>VWZG01002315.1:87967-178817 GCA_013396735.1 Grallaria varia
TTTACAAAATCATTCCTATCACTGAGCATTCTACATTAATATGTACTAAATACTGGATCAGATTACTGGAGTAATTGATTTTTTTCATTGGAAATCTTGCACTGAAAATTGTGTTTCCAAAGTTACAGAACATCTTAGAACAGACACTGGAATTACAGGGCAAAAAGTCATGGGTTTTGTTATGCAAAATGTCAGGCTTCCTGACTGCAAGTGTTTACCAGCATTAACAATTTAAAATACAGTATTTTGGTACCACTAACAAACATTTGTCCTTCACTTGCAAATTCTTTCAAGATAAGGTTAGAAAGAAGAAAAATTTCCTAGGAAGTGCAGAACGGAGACACGAACTAAAGCAAAGGAAATAGGCTGCATATCTCTGTGAAAATGACTTTCTTGATATTACTTGTGTATAAAGGGTTGACAATGTGCCAATCTCTATTTTTCTTGGCCTTGATGCTAGACTAAGGAAAAGAGCTTCTGGCTATGTCAAAAAGGGCTGCTTCTGGCATATACTGCTTTATTTTTCCCATCAGAGATTCCTTCTGGTTTGAGTTCTTTTTAATTCTCAAATAATTATTTTTATGGCACCAATTGTTATAAAACCTTATCCTCACTTTTAAAACTGGATTGATACTCTTGAGGCAGTTTCTTCATGTGTCCCTTACCCAGAAGGTAAAAATACATTGGTAGAGAACATCAGAAATTTCATCAAAACGGATAATTTTCCACTGATGATTACATAATATCTTGAAACAAAATAACATTAAATAGACCTAGACAAGGTAACCATAATAATGCAAATAGAACTTCGTTTAGGTTTAATTTTATAATTTAACAGTATCATTAAAAAGCGCAACGAAAACCATAATGGTAAAGCACCACATTTTAAAAAAAGAACAGCAGCAGAAAACTAACTAGAAACAGTATGGAAAAGGAAAGAATTGTACAGGATAACAATGTGCATAAGGTAAGAGGGGGGAACTTAAAAAGAAACAGTGAAATGGGAGTATGACAGTTAAGCTCACCTGATTTCTAGAATTAATAAAGGCATAGGAAGAAAATACCAAACAAATTCAAGCATATAAAAATATATGTTGAAAAAAGCTGAATAAAACCCAACCAAACAAATAAACAACACAGAGTAGAGGAATTATCTGGTTTCTTTGTCAGAAGACAAACAAAGCAAAAGCACAGGAAACTTTGCTGGTAATGAGCAGACAATGCCCACGTGTGAGTGAGTATAAATAACAACAATGGATCTGTGAGGGCTTGTATAAAACGGAAGTAGACGCAGCATCTTTCCTTTAAAATGGCACAAAACCAGAGAAAGAACTAAGAGTAAAAATAACAGCTTGCTTCTGTAGCTTGCAAAAAATCCAGCTGAGATCAAGACAAAATCAAAGACTGAATAGCAGCAAGTTCTGACAGTAGTAATGAGTCTAGAAAGGCGTGTGGATTGTTTTTCATTTATTTTTGCCACCTAAAGCCTCCATCAGGGGCAGTTCAAAGCTTTGAAAACAGCAGGACCCTTAAGTATCAGAGTTCAGGTTGAAACTGTTAGAGGTTTGCAGAGGTTGCAGAGTGTAAAATTGTGTAAATTGTCAGAGTACCTCTATTTTGTGCTGATAAATTATAATTTTATAAAAATATTTCCTCATGCATTTATTCTTCTGTTGTATCCTTCCGTTACATCTGTTTGTTTTCCTGTCCACTCTCCATATATAGATATCATAAAGACATATATTATTAAGACTAAATTTAAATAGATTCTAGACACACTCAGAAATATAAGGCAGTGCTTTCTCTTTCTAGATTATCCATATGTGGACAATTTTTCAAAAGACTAGAACAGTGGTTCAGTGTTGAACTCCCCTCTCTCTGACGTGTAACCTTTGATGGCTCTCTTATCATTTCAAATTCCATGTAGGTAAAACTAAGCTATTAATTTTGATATCTGTCTGTCTCACAGTAAGTTGTCCATTTTTCTTTATAAATATCCTTTCAGCCAGAAGATAGAATAATTTATTCTGTCAATTCATAAAACCATAAGAACATAGTGTCGTAATGCAGAGATTGTTTCTTTCTCTCTTGCTTTCACCCCTGTGTACATACAGTCAGCCTCTGCCCAGAAATCTAGTCTGAGATCTAGTTATGTTTTATGTACAAGTAAAATTATTTTTCTAGCCTCAGGCAAGTACTTAAAATATATTTGAAAATGCAATATTACTAACACATCAACAAAAATATTCTGTTTACTGGCTGACTATTAAGAATCTGCATTTATATTCACAGCACCAAATCTTTCACTGAAGGAAAATAAAACATAACAAGATGATGTGATTTACTGACTGAATATTCTCAGCATCTCCAAGTTGGTGTAGCAGGTGGGATATATTGGACATACTATGATACAAACTTCCTAACTAATATTAACATCTTTCAGATTGTCAAGCACCTTTTAGAAATTCCTAGGATTCAGGCTTTTTTAACATCATTTTGCAAGGGAATGTTTGCCTGACCAAAATATATTGCAGGACCATAAATGATGGCTTTAGCAGGGACATCTTGGATAATCTAATCCAAACACCTGCTTCAAGCAATGATGGTTTTATATTAGTTTCCTCCTAAGTGTATTTAACCTTTCCTTAAAGACATCTAATTATTTTGCCTCCACTCTGGTGACGGATTGTCATACTGTCTGATCAACCTCAGTGTTAAAAGAAAAAGTCCATATACACAGCCTAAATTAATCCTTTTTTTCCAAGTAAAGTTCTGGCCATTATTTCTGTCTACTACAAATTTTTGCCTTTCTGACTTTCCTGTTTCCACACATTATGATGCATATATCTTTTAGAAATTCTCTTTCTTTATCCTAAAAACTGTTTCCATGATTCTAACATTGTTGTTCAATGAACCTGCCTGTGTTATTCTATGCTTTGAGTAATAGGCAGCCCACTATTGCTATATAAAATGACAGTGATAGGTTTCCAGCTCTTTGAAAAATGTCTTTGCTCAGATTTCTTTAAATGTGTGTGCATTCTTTTCGTAACAGCTTTGGATAAGATGTCATTTTTGTTTGCATTAGTGACAGAATCATATATTCTGAATGCATTTCATTTTATTTTAGGCCTATGCTTCTCCAGTTTCTCATCTTTCGTGCTGTGAACAGCAGGATGGAAAAAAAAACTGCTAGAAGAATAAAGTTTTTTGCTGTTGTCTTGATTTGCTTTTTATGTAGTAGTTTCTTGACCCTGTATTTTAATTGCTAAGTTAATGCATGTAGTGGGTTGACCTCGTCAGAGTAATAACTTTGAGTAGAATCTTACTGAATATTTCAAATTTCTACATTTAGGACTCTTTCTTTACAATATTGAAGAAGTGCTAGACTATGATCTCAGGGATGGCAAAATCTCTGGCATTCTTAAGACCGAGAGAGGGGAAATTGCATTCATTTTTTGATCAAGACTGCTACAGACGGTGGAAAGCTGGCCTAGTGATGAAAGTTTTGCCTCAGTCTTCAGAGCAGCCAAGATTTCATGTAATGTACTTTCCAAAACAGCTGGCAGAATTCTCTGTGCTATAGTAATTGGGTGATAGATAGCACTGAGCTACTGCTTTGACAATAGTTAGAGGGGCTATGACGATTTTCAGTACTAGGAGAGGGAATGGGTTTGGCATTAACTCCTGTAAATTATTGCTGTATATTTTAGCTCTACACATTCTGGCTACTATTTCAACGGGGAAAAATTGCCATGCTAAAAAAAATATACTTTGGCAATCTCCAGCTCACTGTTGGTAGCTGCAACTTCTGTGTGTAGCAAAATCTGTTCAGTGCAGGAAAAGTTTCTGGTTTATGTACCCTGATGCAGATGGTGATGGATGAGATGCCTGTCTCCCCATGGAATTCTGAAGACATCCACCTGTTGCTTTTTGTGAGGGCAGAAATATGCTCTTTAAAAGGATATGGTGACAGCAGAAATTGTTTCATGTGTTTTTCTTGTCAGTCACCTGCCAGCACAGTGCACTGAATCAGCTCACTGAGGAGCCAGAGCTAACAGAAGCCAAGCTGGCATGGGAGGACAGATGACACTGCACCTGGGACACGGCAAGGTGGATGTTCTGCTCAACCCCAACAAGCTTGAAGGCTGGTTCAGCCCATCTGGTCCCAGCACACATGAGCATGGGACAGCCTAACAGAAAGAGTGAAAGAGAGTTCCCCAAGGCTCAACCTGCATCTGATGAGCTCTCTTCTAATGAGCAGCGTTACTCACAGAGTACAGTATGAAATACAAACTTGGAAACCCAGGTAACAGAGCCTAAAACTTTGTGTCTGTGTATATTCATGGCTAATGAGATCACTTCAAGGGAAACCTCTCCACTCATGGTAATGTTACGGGTTCTGATACAGTCATTCATGAAATATTCCTACTTTGCCAGGGAGGTGGCGCTGCCCTGTAACTGATATTTTCCCCTTTCTCTTTGCAATATGTATAAGGGTAGTCCAAATTAATTACAGTTATTTCTCCCCCTCACATGGAAGTCTCGCATAGGTTTCTATAATATTCTGCTGATAGCCTTGGATTCCAGCCACCAGAGCTCGTGGGGACCTTTAAGAGCTGTTCTATTAATTTCTTGAACTGTGTTTCTCATTACTGATGAAGATTGTCCACCTCTGGATTCTTGCAAAAATGAAATTAAAATTTGATTGAAATTCTCTCCAGACGAAGGGTGTTATATTAGGAGACAAACAGGACATTGGGAGTACTCCTAGTCAGGACAGAACTACAAGGATTCCAAGTTGCTTGCATACTGCTGACTGCAAAGGGGAAGAACTCTGTTTCTATGTTCAATGTACAAAAAGAAGTTCTTTCCAAGTTAAAGTCTTTGTCTCACCTGCTTTTTCCAGTATCTCAGTCCTTGAATGTGTTCCTTGTTCCTGTCTAAGAATGCAGGATCATTGTGGGGCATTTTCTTGGAACAAATGAAGTATCTATTAGTTTCTGTACAAGGATCCATAAAGACTTTTTTTTGAGATTCAGTTGTTCCTGTCAGTGTCTTGTGTGATCTGAAGCCCCTGATTCCTGTAAGTTCCAAAGGAAATATCCCCAGGTTTCCATGAAAATATCTGTTTCCCTGAATCACAGACTGCTAGAAGATCACTAGACCAGCGCTCCTCAGTCTGTACACACCACTCAAGTATTTTCAAATAAAGAAATGAGTGCAACCTTTACACTTTGGATGATGTCCATACCTAGACAACTATTACATGAGATTCTTTCCTTTCCAACTTCTAATACAAAGACAAAAAAGTTTAAAAAAATTAAGGTTATCCTCAGCAAAATCACTAACCTCTGCCAGAACACAGTTACTGTAGTTTTCAAGGACTATTGTGACGATGATGAGGATTTGGATCAGAGTGCTTTTGGCAGTAAACAAGCCAAGTAAAAATTATTTATGGTTCGGTTTGCTCAGGTCGAAGGAGGGGAGAGAAGAGAATTAGCCTGGATTTACAGAATGCTAGGGTTTCTGTTTTGAAATTATTTTTGGATTAGTATCTGGACAGATTCGTTCCAACAGATAGACTCTTCTCTAACAAAAAGGATTATTACCTATTGGAAATAAAAATAGTAGTTTTTATTTAGATGACAGCTGAAGAAAGTAGTAGAGATCGAAAAAATTGAGATTTTTCCTATTTTCAGCAATCCAAAAGGCAGCCCTGAGATATGGAAGAGTAAAAAGTAGAGTTATTCTAAGAAACAGGCAATTTTTGGCAATGACCATTATAAAATTGTACATAGCCTTGCGAGAACAAGATTTTCCCAATCGTTTTTTTGTAAGATATTAGTTTTGAACAATACAGCTGATATTCAGTAGTTAAATGAGAAAATAGAAAAAATGTGTCATCATATGGCAGAGCATCTATTTACAATGCAAATTAGAGCAGATAATTTGACATTGATGAGTGTATGCATAAAACCTATGAATTCTACAAATTCCCTACTCTTAAGGTCTGAAGAAAAAAGAACACAAGGAGAAATTTCTAGGAGAGAAGGCAGAAAGATTGAAGCCTTTCTTTGTCTACTCAGTAAAGCTAATATAGGAATATCACCGAAATCACAGAATGCTTGTAACTATTTTAATTACCCAGGTTATCTCTTGATCAAAAAGTGCAGGAAAGCTCTAACATAAAAAGGCTTTTACACCAGCAAGCAGAGAACTCATGGCCCAAGAGAGGAATATGCAACCTTGGACCTGTGTGTGTGTGAACAAATAACTAAGAAAGCCAGAATAAAAGCAAAGTGAACAGACTGACCAAGAGCTGCTAATATTTACCCTACAAAAGCAGAGGCTCACGGAAGGGCAGGGTAAAGGATTAAGTCATCATTACCACTCCACATTTTCACTTCTCTAGGGTGTCATTGAGGATACCCCAGCAAGGCTTGATCTGGTGAGCTCTGGCAAAAGCTGTGAGACAAAGTGGTGTTTCAGTAACAAAAGGAAAGCCAGCCAAGCTGAGAACCTGTGGAGATAATCTGTGCCTGGAGTCAGATAGGCTTATCTCAGATACCCAAACTTCTGGAGAGCTTTGAAGGAGCAGCGTCTGCATCTCACACCTTACTCCCAAATGTTGTCTTTTAACCCACCCTTCATTTTCTACTCTTCCTTTTTCCATCCTTCATTTCCTCTATTCTCGGTTAAAATTAAAAGACAGCACTAGCAGCAAACTTTTTCAACCTAAGTGGCATCATTGTCTTGAAGGACCAGTAAAGGGGCTATCTGAGGCAAATGTGTGCTTTCCAGTGTGTATTATTTTCAGGCAGGTAATCTTGAATTAGCCCATTGTAATTCTAGAGGAAAAACAGATGGCTGTATAGGTTTTTTACCATATTATAAGGATCTCTAGTTGCTTCACATAAAAGCAGATGAATTAGTAAATGAGGTCTGGTGGAAGAAACACTGCATCTGCAGGCAGAAAACTGCCCCCTCAGGAATCCTAAAAACCAGAAGAACTTCTTTAAAAGAAGAAAACAATGAACAATAAAGAATACAAAGAATAAGAAATAGCCAGTCTATTTCCTTAAGGGACAGCATAAAGGAAGAATAAAGAGAAATAAAGGAGAAAGGTACAGTCACGGAATAAAATGCAGAATTTAAATAGCCTTGTGGTGGAACTAATGTTTCTTCTTGGTCTGTTCCGTGACTGCTAAAGGTAGCGCTTTGAGGTGGTTTGGTGTGATCTGTTTTTTTTGTTTAACTCTCAAGCCTCAGAAACAAACAATATTTTACCTCCCGTGCTTTCGCTGGGTCTTTTCTGAATGAGTCGGGACTAAGGAGAGAAGTCTTCAGATTTCCGAAGACAAGCTACACATTGGCTCTTTGCGGGCAGCCGGAGTAAGTTTTAAAGAAACCAGAGGCGTGCTTAACACTCCTCCCCACGCCAGCAGCCCTCCCTTCTCCCGCGCCCGGACGGAATTCCTCCCCTCGCCCGCGGCCGCAGGAGCCGAGGTGCGGGAGAGGCGAGGGGTGCGAGGGGAGCCAGAGGTGCGGGAGGTGCGAGGGGCGCCAGAGGTGCGAGGGGTGCGAGAGGAGCCAGAGGTGCGGGAGGTGCCAGAGGAGCGAGGGGTGCCAGAGGTGCGGGAGGTGCGAGGGGCGCCAGAGGTGCGCACCTCCGGCGGCGGCCCCAGCGCAGGAGCCGGTCGGGGCTGTCCCTGCCGGGGGCTGCCTGGTCCCGCGGGCAGCTGCCCCTCCCGCGGGAGGAGGCGGGCAGCCCTCCCCGCCCTCCGTCCCTCCTTCCCCCCGCCCCGTCTCGCCGGAGCCCGGCGGCGCTGCGGGCGGGGGGTGCCGCCGCCTTCCCGGCCCCGCCGCCCGCCGAGCATCCCGTGGCAGCCATGGGGCTGCGGCTCGCCGGGCTCCTGGGCTGCTGCTGCTGCTGCTGCTGCCTGCTGCCCCTCGTCCTCCCCGCGGCACCAGGTAAGGCCGGCGCCGGGGCCGGGATCCTCCGCCGCGGGGAGTGTCGCCGTGAGGGGAGGCGAGTTGGGAAAGTTTCGGGAGTTTGCCGCGTCCGGGTGGGCAGCGGCGATGGTGGGAGCCCTCCCGCCGTCCCTCGAGGGCAAAGGGTTCCTCGGTCCTTGCTCCGGCCAGAGGTGCCGGTGCCTTTGAGAGGCTTTTCCTTCGCAGCAGGCGGAGTGTGTTCCTCCCGCCAGTGGCTAACGGGGATATTTCCGAGGAGTATTACTTGATGCAAAGCGAACACAATCTGCGGCTGAGGTCTCTTCTCCTTAACTTTACGTTATTTATGCATGATTTTTAATGAAAGTGTTTATTTTCATCCGATGTAGGGTTGTAATGAATGCACCCCCTTTTTTTGGAGGTTGTTTCAAATGGAATTTCTTTTCTGAGTAAAGGTACTTTTGTGTTTCGAGTGGTTCTGAAACAACGCGTTTGGAGTGGCATGTTGTGAAACAACATCCATGGATATGCTCTGTCATTTCTCTTTTATAGTGGTGTATACAGAGAGTACATACACTTTGAGTGTGCTAAAGTGACTTCATATTCTTTTGCTGTTAATTCTTTATACCATTTCACTTGCCCTATAGGAACATTCTATAACATGTTCTAGATTAAGATAATTGAGAATTTTACGTTGGAAAAATGGGTTTGAAGGAAAAAAAATCGATATATTATGCACTCTGGGTTCTTTTAAAACAGCAATCATGACTATGGGACATGACGCGATTTTTTTTTTTTCTTTTTTTTTTTTTTTTTGGCTGCTGATTTTTCTGGTTTGATGTTATAAATCTCTTTTTCCAGGCGTGAACTGTAGGACTGGCTGCCACCCAGAGAACGGATTTTGTGAATTTCCCGATGAATGCAGGTAAAGAGATCTGTCAGACAGGGCTATTACCACAGGAGTGGACGGCTTCAATAATTCATATTCCTGTTAAAACAGAGAGAAGATGAAATGATTTGCTCTCTGACAACATGGAACTGTAATGAAACAGGGCTCTATTAGGATACAGTAACTGGAATCATAGAGCATAGATGTCTAGATACCTTTTTAATTTACTTTTTCCCAATTAAGTATTTATATTGCTTAGCGCTTTTTTTCTCACTGAATGAATTTGTTTTCTTCACATGAACTGCTTCTTGTATCCAAGAAGCATTGATGGTATCCTTTTGCTCAAATAGTCCAATTTGGTATATAAAAGTTTATTTATTGTGTCTCAAAAAGGGGAACATCTGTATAATTATGTTTATTAAAAATAAACTATGTCTGTCTTGTCTTCTATTTCTTTCAGGTGTCAACCTGGCTGGCAGGGTGCTCTTTGTAATGAGTGTGTTCCTTTCCCTGGGTGTCTGCATGGCAGCTGTGCCAAGCCCTGGCAGTGCATCTGTGAGGAGGGCTGGGTTGGCAGCCTCTGTGACATAGGTTTGCACATCCTTTGCTGTCCTTGAGCAGCTGAGGGGAAGCAGCCCCATCTGGTGCTGGAGACATGCAAAATCCTTCTGGAGAACTAATTTTAAAATACTGAATATTAGCTCCAGATAATAAGAGGATTCTGGGCAGCAGCACATAAACCTCAAACTTCAGGCAGGAGCACATAGCATCTTTTGTTGTTGGGCATATGTGTGAGCGAAGTGTAAACTTGTTCTGTTTTAAACATTCATTGTCATGGACAAGGCCAACAAATAACTGCTCCCTTGTTGTCATATCATAGAAATAGATATTATAGAAATACAAGTTGTCTTGTATATATTAAATAATTTGAGATATTTATGTTGCACTATATATATATATATATATATATATATATGATACTCTCTTAATACTTCTTGAAAACAAAAACATTGTGCTTGTTTCTTCCTTTCATTAGCCCAGTGGTGCCGCAGTGGAGTAACATTACTGTTACTGTGAAAAAGGTCTTCCTGAACAGGCTGTGACTTCCCTCTGAGGTCTGAGGGGTCAGCACAGCTATGTGTTGGCTTTCTCACCTTTTGCTAGTCAAAATGAGCCAGCTTAGTGCAAACAAGCTGAAGAATTGGGCTTTGTTGAGCTGGTTTATTTTGGCTAACACAGGCAAACGTTCAGTCAGAGATCTGAGGGGACAGAAAACAAGTTAACATCAGGGAGCATGCGGCTGTTCAGCCCAGGTAGCTGCAGCTGAAAGAGGACAGGTGTCCAGGGGCTCATTCTCTTTTCATGCCTTTCAGGCTTTTCTTGGTATATTGCTCATAATTTATAGAGCATTCCTGAGTTCTCCAATGCGTAGCCAAAGCAGTAATTGATGATGGTTTGAACTGGATAAGATTTTCAAGATGACTGAAAGGCTCAGAAGATTTTAGGTAGTTCAAATCCTTGCAGTGCAAGGTTTCCAGGTACTCATTTACCTTCTCATTGGGTTTTGCAGCCTGTACTCACTGGCTGCACACATGAGCATAGAGAGGCTCCTTAGTTTAAAGCTAGGCCTGTTATGTTTACAGGAGCTGTGGTAGCAGTGGCGCAGATGTGACTATAAACGCTCAGGTGCTCTGGACACATCTCACACATGGGTTTGCACCCGAGACAGCCACCTAGACCCATTATAGTTAGTGAGGAGGAATGGATCCCTCTGTGATCTACAATCATAGATTTCTAAAGCTTGACAGAAAACCCACATCTGCCACCTGAGGAGGCTCAGTTCTATTGCTTATCAGTGAGTACAAAGGACCACATATTTGAAGGTACCATCTTCTCAGCTACTTTTAAAAGCTCATTTACAGGTACCACTAACTGAAACTTGATCAGATGAGGAAAATGGAAGGAAAAACCCAGACCGGAAAACTGAAAAGATCTGAAGTTCATTGCCCACTTATGCAAACACCTGAAGTGTCTGTAAAATATAGATGTAGTCTCAGCATCTTATTTGTCTGCTAAGCATAGGAGTAAAAGATGATTTGGATGGCAGTATCTCTTCTTTTCTGTTTTCTAGAAAAGTTAGTGTATGATCTCCTTGTCTTGGATCATGGAAGTTTCTTTCTGCAGTAGTTTCATATCACCAAGTTGTTTGCTAGTGCCTCTGATTGGATTGCGTGGGCAGCCTGGTTTTCATTTCAAGACAAGAATGACCTTCCCAGTAATTTAGAGGCATGCAGGTTATAGATTGGGCTTGATCCACTGTAAACATATAGGACAGAGTCAGTGTTAGTATTTATGACTGTTATTGCAGTCACATGGGCAGTCATGGCACTTGAGGAAAGAATCTGCGAGTTGGTCTCAGTGTTAACACTGCTGTTAATCTCTTTGCAATGGAGTGCACCTGCCTGTGTAGCTGAATGCCATGGCACCTTCCCATCTTGTGGAAACACAGCCTTTAAGTCCCATACACGAACACCTGGAACCAGGCTGCATAGCACAGAGTTTCCCTCGGCAGCTGATACACACTGCACAATAGAGGAACCACATCAAACACTGACCATAACAAAAGAAAAATCAATTTAGTCAGTTTATTTCCAGGAAAAAATGACAGCCCAGTCAGAGCAGATGATCCACCTTGTAAATCAGATCTGTCATCATGTCACCCCTGGCTGTGCCTACACAGTCATGTTAGTGGGTCCATAACCTCCTGCTGGAATCCCAGCTTCAATTTGGTCATATGGTGTGATCTTGGAGTAAAATGTTCTACTTGTCACTTGACTGCTTTGCCAAGGGCACGTGTTGGTGAACTGTCATCAGAGAGTGCAGGTGAAGCCTCTAATGCCCATGCTTGGCATGCACCAGACAGGTTAGAAATTCTGCTGTGACAAACTACTATTGACTGTGTGTCCCTCATAAAAACACTCAGTGATTGCTTCATGTACTGCAGCATGACAACTTAGTTTTAGGCAAATGTTAATTAATTTATTGATAATGTCATTGTGGCCATTCGTAATATATGTGTACATGTAACATTTTTTTTTAGTTCTTGTCTCAGACTCAGTTATCACATGAAGCAAGTAAGTCACTTAGTTGGTGGCCTTTTGAGAGGTAAAATAGGGAAAAGTAGGGAAAATGGGCTAATTGAGGCAATTTACATATTATGTTTTAAAAGAACCTGGTACAACAACCTTTTAAGTTGTGTCTTAAAATTAAATCCATACCATAAATTTCTGACAGTAATGTATGTGTATATATGTGTATATATATATATACCTACCTATCTATATTTACATATATTTCAGAGAGTTTCCATAGTCCTGCATCAAAGTTCATGTTTTCTCCTGCATCAGAGAGTACATGCTTTCTTAGCTGCCTGTATAGTCTTAGGAAACAGCTGACAAACCACACTGCTCCAAAAAAGTTATTTCAGTCCTTGTGAAAATCGGAGCTTACACTCACAGTGCGTGCTAAAC
This sequence comes from Grallaria varia, assembly GCA_013396735.1. Classification (NCBI taxonomy): domain Eukaryota; kingdom Metazoa; phylum Chordata; class Aves; order Passeriformes; family Formicariidae; genus Grallaria; species Grallaria varia. The sequence continues at coordinate 100,337 of VWZG01002315.1, forward strand.
TGTTGTCTCACAATGAGAACAGTCTAATACATTAGGAAATAGAACCTTTTATCCCGGAAAGATTGTATTTGAAAGCTAGGGCTGTAGTTTTGCTGTGGTTAAAATTTTGCAATACCTCGTGATTTCATCTAAATTTTATGTTATGCTGTGAGAAGTAAAATATACATGCCCTTAAATCCTTTTTCATCTTCTTAGAAAGTGTATGTGTGCATGTGTGTACAAGGCATCAGATAACTTCCAGTCTCTGCAGCTGCTCCATTAGCAGTCTAAAATATTCACTTGTTTGTTTATTTAGTTTTAATTATTTTAAAAAATTCAGTAATTATTTGAGTGTGAAGTGGTTCAGCAGGAAAATTTTAAAGAAAATGAGATGTGTGGCTTTGGATCCAGATGTCATACAACTCTCTCTTCTGGTACAGTTATGTAAGGGTTGAATGTAGCCCAGCCAAAAGATGAAATTTTAAGAGATTTTTTTTTTAGCTTGCTAATCTCTTATTTTTGTTGTTTGTAAGCACATAATTATATGGACGGGGAGTGGGGAGGATTCCCAGTTCCTGATTGCTTTATCAGAATTCTGCTCGTGAGAAGTCAAGATTGTGAAAGGATGGCTAGACTATGTAGAAGTTCTTTCTCCCATTCTAGTATTTTATTTCTAATATTACTTATTTCTAGAATGGAGTAATTCGAATGTATTTTACAAGTGGGAGCAAGAAAGAGAGAAGCTGAAATCGCTTGCACTAGTTGAGCCTGAACTCCATTTTAACAGAGGGAGAAATAGATCACAAGGATGAAGGACTATTAAAGCTATATTATATTTGAAGTATTCCATACCGTTTACTGACTCTCATGAGACTAATTGAGCCCTCTTGGGTTTTTTTAAACAGATATTCACCCATGTTCTGCAAAGCCTTGCACCAATAACTCAACATGCATAGAGACTGGTGATGGAGGATATATTTGTCTGTGTGCCGAGGGATTTACAGGAAAAAACTGCCATCTCAAGAAAGGACCCTGCATTATTAATGGGTAAATATTGCTTTCTGATGTGAATTTAAAATCCAGACTTCTACTGACTAGTATTCAGAATTTTTTGCTAAGTGGAAGTATCTCTGTGCTAAAATACCTGGTGCTTTGATAGTTGCTGATACTATTATCAAACTGTACAAATCTTATCTGTTAATATTGTAAAGATTTGCAGATTATCAGTGTGATCTTATGTGCACAATTTGAGTGCTAAAACAGCTAATTTGCACTTTTGATTGTGGTGAATTTTTGCCTTCCCATGATTTTTGTAGACAAACTTGAAGTAACCTCCCATCCTGTGTTCTCACCTCTAGTGAGGGATAAATATATATACAAAGAATATATACGAAGAAGAACAGTAGCTGACACACAAGCTGTCTCCATGAAAACACCTAGTCCAACAGCCTATCGTTTTTCTTAACTGACATGTTATGATGTGTCCATAGTTTACTGAAGGAGATAATCCTACTTCCATCAGAACAGGGTGTGGGAGACCATTGCTCTGCATTCTTTAAGAGAAGTGGGACACAGGGAACAGCAGTGCCAGTAGGTTGAGGGAGGTAACCCTTCCCTTCTGCTCAGTCCTGGTGAGACACATCTGGAGTGCTGGGTCCAGTTCTGGGCTACCCAGTATGAAAAGGACATGGCCATACTGGAGTGAGTCCAGTGAAGTGCCACAAATATGACTTAGGGATGGAAACATCTCTCCTATAAGAAGATACTGAGAGTTGGGTTATTTAGCCCTGAGAAGAGCAGGCTCCGAGGAGCTTGTCCATGTATGCAAATACCATGGAGAGAAGCAAAGAAGACAGAAACAGGTATTTCGTAGAGGTGCACAGTGAAAGGGCAAGAGGCAATGGGCACAGACTAAAGAACTTTCAGTGCACTTGTAGAACTGCTTTAAAAAAGGAAGACCTTTTTCTGTGAATTGGTGAAATCTAGGGAGTATTTACTGTCTTCTAACTCATTAAATATCTGATCCCGTAAGCATACAGAATGCCTTTCTGGTGGATACAAGCTTGGTAAAATGATGATCTTAAAATCAGTTTTCTTTAAGGAGATTGCCTTCTTGCTCTCTAGCTCATATTGGTACCCTCTGGTTCTCTTTTTGCTCAGTGACAGATAATAATGAATATTCAGATCTACCTTATGACTGAATCTTCCTAAAGACTTATACACTCTCATTTAAGGAACATTAACACCTCTCACTTTCTCTGGCAAGAATTGCTATGCTTCCATAGCTTCATGTCAGTGGAATTTTTTTACCAATATTTTTAGTCAGGACATACTCACACAGTGCTGTCTGGGTTTACTTTCAGCCTCTCTGATTTGCCTGTTTTTCTTCATTGACAATGAGGAAATTTAAGTTCCTTGGAAGTGTAGAGCAACTGTTCTCAGCATAAGCACTCTGTGTCTGCTAATAATTCACAGTCCACCAGAGAGTGCATCCCATGTCCTGCAAAGAGACTTCATCAGGTGGTGTCATTTCATTCACATCTCTCTTCCTTTCAGTTCCTCTCTGCCTCAGTGGTCCTGTTAACAAAGCTGATATTACTATGCATTACTGCTGGTCCCTTAGTTAATATTCACAGATGGAGCCAAGCAATTCACAAATCCAAGTGTTTGTTCTCGTCTGTTTATAGGTATCTGCTTTAGTGACCTCTGTATGATATTTTGAAGTTTTGCTTTTAAGCAGACCAGTGATTAGTACTTTCTGAAAAGAAACTAGAGTATCTGGAAAGCAAAGAAGTGGTACGTATGTGTTTCCACAACTAACTCTTCATGTACCATGCCTGGCTGTGTTAAATGCCAAAAATGCAAATTAACACAATTCATTCAAGGAAATAATTATTAATACTTCATTTATTTAAACATATTCAAATTAGACAAATCCAACTCAGCATTAATAATAAATAAAGAAAATTTTTAAAATTCTGTGTATTTCCTCTTAACTTTTTTATTTCAATTGCTCACATTTCTGAAAGGTTCAGAAAAGGTGTACACTTACATTCTCCAGCAATTTCTTCCCATTTCTCTAGGAAGTACTGAAATTCAACCCAGCCATGAGGGTTCAAACCTCTACACATTGTCATATTCAAACCATCTTGTCCAATTTTCCCTGGGACCTGTAAATGCAGAGAAGGTGCTAGACTCTCCAAGAATTCCATAGCCACTCAAGGACTGTACAACTACAACTTCCATATTTTGCTTAAAGCAGTCATGGTTGCTGGTTACTCTGTCAAAATTCCTTGTCATCTCAAGTTATCACTAACAACAGCTACGCCAAAACTGAGGCACAATGACACCTTTTCTTTCCTAATACTTCTTCCAGACTTCTCATATGTTCTTTTAGTAGTTTTTTTTTCCAGCCAACATGTATAGTGAAGGACAGTACAAGACAACAGCACAGTTTATGTGGTAACAGCAGAAAACTGAGACATGATCCCTCTACCACGATACTCAGACTCGTCTGAGGGGTGGCCACCAAGGGTTGCAGTCCCCAGTGAAGCCAGAAGTGCTTGGAGTAATCTCTATCACAGTTAGTCCCAGAGCAGTGGATGGGCATTTGAATAGCTCAGTCTTATTCTCACCAGTGGTCTGGGACCACTTATATTCAGGAGCTTATATGTCCTTCACAGTCATCTTATTCAGACATCAACAGATCTCTTAAATCCCTATGATTTATATGGAAATACATAATGACTTGTTGCCACTGACCACTGGGTATGTGCAATGTCTGCATCCATGATGCTGGGATGTTCATTACCCCTGGGACTTTCCCCTGGAAACGTAACGCTTAAGTAACAGCTTCAACTCTCCGGCTATGAACTGGTACTGTGCTGGATGTCTTCAGGGATACATAAGTATTCAAAGTGTTGTCAAAGAGGCTTGTCCTAAGCTTTGCCAGATGCTTTTCATTTTTCACAGGGTAAGTTTTAAAAGCTCTGTTCATATATGATGAACTGCCCTGAAAGTGGGGTTTGCGATTTATTTGTAAATCTGTGACCCAGGGACCCTTCACTGGCAGCAGGGACAGCTAGAGGACCAAGTCCACTTTGCACAGCAACACTGAATTGACACATTTGTGCCAGTCAGAGTGGGCCTGTCTTTTGACATTATGCTCTGCAAGGCACAATTGCATTGTAAAGATAAAAAAGATCTCTCAGTTAATTTATGTCACTTAAAACATAACACCAGGCTATTAGTTGTTTAGTTCTTAAAAAATTTGCAGAAATATTTGGTTTCCTATGGCCCTGCCCTCACATTCCCACTGCCTTTGCCAAGGCTGAAATTATTTCATTTATATTTTTTATTATATCTATCAAAAATTTTGGCTGAACAGGAACATTTGTAGGAAAATATCTGTTTGCTTCTAATTTTTTTGTGTCATGGAACACCAGAGAGGCAGAATAAAAACAATCAGCTTCACATCTAGTTGCTATGGCAGAGTGTTTCGCTCTGCCAATACAATATATAGATTATCTTATGAATAATCAGGTCGAAAAGAAGCAGCCATGCAGCTCGTGTCTTTGTTCTGTCTTGTCTGAATAGCTGCTCGGCTAAATAGCTCCAAGCATATGAAAACAGTGTGAAGCTTAATTTGAATAAATGTTTGAAATAATTTAAAATCCCTTCACAGCTCTTCATGTTGAATTTATATAGTACTATACTAATCCTGCCCGAAGGGTCAGCAGAAGATATTATAATCTGTATTGACAAAGCTGTTGAACAAACTCGATTCAACTTCATCGACTTCAGTGGATTTGCATCTGGAATTGGCTTTTCTAAAGAAAACCAGCTCTTTTGTTATGTAAAGTATTTCCTAATAGCTTCTTTCACTGGACATCAATTTTGCCTACTGTTTGTTTGTCATCTTTTCTAGCTCTCCCTGCCAGAATGGTGGAACATGCATTGATGACAATGGTTTTGCACCCCATGCTTCCTGTCTGTGCCCTTCTGGTTTTGCTGGCAACTTCTGTGAAATCGACAGAGATGACTGTGAATCCAACCCTTGTGAAAATGGAGGAACGTGTACAGATATTGGTGTGGGTTTCAGCTGTTTTTGTCCCCATGGCTATACAGGAAAGCTCTGCAGCAGCCGTGTCATATTCTGTGCAAGTGGCCCATGTGAGAATGGAGGGACTTGCAGTGAACATCCCCAGGGAGGCTTCGAATGCATCTGTAAACCAGAATTCGTTGGTATGACCTGCAAATATTCCAGCAAAAACACAAGTCTTTCTGGAGTGAATATAGAGACAAAGCATATGCAGAATTACAAGCCACCCTCAAAAGCTCATCATAGATCAGTGCATCAACAAGAAATCCTGAAAATAACAGTGAAAGAAACAATCCAAAATGCAGATCCTTTTCTGAGTAGAAGCCAGGTGATCTGTTTTGTTGTTCTGGGCTTGCTTACATGTCTTGTTGTCTTGGGTACCACCGGGATTGTGTTTTTTTCAAAATGTGAAATGTGGCTTGCTAATGCCAAATATAGTCATCTCCTGCGCAAGAAAAAGAACTTTTTTCTGAAGTCTAACAATGGGGAAAACCTCTCGGTTAATATTATCTTCCCAGAGAAGATCAAATTGACTAATTACACTAAGAACTACACTGCCATCTAGGCCCTTGAAAGCCGAGCAGCAACTTGCAACTTTTCATAGCAATATGCAAAATTTTTTGCCTGTGGTTGGCATCAGTATTTGTGGGTATATTTGCTGTAAATTGTGCTGAGTGATAATGAAGAAATGTAACTGTCTTGCTAAGAATTTTCATTCCCCAAAATAAAAGGTAAAAANGATTAAAGAGAAAGGAATGTTAATTTTATTTCTTTTTAAGGCAGCTATTTTTTGTAAAATAAAAAAAAATTTACCACTGGAACTGTATTGCAGCTTTCTTGTCTTGTGCATAGTTTATTTGGCAAATATGGTACTTGTAAATTATTCAGTAATGCTTTTTTTTTTTTTTTAATAAACAGTATTTAAGGGCTATACTGGTTTATTTATTCATTTGTAAATGTTACACTACAGCGAAGTCCACAACAAGTGTCCCTGTTTAGTTCTTCTGCTGTATGCAGTAAAGACTTCACAGATTGATACCAACAGGAGCAAATTCACACTGGTATCTCACCTATTCAGTCAGTTTTGCTATTTTTAGGCACTTATAAGGGAGATAACTCCTTCTATAGAATCTTAAAGGTCTTTGGGATATTGATTTCAGGTTAAAGGTCTCTTCTTTGAAATGCTGCATTTATAAATTGTGCTATTTATCTATTTTAAAAAGTTAAAAAGGTGCTCAATGTCTTTGCTCACACTTTCTTTTTAGAGACCTTTTAGAGATTTAAAGGATCTGATTCTGACTTTTCTATAAATACTCCTTACGGAACTCTGCTGAGAGAAATATCCTTCATGCCTGTGTCATGGGGATAAAAGAAAAGATACCATGTGCCACCTGAAATAGAACAGCTGCTTTTAATGCTTCACTTCTGCTCTTTCTGGCATACTTCAAGGAGAGGACAAGGTTTTCAAGAATCAAAAGCAGCACTGGCAAACAGGCAAAGGGTCCTGAAAGCCACGGAATTGTCAGGGGCCTGAGGGCATTAATAAGTCTTAACCTCCCTGAAGAGCCTCACCTGGGGCTCTTGCCCACCTCCTGCCCACAGATGCCTTTCAGGTCAGCCCAGTGCTATTTGTTCTGGTCTGAGCTATGCTGTAGGGGTGCTGGTCTCCACCTCTCCCTACTGTAGGTAGCTCACCTGCTGGATGGACCCTCCGTGTCTCTGCTCCAGCCCTATCTCCTTTTGTTCCTGGCTGGAGGCTCTGGATGGACCCTGGACGTGGTTCAGCACTTGCTGTGCCTGGAACTGTCAATGGGACCTGTTACCAGCTCTGGTGGTGTGTTCTGTGAGACTGTGCCCTCGGCGAGGGTGTGGGTATGTCCCACCCTGGGGCATGACCCTCCTGGGTCTCCCAGCTTCATTTCCTAACTGGTCAGTCTCTCACTGACTGCTCCCTGTAAGAAAATGAAACAAAGAAACAAGGAGGAAAAGAAACCCAAACCAACCCAAAACAAAACCCCCCAACAAAACCAAATCATTTTGATCTGCAGCACCGAAAGGTATCTTTAATTGCTGTTAAGTAACAATTTATTTCCCCAGCCACCCTAGACAGGAACTATTAACAGTTTCTTCTAAGCTGTCGTGTAACTATGCCATTCCCAAATCCACTAACAGCGGCTCAATGAAAAAAAAAAAGCACATAGAGGGTATTAATTGCTATGCATATACTTAATTGCTGTGCATATACTGCTAGTCTGCTGTACTGCTGATAACATTGGCACCTACGGCCTTACAATGTAGTGCTGAAAGTGTTCGGATACTCCTGTGGAAATCTGACTTCTAGAAAACAGGGAAAATCTGAAAGGAAGCAGATCCTCCCTCTCAAAACTCTTGTTGGGAAGACAAATATTCATCAAACCCAGCAACTTTTCAGTCATCTGTAGTGAAGTTTGAAGGTGACTTAGAAACCCAGATGAATGTAAACCGGGTAAACAAAGTTTCAAGCCATGAAACATGAGTCCCAGGAGTTGACATATTTCTTTTAAAACAATGTATTTTAAACACAAAATTCAGTTTCATGCATTTTAATGTAATCTATTCTGTCATTAGAAATATGTTAGGCTCAGCTTGGAAATAATCAGAAACACAGATAACTCCATTGCATAGCTCACAGTTTTGATTCACAACCAGTTACAGCGTCAGATATCTGCTAGGAATCAGTGGTGACATTCCTGAGCTGGCTGTACACCTTCACCCTCCCTTTGAGCAGAGGCTCCCTCAGCCCTCATAAGGTTTTCTGCTCCAGGCCAGAGGAAGGCTTTAAGAAACAAAGCTTTGTATTTTAAACGTACAAAATTTAGGTAATAGTAATTTATATTTATAAACTGTTACATTTTTTCGGCCATGGTGACCTGGTTGGCGGCTCCTCCGTCACAGTGTATTTCATCATATGTAGACAGGAGAATATTTTTGAAGAAAAGGTCATTTGCTCAGCACAGAAAACCAGATTTCAACTCCCAGTATCCTTCCTGTCACTGGTGGTGTCAGTGAACAGTATAGAAGGCTGCTATTGTCCTGCTATACTCTCTAAAGGAAGTCTCAAAAAAAAAATAATAGCTGTCCTTAGCTTCTCTGCTCCAGAAAAGAATTAAACATATGTATGTTTGTTTCTCATTTCTGTGCTGTTAATGTAGTGAATAGCTCCACACATTTATCACCACATCCGTCAAAGAGACCTGGGATGATAAAAAAGATTTAAGTTACAGTGTTTGGATGTGTTTGGATCAATAGCCTGCAACTGATCTTCAAAGCAAGAAGTTTAAAACAAGCATTGTGTATAAACACTGACATAAGAGCAATAAGAAGGCAGAGCATTGATACCAAGTCAATTTTATGTTAATACTGCATGTTATTTATTGATGGACAGAGAACAGCATATCTATGATACCCACTGCCAGAGTACCAAGATGGATTGCCATATCTCAGCCTTTTGAGTTCTCAATGCTCTCCCTTAGTCAAGAAATGATGTGCCTGAGACTCAAACCCACCTCTGCCTTACTGCTGTGAAAGCAAAAAAATGAATAAAGACAACTAGGCTGAGGGATAGTTTGGGACAGTTTGTTATGCACAGTAGCTCCCTCTTGTCCCCAGGGTATGGGAGAATGTTTTAGTATGTATTTTTAGTTTAACTATCTCCCTTTGAACCATCTTAGCCTCTGTTCCTGATATGTCAACAAAAAAAGACCTATAGGTGTTCTTTAAATACCTGTTTTTTAGAGACAGGTTGTGAATGTTTTTCTGGGGTTTTTATTGTTTTCATTTTTTGGGTTTGTTTGTGTGGGGTGGGTTTTTTGGGGGAGGAGGTTGTTGATTTGATTGCTTTGGGGAAGGATGATACTTCATAGCCATGGTGGAGGTGGGGTCTGTCTGCTGTAAAAGTAGAACATATGAAGTAACAATATGAACATATGAAGTAATAATAAGTAATAAAGTAACCAAATCTTGGACAAGGATATCTAAATAGAGAATACATACACCGCTTTTCTTTTTACTGCCATTCTTGATGTCAGTCCATAAACCAATAATGTATGCATTGCTTTTGATCAATAAGTATTCTGTTTATAAGTGCTAAACCATCTGCTGATGACGTATCCACAACAGCCCAGCTAATTTGCTCTCTGAGGTTGATAACCTGAGTTTGGTTTTCAAAGAAATACCGAGATCCAGGTGGAACATGATATTCCTGTTTAAAACAGACATTCAGATTTTGAGAAATGAAGCTGCATTAAGGACCTGGCTGCAGGAATATATACAAAACATCCCTGAAGACAACAGCCCAGATTGCACTGCCCAAGTACAATACTTTTCACAACTATGTAATTCCCTCTCCAAGTTCTCAAATTTACCTTGGCAAATTTATTTACCATCACAGGCTTAAGGGAAAAACATTTTCCTACAAATATAGGGCTCTCAATCTTGTCTTTTTTTATTTTTATGTAATACAGAATTTTCCTGGCAGAACTATGTGTATGTGCATCCAGAGAACATGAAATCATTGCACATGTACTATACATACTGTGTGAATTTTCCAAAACACACCTCATTTACTATGCATTTTTTGTGAATGAGCCATGGACAAATCTTGCTTTCCTGGATGTCACACAGCTAAGGAAAATGTCCAGTTTTGCCTGGCTTAGGCAAAAGAAGTTGCTCAACCCATATTGGAGTCAGCACTTGAGGTCCGTGGGCCAATTTTGTTGCAACTCTGTAGCCATTAAAAATGAGATCAACTCAGATAATGTACTGCGTGTTAGATTTTGCTCTTATAACACCAAGTAATATTTTGAGGTTTCTCCTAATTTTCTTGAAGATAATGAAGATATGGTTCTTTTAAAGTTTTGCAAGAGACAGAACAAGACCTTATATAAAGGGGAACATTTCAGTCTCAAATATAAACTGAACTGTTGCTCTGGGACTTGAAGAAACCATTGAATTAATTAATTTTGTTAATTAGCTCTAAAACTCAAAATGATCCTTGAGATGGAGAACCAATGACGAAGCTCATATTTGAGTATGGGTCTCAGAGAAGTTCATAGGAACACAATGAAGAGTTTTGTCCTTACCAGTTGCAATCCAGACAAATTTTGCAGGCACAAAATATTTTTGTAGTCTCTCAAAGGCAAGCCTGAGCAACTTCAAAGATGTTAAAATATGAAGGTGATACAATATAAAGAAGAGAGACTAAGGCAGGATTAAAGAGGAGTTTTTATTAGACCAAAAATGTTTCTATAAAGTTTTGCCCCATGAAGCTTGGAGCAAAAATACTGTTTTATACTTTCTCCATCAGCTTTCCTCTTTCAAAACGATGTCCTCGCTATGAATTGCAGTCTTGTACTGTGTATGTCCGCTTGATGGCAGCATTTGAACATAGAACCCTTTGAATCTCTTCAAACTGTTTCCTCGGCCTGTTATTTTGGAAAGTTTGTAACCCGTTCCGAGGGATTGGTTATGGGAACATGGCAGAAGGAGAGAACGAGAACGCTGCCAGCGGTTCTTCGCCTGTAGGTAACCACTGCCCATGACATGGCGACCTGCAGCAAAACCACGTGTAGAGAAAGACAGCGGTGTTTCTCCAACAGCATTACGGTTCTCGTTTGGAATTCAACTGAGAGTAGAGTTTAGCCATTATTCTAACCTGTACGTGGCTTTTGATAGACCAAATGCAGAGAGCGTGCACTATTAAAGTGTTCAAGGCCATACTGGGTGGGGCTTTGTGTCACTGCCCATGATAGCAAAAGGTTGAACTGCGGGATCTGTAAGGTCCCTTCCAACCCAAACCATTCTAGGATTCCATGATTTATTAAAAAAGTCTACATGAATGCAGTTATCTTAAATAAACAGTCACTGAGAGAAAATTAAGAGTAAGAAAAGGAAAACCAGTAAGTATTTTAAATAAATTCACGTAAATGAAAAGATTTTTGGTACACTAGTATACTCCTAGCCTCTCCCATTTTACTTGTCTATATTTTTTAACCCAAAAGGGTGTGCACAACAACTTTGTCAATAATCTCATATTCATTATCATGCTCCTCATGCCATATGGTGACATTTTTTTTGCCTGTCTCTGTCTTACTGACTTTCAAATGTGTTCAAATTGAAAAAGGGAAAACACATGTTTTAATTTTTAAAAATCTTTTTTTGTACCAAATTCAAGGACAGAACCACACTGAAATTTCCAGAGCAGACACAGGTGTCTCCCAGCTTGCTGGGAGTTTTGCATCTACAACTGTCAAGAAATCTTTCTGTCAAGAAATAGTTAATATTTCACAAGGTTAAATAAATGTATAGTTGATTGGAGTTATTCCATTCTACCTTCCAGTTTTTAAATTACTGGAAGTATTTCAATAGTCCTGCATCTTATCATGGGCAAGTGTAAGCTTTGAAGGGATTCAAGCCTCTACTCTCACCTGTGCCTGGTTTTCTTCCTAACTAATGGGACTTGGAGGACTAAGGAGATCTAACTGATTTGGTGGCTGGGAGCCTGGATTGCTGCAAGATATGAGATGCAGCCTGTTTTCAGGGAGTGTTGGAGCAGTGCCTGTAGTTTTGAGCCCAAGAAAGAGTTAGTGATGCTTCCTTGCTGAGAGAGAACAAAGATTGCCTGGAAGCCAGAGATGAAAGCATAAGGAATCACGTGTGGGCTTACTGTTGGGAAAGAGCCATAAAGGGACCAAGTCTGATGTGGAGCTCTGTTTGGGGGAGTTTTTCTTTAGACAACTGCAGGGCTGTTATACTCTAAGAGATTAGCTCAGCAGGGGAGATCTTAGTTTTGTGCTTTATCGAGCATGTGCGAGGTTGTGGGAGCTGAGAGGGAGAAGCTGCATCTTTATCATGTTCGCTCTGCACAGCTGCCTGCAGGCCCAGCCCTGCTTTTCCCTTCAGAGAGCTGGAATTGTCCAATAGTTTCAATGAAACTGCTGCCATTACCTTGGGGTGTCGTTTTCCTTTTGAATATCTGTTCTTTTGATATTTTGCTCATTACTGCACAGATTCTGCATTGATCTTGGCTGGAGACTTTCATTTTTCTATCCTACGGTCATGATCTTCAAACAAAATGGTACTGATGAATGAAAAAGGGTGCAAAAAATCCAAGCTGTCCCCCAGCCTCAAGACTTTCCTCTCAAGAGAATCCAGTAAGAAAGGTTAGAGATTGTTAGCTCTGTTGGTCAAGTTACAAAATTGTGACATGCAAATGGCTTTCCAGCAGCTCCCTCCAGTTCCTAAGTAGGTAGATCCAGGGCCATCATGTCTACTGATGCCATTTTCAGAAGTAGGAGTTTGGGGAGAAAGGGGCTTGTTCAACATCATGCATATTATTGTCTCCAGTCTATCTGTCTTTGGCACTAACTACACTGACATGAATAAAAGCAAGCAGAGTGGTGGTAGAGCATTTAGCACCGGAAGATCATGCCCAAGTCAATGCAGACATAATCCACTAACAACTTTTGCACAGGGCTTCATGTTCTACTTAGCAGAAGGACACAAAAAAGGAGAAGAAAACAGAGAAATAGCCTAGTTTAAAGAGACAATGGAATGGTGAGTCCAAGCATTTGCTTTGAGGATGTGAAGTAAAACAGTGGGATGGTCTCCACAGAGTCCCAAGACAGAAGAGGAATGAAGGCCACCTGGAAACAATGAACCTCAAAGTCCTTGACGTTCTAGCAGGCATGACTAGCTTGAGGCAGGGGAGGAAATCTAAGTAGGTGGCATAGCTAGGAGAAGCAGGGAATTTAGGCTTTTTTCTTTCCTTCTGTTCCCCCTGAGACGTGCTGGTTAGATTTGCGATACTCTACAGAATTGCTTACAGGCGGCAGGGTATGTGTGACCACTGCAGGATGACAAAGAACTGGCCATCCTGTTATGGATGAGTATCCAGTATCCATCTCACAGTCTAAAGAGCGGTAGGAAGTGAGGAGTCTTTAAATGGGTTTGATGATGTTCAGCAAAGACTATCCTAAATGCTTGAGGAGTTGAAGGGCTCTCAGTACCCTGACGATGCCTACAGCTAGGCCAAAATAGTGTCGTTTCATTGGGTAGGACCCTGATGTAAGTATTTCAAAAATGCAATTGTAGCTGTAAAGGATTCCTTGCTGTTCTTTCTTCTCCACAGCCTTTGGAAGAAATTGATGTGGAGGAGACAAAATGTTATTAAGGCCTGTTCGAGCATCAAACTATCAGCCTAAACAGGTCTTCAGATGTATTCATGTGATAAATGCTTACTTATGTTCTGTCTCTTATGGGCAGTGCTGAGTTTGCAAATGAGTGAGTTTCCATCTAAGGACGCCCACAAGCCTCTGCCCAATCAATATTTACGTTTTTCCTACAGAAACACATTTGCCCTAAAGTTACAGTAAATCCAACCGATTGTGTATAAAAAAAAAAAAGTAAACAATAATAAAAAGGAGGGGTAGTTTGAGCACGGACAATGTGTGCTTGAATGCCTGCAAGGTGCTTTATCAGGCCATGGCTGTGGTAGTGAGCAATGCTGTGACTAGATGGTGCACTTGCTATATCATACATAGAAACTGCAAATAGAGTGGTGATAGCTGCTCCTTACAAAGGTATTTGTGAAAGCCCTGGTAATGATTAGTGTGTATATCTGCCTTCACGTCTGGGAAAAGATGTTTACAGCTAAGGAAAAAGCGGGGATTCTGGGTTTTGAGAACACATATTAAGAACATACATTCAGTATAAGTGCACCCTCCCACTGTCCCCAGGGGAAAAAAAAAAAGCACAAACAAACAAAAAAGAAACAACACAATTAACAATGCACTCACAACACACCATAGTATTTCTGTCCAATCATCCAGCAAGCCTTAATTGCTACTATTTGTATTGTCTCAGTGGCACTTGTGCTATAAATCCTGCCTGTATTGAAACTTTTCTGACAATTCTCTTTCTATGAGGATATGCTGGGGCTGCAATAGCAATGCCTGTAGCAAATTATTGACATTCAGGTTTCCCATGCTTAATATCTGGCGTGGACTAATGTTGTTTTAAGTCTCAGCAAAAAAACCTGCTTGGTTTCCAAGAATGAGAAGAGATTGTCTCTTCTACTTGTTATTTAAAAATAATAATCTGACAGTTGTGTTGAAGCATAACAGCAGTATTCTGAGGGCTGCTCATACAGACTGGATGTCCTTTAGACATGAATTTTATTGGGCTGTCATGAATTTCTAGTTATTAATGCAATAGTTAAAACAAGTGTAAGGGGAGCAGATGCCAGGTTTATTGGAAACAACTATTCCATGTAAATGTCAAGCCTTTTAAAAGTAGAAGTACACCTCCTGCAGGCCAGAGATCAATCCTTGCAACATCCTAGGGCTTCTGGCTGAAATATATTCTCTCAGAGATAAGAAGTTATTGTGCCTTGACTGCCCCGGTTACAGGCTGCATGGAGCTGCCTATCCTGCAGCAAATAAAAAAGCAATTGGAGTTGTTTTGTCTTTCAGTGAACTCAGGATGCCTTGTGTTTGTTGTGAGCTGCCAGTTGCACATGATTACAGGATGCAGCTGGCTGTGGTGACCTGTTATCCTGCAGAAGCATGTGGTTCTCTCAGCCTGAAGTGTGATGGACCTCAGATCCCTACTCTGAATTCCTTCCAGTGGCAGAAATGGGTATTTTAAGACTGTTAGACTGAAAAGGTTCATGATGTTTATTCAAAGCCTGCCTGAGATCCTTGCTCATGAAAAGGGCAAGTGGAAAGAAAATACATTTGCAGTTTGATTCAATTTTTGCATGTGTGTGTATGTGTCTGAATAAAGATTTCAAGATAAAGCTCCTATTCTGAAATTAGAACTGAAACCGGACCCACAGAGGGCCCTAGGGTTGCATTCTCCTTTGACTGAATGCATTCTTTTCAAAGTTCAATGAGAATATCATACAGTTGTTGGGATATGTAAGTGTAGTCCTTCACCAAGTGCCATGCATCACCCATATGGCAAACTTGTTTTGCCTTGGCACACCACTACTGCTGAGGCTCAAAAGTTTTGGCTGGAGCAAGGCTCCAGCAGTTCTTTCCTTCTATCCAAGTGGTCAGGTTTTTTTCAACAACTACACTCTGCAGAGTCAATTTCTACTTCTGAGACAGCATTTTGACATGAAGGAACAGAATAGGAGCTGTGAATTATGCTCTTTTGTACATGCTAAAAAGTGTAACTGAGCAGATTATAAAAAACTAAAAGAAAATAAATAAGTACCAACTTTTCATTGAAGCAGCATTACTGAAAGGTTGGTCTTGCTGTGTTTGCCTTTTGGATCCTTTTGGAAGCCGGAGAGGGACGTTTCATCAAGAGCTGTAGTGATAGGACAAGAAATAATGGGTTCAGACTGAAAGAGGGGAAATTTAGATTAGATATAAGGAAGAAAATCTTTACTCTGAGAGTTGTGAGGCACTGGAACAGGTTGCCCAGAAAAGCTGTGGATTCTGGATCCCTGGAAGTGTTGGCAGATTAGATGGGACATTGAGCAACATGGTCTAGTGGCAAACAATTCTATGATTCTTTTCACAATAACTAAGTTGCTGAGACGGGACTGTGATGAAAGAGTGCTGAAGGCTTTTCTCAGCATGAGTGTCTTAGAAAGACTTCTTACCAAGGTCACCACAAAGGCTGGATGGTAACAGAGGTTTAGGTTTTTAAACTCTTTCTTCCTATGAAAAATGCCAATATAATATTGTTTTCATTCGTACTGTTTAGAAACACATCTGGTTGAAGTATAAATCACACTTTAATGTGCACGGGTTTTGACTCTCATTCTGAATTCTGGTCTGAGTTCCTTCTTTAATCAATAAGACTGAAATTCTTTTAGAATAAAAACTTCAATTAATGAATGTAATCTCATTCTTTTGGAAGTCCTGTGAAAGGTACTTATTTTTATTTTCCTCAAAATTTAAGAAATTATGGCTTGCCAGGGCCCTGATTTCTTGCTCTAATTGCTGCCATCAGGCCCCTGGACTTCCAGGTCCTCAGGCATGGGACCCGTATTTTCCATGAGCTAGGTTTGATCCATGAATGATACAGCAGTTGTAAGGCAACTACTAAATGCCCTCTGTGGAAAAAAGTTAACATTGATCACTCTCTGTCTACTATCTTAGAGCTGCTACTCTACTCAGTGCTTCTTGAACTATTGAAAGACATTTATTTCATAATGAAGATTTTTAAAGAAATTTCAGTAGTTTGATTCCTGTTTTTCCCTTTTGTGTACTAGTTTTTGTGTCTGTGGTCAGATGGTAAAACATGCTGCACAACAACCAGTGGTATTGCTTGCAGCTGAGTAAACCCTCTCTAGGCTTACTAAATCAAATGAAATGGTGTTATGTTTTCCAGCAGAGATATAGACTCTGTTAGCATGAAACAGTCAAAGGGTAGTTGTATTTACCAGTGCAGGAGCGCGTTTGAGCTGGTAAAGCATATGTGCTGAGGAGGCTGAAGAAACAGAATGTTTCACAGGGGCAGCGAGGTGACTTTAACTGTCATGGTATGACAGTATGTGATCATTACTTTTCTGAGCATGGCCCTTTGTTCTACTGACTTGAAGGATGTGTTAAATCCTACATGCCACTGAAGCTCCAGAGCCTCAGAGTACAGAAATAAAATAAAATAAAAAAATAAAATAAAATAAAATAAAATAAAATCCACTATGTATTTCTGGCTGAGTGTTAAGCTGCATGCTCAGGAGAGTGTGGAGCTGGAGAGCAGGGTAGCTGTGTCAGCTCAACACTGCCTCTGAGGCTGTGAACTCATTCCCTAGCTGGGTTTTTAGGTCAGGACAGTGATGCTTTGATGGAGCTGTGCTATTTCTGCTTCCACAGCCTGTGCAGTCGGAGTGTGCTCCTCCACACCTCCAGGTACTGTGGGTTACCCAGACTGGCTGACCTAGGGCTCCTGAGTCATTTGGCTTCCTTGAAAACCCTATCCTTAACACTGCCCTACTGGACCTAAGGGAGAACCAGTGAAAGGCCAGTGAAAACATTCAGTTCTTTCTCATGTTCACATTCATTTACCCTTTTCCCTTTTTCTGTGACTTTATCATTTAAAGGAATCTAAGGCAGTAGTAGTTAAATCTGAAAATCTGTGAAGTTTCTGTTCACAGGTACCGGTATCATGAAGAATGCAAAGTAAATCATGTCTGTTTTGACTGCCAGTAGACTGCCTTTACCTACGTGATAAGACTTAAATTGTACAAGCTGGGAGGCAAGTGTATATCTCACTGTGTGGAAGCAGCAAATGTTGATGGAACAGACCATTCCTGAAGAAAAAGGACTCAGCATTGCTTAACAACTTTATAGAAGGTGTTTGAGGGAACAAAAGGGGGTGAAACCAGGTACAGCATCTGTATGAAAACATGTCATGGTACTGAATGGCAAATGGACGAAAATACAGTAGAAATACTGCTGCATGTCTGGATGTTCACTTGAACAATGCACAGTCAGAACTCAGTTCTGCACCCTTCTGTGGTCCACTCATTCACTTCAGTTCCTTATATAGGATCAAGCCCTAATAGTGTTTTCTCTCTTCTATGATAGATTTGTAAAATTGTACACACACAAAAATTCTTTTACTAATAGGCTATGTTTTTAAAAAATGCTAACAAGGGAGGAGGGTCAGTAGTGATATTGCACTCATTCAGATAAGAATAGAAGATCAACTACCTTCGTTCTCTTTGGACCCTGCCTTGCAAACCTTTGCACTGGTGTTATTTATAGAAAAGACCACGAGAGACATCAGTTGCATTTACCACCTGGAGGGAGAGTATGGTAGTTTGGACATCCACCAACTGAACAGAAACTTTCCTTTGAACTCGAACAGATTTTGGTTCTCTTGAATTATTATGTTTTCTTTTGATGCCAAGTGCAAGAGATATTGCAGAAGAAAATTAAAAACACAACTTGATTTTTTTTTAGATCTCCATCCTGTTCTCATGGACCAGAGATTTGGCTGACTATCCAAGCATCTGGAAGCTCCCAAAAACCATCTTCAGAGGTTTAAAGTCAGTTTTTTTACAAGATGGTTTCTAATGGGCATCGTCTGTGTGTACGTCTGCACACACAACAGTCGCAGAGTCTACCTGCGAACAGGCATCATTGATCCAAGTAAAGTGATAGTTGTGTCATTTTTTTCATTTGCAATAAGTCTCTGATTGGCTGTGTTCCACTGAAAGATTTATCTCACCTTCTAAAGGTTTTTTTTTAAATTTTCTTTTTGCTATAACTTTGGACTTGAGTGCCTGATGGCTTTTGAGAAAGGGGCAATAGTACTGGGAATTTTATTTAGAAAATGTACATATGCAATGAACAAAAATAATCTGTGATAACGACAACCACTTTTATAAGAAGAATTTGAAGTACTGTTTCAGCACTCTCCATCTCTCGTTCTATTTAAAAGTCCCTGGCAATATGTTCATCCCCTGGACAGAGGGAGAGGACAGACATTATTTAGCGAAGGGGTGGTTATCTGATTTCACTGACATTTAGAGAACATCAGAATCACAACAAAGCTGGAGTGAGAACTCTTTTGGCAGTTACTGCAGACATACAAATTCAGCGCCTAATACTGATGACACAGAACAGATTTTCCTGCTTGTGTTTTTGAGACTTCAAAACCAACTCAGAGCTGAGCCTCTTTTTCTGTTTGTACATACCTGATAAACAAGCAGGACAAACTCAGCCAGGGCAAAAAGTGCATCTTGTACAGGTGTTCAGACTACAGACTTTATTTGAAGAGTTCAGATATTGATTTTATATACCAAGTTTTCTAGTTCCATCTTACTACTAAGCAGCATTTAGGGTCTATTTACTTCTGTTCTGTTCCACAGGAAAAGAAATCTGACTTACAGCAATAAAATTTTGTCCTCTAGGCAGTCAGGTGAGCAGAATTACATGCAGAAACCGTCAGAGAGGAGTATGCAGGCAGATGAACTATCTTCCCCCTTTATGTTTGTGGATCTTCACTCATAGCTGGTCACAGAGGTCTTCAGCCTTGACTCCCTTGTCCTTTGTTTAAGACTAGCTCAGTGTAACTCGGTCAAGGTCCCAGTTTAAATATTCCTATTTTTCTCTGGGATCTGTCTGAAGGTAGAAGTACGAAGTACTGCAAACTGATAGCAAGAATAAAACCCAACAAGCTGCATCCTTTTCTGTGACCCATTCCACAGAGTCTGCA
This sequence comes from Grallaria varia, assembly GCA_013396735.1. Lineage (NCBI taxonomy): Eukaryota > Metazoa > Chordata > Aves > Passeriformes > Formicariidae > Grallaria > Grallaria varia. Next base: position 119,637 of record VWZG01002315.1, read on the forward strand.
GTTTATCAGCTTTCTTGCCGGGGCTGCCCTAGGTGATTTCAGGAACTCACGCCAGCCAGCAAAGGACAGGTGGAGAAATAGCCACCAAGTTGAACCCCAAGCAGTTCCAACGCTTTCTGAAGAGCTGCTGTCAGAAGGATTGCATCAGCTGTGAGGGGGGACTCAAGGGTAATAATGTGGCAGTCAGAATTCACTGAAGCAAGGGACTGATGGCCGGAAACTCCAAAGATAAAGAGCATTCCAGAGGAAGCCAGGAGCCTTGTTCAGCCCCCCTGATTCGTACAATAAGAAATTCTAGGTGTAATTTCTGAAGGCCGAGCTCTTGCAAAACTGCAAATCTTCTGTCATAAACTTAGATGAGAAATGTACTTGGTAATGTGGAGCTATTTGTGCCATCTGGCAGCTGTCAGCTTTCTCTATTCACTTCCCCCCTACTAATGCAAAACACAGAAACTGGACCTTTTACATCTTGCTGTGTGAAAAAGTTTGGTGTCTAGAGGCTTTTTAAGGCCAAACCAGTGCACTGTTCTGGTGCCTGCTATCTCAGCACCCATTGCAAACATTAATAATGATTTGTCCTGGTCGGCAACAACCATATATTCCTCCTTCTTCTAATATTCCTTTATGGCACTGTGTTTTCCAAGAACGTTGCACATATCCTCTTAAATACCTGAAATTCACCTCGTAGACTGCTTCAGAAGGATTTAAAAAACAGGTGGTGTTTATCTCATTGCTATCTCCATTTTTAGCTGACCTCCACCATTTTATCAGACATTACTTTTTTCCTTTCTGCCAGAACACTTACAGCTATTCTCAAATCTTTTTTAGTCAGTGCTGACACTTTGCTATAAGCCACCTGTGACATGAAATGATTCATTTGCTTGTTTTCCTTTTGTGTTTTGTCCTCTGAGGAGGGGCGATGGGTCAGGCAGGACCTTCAGATGAAAGTGGAGAGGTTGTGCCTTCCCTGGAGCAGAGAAGTGGGCAAGGCAAGGCAAGGCAGCAGGCAGGAATAGCTGCAGCAAGTAGCCTGAAACAGCCCTGGAGCCCAGCAAACAGACTGCTGAGAAGGCAGTGAGAGGCAGCAGCCAGACCTTCATGGGGAGGGAAAGACACAATCACTGGAGAGGGTGCTCTAGATTTGCAGTAGATGGAAACTAAGCTTGGGAAAAAGGTTGTTCCCCAAAAGAGACAGTGAACAAAGACAGTTTGGTTTATAAATGTCTTTAACCTGTTCTGGAGCAACTAGGTTTTTGTTTATCTAAAAGTGGGGCATTATAAACCTAGCTTTTGCAGATTAAAGGTAATATTTTTCTCAGTTATTTGTATGTTTTGTCATTGCAGAGCTACAGACTTATGGGGAAAAAAGTCTAGACACCCTTGTGTTAAAGTTCTGGTTCTTGTGGGCATGGTCCTGCTTTGCAGTGCAAAAATAAGCAGAGGCATGATTTCTCTGGTGACATTGACTACTGCAGGCTGGAAGTCAGCTCCATGGAATGTGCCAGCATCTTCCTCACTATAAGGGTGGTGAGACACTGGAACAGGTTGCTCAGAGGAGTTGTGGATGCCCCATCCCTGGAATTTTTCGAGGCCAGGCTGAATGGGACTTGGAGCAACCCAGCCGAGTGGAAGGTGTCCCTGCCCTTGGCAGGGTGGTAGAAATTAGATTATCTTTGAGGTCCCCTCATTGGAAGCGACCATTCTATGATACTATTACTTCAACAGAGCAAAAAAAAAAAGAAAAAGTATGAAGAGCTGTGCAGAACAACATAGTCTGAATTGACATTTCATTGCCAGGATCATCTCTGCCTAGCAAAGATGCTCTGGTTCTGCTCTCTGGAGGCTCTTCTAAAGACAAAAGCTTTTGATGTTCATAATGTAAATTAAAATCTCATGTATTTCACAGACTGGCCTTACAGCACCTCTCTTTGCCCTGAAGTGCTCAGCTACCTGGAAAGCCCAGCTCAGTGCACAACTGAGCTCACTTTAATACCTGGCAGAAAAAGAGAAATCTCACTGTAATTCTTCTCTGCAGCTACACATTTCAGATGAGAATAGCGCAGGGAAAACAGTAGTGAACAAATCCCTGCTGCTTTTCAGCAGAAAGGTATGGTGCACGAACCTTACTTTTGGGGAGTTTTGTGCCTTTAGATTGGAAGTAGCATTCATGGAGCACTCCAGAGCAGTGAGATTTTCTGCATCAGGATGGCACAGTACTGTGAACACGCCTCAAGGCAATCGGTTGCCAATCCCCAGAACAGTGCCAGTTTCAGAAATGAAAGATGTTGGTGGGGGTGCTGCTAACCACACATCTTAGGTTCCAAAAAATAACATATTACCTGGGCGAAGTCCATCTGCTGAAGCTGTAAAAATTCTGAGCTCTCAAAGGCCATAACAAACCTCACTGTGGAAACTTGATTCTCCACTATTCAAAGAAATTTTCCCTGTTCAGCACCTTGCCAAATGTCTACAAGGTTCTGGCTTTACAAATTTCTCTAAGTCCTTTCTTGGTTCCATTTACTTTTATCCTACTCCTCCAAGACACCGGGTCACCTCTGCTTGTAGCAAATCCCATTTTTCCATTTTTAACTTATTTTTGAATAGCTGTTCTTTGAATATTGCAGTTTAATTGAAATATAGTATTGTCTGTATTTCTGAACTAAGATCCGGGTCCCATTGCGACACACTGTATGAAAACAGGGCAAGAGACAAATCACTGACCCAAACCCATATAAACAAACCATAACAGAGCGAAGGATAAGAAAGTGGGAAGGTGGACCACAAGGTGGATGAGATTTGGTTAACGGCTGATTGTGAGTCAGGAAACAAGTCTGAGTTGTATAATTAGAGCTGCTGTGTTACGCCGGCGGTCTGGTGGCATAACCCCAACCTTATCTGCTGACTTGGTGTGGTAGCTTTGTAAGCATCCCAAGGGTTGGCTGTGAGCAGTGTTATTTGAACCAAGGCTGCAAATATGTCAGCTCTGATTCCAGAACTCCTCTATAAGACTCCTCTCTGATTGTTTCCTCAAAAGCAGAACTGAAAGAATTGAGCTTGATAGAAATTATTTTATTTCGTTTCATATGTTTGCAGTTCCTACCTCCCAAGAATCTGTTCAGCTTGCTAAAAAATGAAATTGCTACAGATGGATATTTCTTTCAATTACTGTAAAAACATGTAACAAAGCCTCTGGCATGCCAAGAACCAAGCATCAAAGCTCAAGAGCTTACATATTCTATTAAGTGGTTTAATATTGTAGAGAAGAACAGAAAAAATACAGTATTTTGTCCCTCATGGCCTTCTTTAGGAGACCTCAAAGAGCCAAAAGGTTGTAGCTTTGCTGCTCTCCCTGCTCTAATATTAAAACACTTAATAGAATATGTAAGCACTTGTGCTTTGATGCCTGGTTCTTGGCATGGCAAGTACAATTCATACTGGTTTGATGATTTGGGGTGGTCTGCGGGAGATTATTCTCCCCTCCTGTTGAGATACCACAGGAAATACAGGACTGGTGCACAGACTTTTCCTTTTGGTCCTGGGTGTAGCTGCTACTTTCCCTTGCACTACTACTTGTAACCTCAAAAAACTTTTCATTCAAAGGGAATAGCTGCAGCCACGGTAGGTGGATGGGCTCACAGCTCCTGCTTTGCAACAGAGGTTTTCTATTTAGGTAGACCCATCTGGGGCTGCAGAGTAAGACGCACATAGCACTAGAAATACAAAGAAAACTGAAATTTCAACTTACTTGGACTGAATTTTTTTTCACCTGTCTCTTTTTTTTTTTTTCAACTTACTCTGAGAAGTTTTGGTAATGATTTCAATAGTGTATATTTGGTCCATCTCTCCTTTTGAGGCTGGATTCTGCTCTCACTGTTATTGTTTTTATATCACTACAACTTTAGGCATTTGGACACCAAACAAAGACACAGACTGGTCTACTGCCTGATAATATGCCAACCTTTTCTAATTTTAACCGCAGGAATAAGGAATAAGTATTTCCTCAATTCTGGCCTCCCCCTTCACCAGCTCAACACTGGCCTAAATCAATCTCTCTTCAAATGCTTTGTGATTGCTATAATGAAATACTTTGGCTGTGTATTAGATGTGGAAACATGTTCTTAAGCCTTGTTTCTAATTTCAAAATTAATATTATGAGGCATTTCTATTCCTTGTTCATTTAAAATCTGGTTTAATAGCAGTGGAAGAGGCTCTTGAAGGAGATCACCAAAATACTCAGCTGAGCTTTGATAAACCTGTGTTTCTCATTAACATGAAGGCAATTAATTGTTTGTGAAGTTTCTTTCTTTCCTTCTCCCATCTGCAGTCTAGGCAAGTTCTTAGCTTGAGTTTTTCTTGATTTGGAGGAGTTTTTAGCTACAATATTGAGTATATCCAACAACAACAAACATTTAGAGCTTCACACACCATCTCTAGAGCTCTTCAAAAACTTGTATACGAATTCTTGTCTGTGCCAGAAAATCTGCTTTAATATTACATCACAGAATGGCTGAGGTTGGAACGACCCCTGGAGCTCATTTGGTCCAAGTCCCCTGCTCAAGGAGGGTCCCCTAAAACCATGTCCAGGCTCATTTTTAGTATCTCCAAGATGGGAGAATCCATAACTTCCCTGAACAAGCTGTACCAGTGCTCAGCCATCCTCACAGGAAAAAAATGTTTCCTCATGTTTAGGAGGAACTCCCTGTGCTTCAGCTCGTGCCCATAGCTTCTTTTCCTGTCACTGGGTACCACTGGAAAGAGCCTGACATTTTCTTCTTTGCACCATCCCTTCAAGCATTTATATAAATTGATAAGATCCCCTTCAAGCCTTCCCTTCTCCAGGCTGAACAGTCCCTCTCAGGTCTCTCAGCCTTTCCTCATAACAGAAAAGCTCAGAATCATCTTTGATTAAAAGCTTTAATCATCTTTGTGGCCCATTCTTGGACTCTCCTGTATGTCCATGTCTCTCTTGTACTGAGAAGCTCAGAACTGGACACAGTACTCCAGGTGTGGCCTCACCAGCGCTGAGCAGAGGAGAAGGGTCCCTCCCTCAACCTGCTGGCAGAGCTAATGCAGCTGAGCTGCCTTCTCTGTGGCAGGGCCACATTGCTCACTCGCATTCAATTTGGTGTCCTGCAGGATCCCTTGGTCTTTCCAGCTGGGCAGCCCCCAGCATACATGGGTGTATGGGGTTGTTGCTACCCAGGTCCAGAGCTTTGCACTTCCCTTTGTTGAACTTCATGAAGTTCCTGTCAGCCCATTTCTCCAGCCTGTCAAGGTCCCTGCGGAGTGCAGCACAACCCTCTGCTGCACCAACCACTCCTCCCAGATTTATGTCATGTGCAGGTCTGCTGAGGGTATGCTCTGCCCGTTACCCAAATCATTAACAAAGATGTAAAACAGGATCAGACCCAGTATTGACCCCGGGGGTACACTGCTAATTACTGGCCTCCAGCCAGACTTTGTGCCACAGCTCACCACCCTCTGGGCCCAGCTGTTCAGTCAGTTCTCAATCTTTCTCACTGTCTGTTCATCCAGTCCATACATAATCAGCTTCTCCTTGAGAATCTTATGGAAGACAGTGTCAAAGGCCTTACTGAAGCCAATATCTACTGCTTTCCCACTGTCTGCCAGGCCTGTCAATTCACTATAGAAGTTTATCCAGTAGACCAAGCATGAATTTACCTTGGTGAATCCATGCCAACTACTCCTGACATTTTCTTGTCATTCACATCTGGAATGGTTTCCAGGATTAGCTGCTCCACCAGGGATTGAGGTGAGGCTGAGCAGCCTGTAGTTTCCTGGGACATCCTTCTTGCCCTTCTTGAAGACAGGATCAAAAATTTTTCTGCATCAATTCTGTTCCCTGTTAAAATTCAAAAAAAATCCCCTTGCTTTATCTATAGATGAGACCTGTAGAAGTAGAGCATGTATACCCAGAACTGGGAAGCTTTTCTTCCTATTTTGCAACCAGAGAGGTAGAAGTTGGTTCACAATTGTTGCGGAGTTATTAAGATTCTGAATCCATATCACTATATTTGCCCTCTGGAAGGACTTATTTTCTTAGGCTTACCAGCAACTGCCATGGTTACAAGGCTTCAGAGACTGACTTATAGATGGCAGGGTAGACACAGTGACTTGAGCTTCTGAGAAGACAAGGATATCTCAGAAAATTTAGTGGCACAGTGATGCTTGGTATTTGCATGAGGTGGTGGGCAGAAAAAGTCATAACTTCCTAAGTTGGAACACGAAGTCAGCTGAACACACAGGGATCTGTTTTCTTTTTTTGTAAATGAAGAAAGCAATCTGAAACAAAGTTCGTAGTGTTGCAATGGATTTCATATCCCTGTAATTCTTGGCACAAAAGTTAGATATCGAGTTAAAGGGACACTGTACCTTGTTTACTTATCACAATATATGTTTATAATGAGATTCAAAGAAGGGGATTTTGCACAGCAAGGATCAGTTTGTTTTTTCAGCAACCTAGCAAATACACAGCTGATATGCATAGTATACAAAGAATTCTCAATGACAATTGTAATATAGGAACACAAAATAGTAAGCTGTTACACCAGTAGTACCCATATTTTGTAAGGTTTAAATGCTACAAAATAAATAACATTAATTTTTTAAGACACTTGGGCTTTTGTGTCTTTCAAAATAATTTGAAGTTCGACAGTGTTAAGTATGATGATACTGTTGCAGAAGAATAAGGGAAATAATAAGCAGAAAAGATATTCCATGTACACTGTAAAGTGCATTGTATTTTAGTATATTTTCTAATGTGCATATTAAAAACCCAGAAATTGTTGTGTGGTCGAGTGCTAGGGCCGGTTATAACTAAGGAAGTCTTGTAGACATCCATGTATGCCAGTGCATTATAATTACTACTTCTGAATATTAATAAGTGAACATAGATGTTTTAAATCATAACTTACAAGCTTTAATGTTTGTTTTACCTGATTCTTAGACTCACTAAAACCTTTTAATAAAGCTTTGCAATTCCAGATTATAGGACTTCCATGGAGAAACCCTCAAAGCAATTCACAAATTCCATTCACAAAACCCTGTGGATAAAGATTATCCTCTTTGTAGAAGATCAGAAAATTAAGAAACAGGGTTTCAATAATCTGCTTAAGGTAACTGTGGACTACAACTCTCAGTTCTTAATTTTATCCTTTGTTCTAACAATTTCCTTTCATATCATCATTTATTTTCCCTCGAATAAGTTTCAAATGACAAGTGAAGTTAATTCATAAAATCTATAGAAGTAGGTTTGAAAGGAGAACCTTGTGTAGTGATATCTTTGTGTTCAGACCTGCTCTGCTGTAGACTTGGCTTCCTGCAGCTGTAGTTCAGGTTAAGAACTGCTATGCCTCCATCAAGTTGCCCCAGGGCAACTGCTCTTCTTGTCTGTGATGAGAGTCCACATTAGTCAGGCTGTGCTGATGGACTCCAGCGAGGGAATAAGTGTTATATCCTGGGCTAAACATATTGTTTGGTTACATATAGGTTCCCGTCCCTCTTTGTTCTTTACTTGCTCTACTTGCTCTCTCAGGTACAGATCTCAAACTTTTCACCTTCCAGCTACTGTTAATTTCTTCTCTCTCCTCGCCCATTGTTGTTCTTAATACAATTTTATTCCAACCAGTGGCATGTCTCCCATATCTGGGAGAGAGACTCAATAGGATTTCCCATGTCTGGAAAACTTTCTGTATCTGAAGAGAGAGACTCAACAGGATTAAAGCCCAGCAATGTGTTACTGTCATTAAAAGGGGAATGGAGGATGGAATATCACCTTTTCTTCCCACAGTGGATCGCAGCCTATCATGTCTTAAAACTCACCAGAGCACAATCATCATTCGGTAATATTACCAGAGTAAAACTTTGTGTATGTGATTGAATGAGGCATAATATGCTAATTATAACATATTCAAAAGAGGTGCAGTAGCCATGCCTTGTATTTGCTAAAATTATACAGATCCTAAGCATAACATTGGAGCTCTGGCCACTGTGTCAATGTCCTAGAGTACTGTAACTTTAAGGTGTCCTTAAATAACTTCTAAAATCAGCCTAGAAAAAATAAAGATCAGATAGAGAAAAAAATTCTATTATGTAAGACATCAGTATTCTCTTAGTCTAGCCTTTTTTGTGGTTGAGCTGAAACAAAGGAATACATATTTCCAGAGAAAGGAATTAAAAGAGCAGATTTTAATGTAGAAATCCAGCAAGAATAAATATTCCTTTAAAAAAAAATATTCTGAAGAGTTTTATATGAGTTTTTGTGGCTGATACACCACATCCAGAAGCTACCATGGGTTGAAAGGCTTCAAGACTGTATTTTTAAACACTGAGGGATTGTTAAACATAGGATGTTACTGAGTAGTCTAAATCCTTATAAAAACCCTTAACAGCCTGACCCTAGTATCTTCACTGTTACTTGACGAAATGTGAATATCAGAGTCCAAGACATATCCTCTAAGAAATGGCTTCTGTTGCCTACGCTCCTGTGTAGTACTTCAGTCTTCCAATATTCCTTCTAAAAATCAATGAGTCATATGGCCCTGACTTGACAAAACAGAAAAGCAGTTCAAGATACTTATTTTGGTTTGCCATCTTCCAGGAAGGAATTTTGGTCACATGATCAGAAGGACAATTCTGTTACCTCTGTGCCTGACCTCTCACACCATCATAACCCCCTCCTTCGCCCCCAACTAAGGCATATTACTGTACTAGAGTAAACAGTACTCTGGGATGCTCAAAATCTACATTAGTCTCATAACTTTTTCGGATTTTTTTCCTAATTTTTTTTTGTCAGAAATGTTTAGTGGTGTAATTTGGAGAAAGTGTCTTGTTGATGATTAAAACTAAAGAACAATGCTTGGTTCTCTACATATCTTGATTCATTAACTTGCTATATCTGATCTCCCTGACCTTGTACAAACATGTGCAAGGCTGTCCTAAGTAAGGACCCTGATGTGCTAAACTGCAACATACGAGACCTTTAAATGCTAGAAACAAATTTCAGATTTTTTTTGGTGACACTATATGTGGCAGAGAGATGGTATTAGTATTTAGAAGGTCTGAGGAAGACTGCATCACCAGCAGGTGATGGAATGGTTTGGCAGAAAGAAAACAAAGAAAAGAAATATTTTCTTACATTACAGAAAGGCTTGAGAGTTGGCAATGAGCTGAACAAAGAGACTCCCTGAGCTACACCAAACTTTTCTGTTATAATTCTTCCATCCTCTAAGATTCACTGTTTGAAAATCCAATTAGTCCCTCAATAATCATGACTGTTATCTAATGATGAATAAACCATCCACAGAAAATATTGCAATCACAGGCACAGCTGTTACCATATGCTGAAATTTTCTTACATGACCTTGGTTGCTACAGTACCCACCAGCTGAAATAAGACATGGAAATATTGCCAGCTTCAATTAGACTAGCAAGCTGTTCCTTTCCCAAGGCTGTTGAGGCACTCCAGCCATTAACATAAAACACAAACCAAGGCGTTATTGCGAATTTTGATTACTCGTTCCTAAGCTGAAGAGGTGAAATTCTGGAAAGAATTTCAGTTCATCCTTATTAACGTGGCTAAAAATAGAAAACTCAATACTTCATTTCAAAAGATCCCCAATTATCTGTTGCTTCTAGAAATGGAATCTTAAGCCAGGGGTAGGAGGGGGTGAAGGAAGCAGAGAGGCTCTGGCAATGAGTTGCCTCGGGTTTATTTAGAACAAAGGCACAAAAGGGGATTTTTGGCAAAAAAATCTGGCATGTTTTTCCTATTCAACAGGTAGGGAGTATGTGACCTTGTTTACTGTTTGTCTACCATGAGGTCTATTTCTAGCAACCTGAGATATTTTAATAAAAGTAATCCTTTAAAACCTTTCCAAATCTAAATTTTCAGACACTCATTTGTAGTACAGAGGTGCCAGCTTCATTATGTATGCCTTTGTCAGGTAGTAAATATTTTAATCTTTTGAAGATTTTATGTTAGCCTTTCTAATCCATGTAACCCTTTCTATATTACGCTAACACAAAAAACCTGAATTTTGATATAAACCTTAACAAGCTTAAGGAAACCAATGTAATTTCTTACGCCAGGAACATTATTTTGCCTTTAAATTGCTTAAATTACCTATTCAGTTCAATATAATACAATAAAAGAATAAAAGAGATAGGGACAATGAAGAGTGTGGTTGAATTATAGTACCACCAAGCATTCCCAGACCTATTTGGTTTTATAGATTGCTCACTATCAGTTCAGTATTTGATATCAGTATCTAAAATCCAGTTTCTCTGGTAATTTTTGTAGGGTGACTAAGTCACACAGTCTTTTTTTTGTGCTCTCAGAAAACTGAAAATAATTCTGCAAAGGGGGTCTGTGGTGAAGATAATGATTTTTCTGACTCATTTTCCATGGACATTTTCTAATACCTACTTAAAAAGTAATGTTGCCACAAACAGTCCAATTGCTGAAATTATTCATTGTAATAGGGTTACTAGAATTGCTCATGGAATGCCTGGTAATGATTTGTGATTTTTTACTCCTCCTTCTATTTGCTAATAGTATCACCTGATGTTAAAAATGCATTAAATGCACAGCTACAGTTATTTCCATGACATATAGACTTTTTACACAGCTTCAAAGGAGAGAAGAGATGGTCTATACTGAGATGTGGTCCACCTTCTCAGTAGGTGGGAAAGGGAAAAAACAGAAGTAGCCAGTCACAGATATTGCCTGGCTTTTACATACACCGCAATCTCCTTTTTTTCATTCAGCACATTTATGATTCTCTTCTTTTTCTCACCTGCACAATAAACTCCCATTTTCTGTGCCAGTATTTCTTTAAAGCGTGTTCCAAATGTCAGAGTAAAGAAGCAGAAAATGTCTATCCTGAGCTCACTCACACAGTGCGGTATCTGACCTATACTTTCCAGGTCTGTGCTCCAGGAATACACCAAAAGCACTGAAGGAGTCACACCAATGCACCTTACTGTGTGTCCTGTTAAATAAAACAGTCCCACTTAATAGATAGTAAACAATTAGTAGATTGTTGCTAATAACGTTTTATAGTAAGGGAAACATGGACTTAGGGAGGGCATTGAGAGTTTTGCTACTGCCTTTGCAAAACCCAAGACTTTTCTTTCTACAATAACAATGGAATTTTGCTGACATAAGCTTTAGAATGCTCTTAATTATCAGTAGTTCCTGTGATTAAAAAGCATGAATCTATTATTTATATCGCAGTTAGAAGAGCTTTTGTATTTGCACATAAATCAGTAAAACCAAGTGTACTGACACTGGAAGATTAAGTAAACTGTATATTAACATTAAGGTTATAAAAACTGGTTGTAAACTCTTACAAATGCAACATACTCAAACTCCAATTACTTTTGTGGTTGCAGTTTGAGAATTCTGCATCCTTTTTGCAAAGTCCACTTACCCTGTTTGCTGGGCTGTTGCTGAAATTAGTTCATACCTACCTCAATAGAGACAAAACTCTTCTAAATCAATAACCACCTGAGGCAGCCTGAAGTGATTTTTAGTCAGAAGGGAATATTATTTTGTATAATTCATACGTATGTTCTAATGCTGTCAGGGAGGCACAAAACAGAAAAATTCCCAAACTGTTTTCTAGACATAGATAGACTGGCTTTTGGCACCTCAAGACATGGCCACTGGGGCTAACGCAGGGACAGCATCCAAGACCACGAAGACCTTATCAGTCTTACATTTCTAATTGCAATTAGTGAATATATGTTTACAGTTGACAGTTGTTTTTGGAATGGTTTTACAGATGTTTACCCTATCGAATTCCTTTCACAAGTCTAATGATAGAGGAAAAAAAGCAAGATTGATAAATTTATAATATAATTTAAAGCATTAGGACCCTTGCCATGTCTGGTTGTCATTTATTTCAACAGATAGGTTTGTAGCCATTTGAACAGCCCGTACTTTTTCAGGGATCATATGTATTTTAGGGTGATAAGTGATTTATGTTTTCCTTGTCCTGCTTATGAGAGTACAATGTGCTCACCACTAGCATTTGAAAAGTTGTACACTAAAAATTGGATCCAAGGTTATGCTGAATGAAGAAGGTAGAATATAAGTTAAAAACCTGCCTTTTATGATTGTTTTTTTAAAGCTCTTTTGTTGTCTTTCTTAGTGTGTTGCCATCATGATGGCACCCAATTGTTTACTGCCTGAACCCGGCACCTACACTGCTGCCTCAGCAATCTTTTTTATTTGGCTGCTTCACAAAGTTATTTCTATTTGGGTGAAAAATTGGTTTCAAAGCATGTTCAGGATCTATCTTTTCTTTCTGCATATTCCCTCCAATTCAACCATCTGTGCAAATTAGCAATTCTGAAATGCTTATTAGAGCTTTTTCCCCCCCTTGATTAACACTTCTTGCATTTAATGAAGTCTCTTATAAATTGTGGATCAAATGCTCAGACCACTTATGTCACTTGATCCAGGTCTAAGAAGAAACATGATGGTGCTGTGATTTGAGTCTCTTCAAATCTGGGGCTCAGAAGCACCCAAACCAGTGAGAGAATGGGAGAGACGCAATGGCAGTGTGTGACCTGGGAGACAGGAAAAACCAGCCTGGCTGAGAAAGGTGCAGCATCTGCAGCTGTGTCTCAATTCCTGCCTGTCTCATGGGCTCAGGCCTTTAACTGTAAACACAGGTCGGATGACACCGTGAAACCTGGATTCACAAATCTGAGGTTTTCGGGAACGTAGGCAGGGATGCAGGGATTTAGCCTGAGGAGAGTTGTGAGCATAAAGGAGCTGCTTGGTGTGGTTCCACCCTCATCAGGAGACCAAACATCAGGGTTGAGTGTGGAGGTGGAGCAGAACTCACAGCTCCTGAGAGGGAGCTACGTTGTGAACATGCCTATCAAGGATGTTCTCTGCAGAAGGAGGACTGAGGGCTCAGAATCAGAGATGGGGAGCAAGGTCCATGGTCTGGTACCCTCTTACAGAGCATTCCCAATATTGTTTCTTCAGTCAAGGCTGGGACATCTGCTCAGACATGATACACTTTGAATAGTAGATTAATTTACCTTCTAAAACTATTTAGTCAAATCGTACTTTTAGCAGTTCAACTTGCGAAAATTAAAGTTCAAGGAAAATGTGATCTAGTCTCAAATTGTTTTGTGATATCAGATACTTGAAATAGCCTTGAATCTTTCTTCCCTTCCTCTTCCTCTGGTTATATTGTGACTGCAGGAGGGAGGAATGGATTGGTTCAGAGTAACACTGTAGGAGAAGCAGTACAGGCAAAACAGGAGGACTGTATTCGGGATTGGGTTCATATTTACCTATGGGCTTGGAACATAACCCTGAGAAATTTTTTGGGTGGAACCACTCTCAGAAGACAGGAAAGATCTGTTTCATTCTTTATATTAAAATCTCTTTAGACTCATTTTTCATCTGTGAATCTAACACTGCAGACAGTCTGACCTAGAAACATATATCTTTCAGTTCCAGGTGTTGCAATTCCCGCTGACAGTTTGGTTCTAAAGATCTACTCTGTAGGCCAGTGGTTCTTAGTTTCATTTAATTGAATGACCGTAAGGATGTTTTTAGGAAAAAAAAACCACAGACCATCTCTACAGTGTTCCCACAATTGTTTTCATTTACAAGCAGCTTAAAATCAGGGTAAAGTTTGAACATTCCTTTATTACAAAATGAAAGTCTGGTTTCTTGGAAGTATGGGGAGTATGTGTGGTTTCTTTCAAATTTCGCAGACCAGTGCATTACAATCTACCAGCGATGCACAAAGCGCTGTTTGAGAAATGCAAGCCCAGAGAGCTATTGGAGATGCTGTACTGGATGCAGGCTGAGTGGTATCTTGGTTCCTAGGATGGCTGTCTAATGTTCTAACGTGTCGGTACCCAGGTTTAATCATTCGACTGCTCTCCCTGATGCATCTACTGAAAAGTAAGCGGAGTCAATTGTACCGGATAAGCAGCTTGCTGCTGCTGCATACATGGAACTTGGCTAATAACTCTCTTATATCAACAGGCAACTGTAATCAACACTGGGTAAACTCTGAATTTTGGCAAGGCTGCCATTGCCAGCTTGGCGGACAGAGGGAGAGAGTTTTATAGCAACCATGCGAGGAAGTGCACAGATTTATTTCTCTCTTGCCATCCTGCCCAATACTCTGAGGAAAAAAGGCTCTTCACTGAAAAATGAGATTAGGAATTTGTGACCAGTACCAATATCAAACCAAAAACCCAATTCAAGCTCTATGTATTTAAAATTTAGACGCAGATACACCAAGAAAAGCATTTGACAGATGAAGAAACTCCAATGTGGAGCCTGGCAAAGCTATTGCATCAACATAAAAACTCTTCTTTAAGGTTCAAGTGCTTCCCTCTTGGAAGAGAATATTAACCCAGATACTTTCCATGGCTTTCTTGTATTACTGGTATTCTTTTACATTGCTCATTCAGAAACTGATTAGCTTCACAATTTCCCTTCCCTTGCTTAGGAAATAAATATCTAGAATGGTAACCCTCAGTTTCCTGTTTCATACTTGTCAATTAATCTCAAACAATTTTATTTTCTAGAAATACTGATAAGGCATTAAAAGTATATATTATATTATTAGAACCTGTTTAAAATCATTGGGACAGCTGTTTTAGAACATATTTCCTTGAAAATAATTTTCATCCTGAAAAGCAGGATTAATTAGCTTTGCAATGACCTATATAGACTGTTCAAAGTGCCTGATTGCTATCAGCCATCCAAGGAAAAAGCTAAGCAAATTGCACTTAGTTGATCTCATACAGCGAGCATAGGAAAAGAGAGTACATTATTCACAAGGTAAAAAAATAACATGCTAGTGGCATCAAACAATCTACTAACAGGATCTGGCAATTCATTTGAATTTGTATTCAAAAAAAGATATATTAGAACCTGAGGGACAAGACAATGGACTAAAATATGATCACTGTCATTATTATGAAAAACAGTAAGAATTGACAGTTTCTGATGACTTTAGTGTTGCCTGTGTGTCTGTTTAAAAAGGTAAATGTGTATTTAGTATATGTCTCTTTCTGGTCATATAGTACCTCTTTTTATTTCTTTTTTTTCCCCCCCCTGATATTCTCCATGTAGTTTTTAACTTTGCAAATATTCTTAAATTCAGTCTTTTTCAGTGTATTTTTATGTTATGTTGTACACCGCATACACACTTGACTGGGTTTGGGGGTCTACAACAGTATCTATAAGGGAAGACTAATCGACCCGGTATGAGCAACACCTGTCCATTCTCTTACAACAATAAATGATAATGGTAAAGCTGCCCAGTGCGGAGATGGCAGGATATACACAGAGAAGATACATCAAGTCCTTGTGTGGACTGGACTTTAATCTCTTCTGCCCCAGCATCCCATAGAGGAAGGCTGGACAGGCTCACAGTAGGAGACTGACTGTCAGGGTAGCCTTGAGGTCTGATATGGGGTCAGGAGAATTTGTCCTTCCAACACCCAGGTTAGCAAGGCTGACATAGCACCAGGATGGAGCAAGAATAACCCTTGAAGGAAGGAATGAGCTTCAGGACACACTGAATGCAAAGATAAGTAAATCCTGCATGTAGCACTCCCCACAGGCAAGCTCTCAGTGTCCCTGGACAGCGAGCCCTTCAAAGTTTCATCTACATTATATTTCCCTCCTCAGCTTTCTCCTCTACACACTGCAGAGTGTTCCTCCGTATGGCAGCTCCTCCATCGTTCTAATAATTTTATTTGCTCTTATCTGTACCATCTCTGATTCCAGTATGTCTTTCATGTGATGCGGCATCCAGAAATGTGTGCAGTACTCAACTGATGCAAAACGATGCTCTGTCTTGCGCTCAGTTCACCTTCCTTGTGATGTCTAAGGTTTTGTTGTTTTGGTTTTGGGGGTTTTTTTCAGACTTCTGATACTCACTGAGCTGGTAGTAGTGGAGGATTTTCAGCAATGATTTCAAAAACTCCTTCCAGAGTTATAGCTGCCTGTTGAAAGCTCAGCATCACGTGAACATGGGCTAGACTGCTGTTCCTTTGACACCTAAGCGGATGTTTTCAACACTGCTGAGTTGAAAACCACTCCTCCTGCCTGTCCATTCATTCAGTTTGGTGAGGTCTTTCTGGGCTTCTTCATTAGCAGAGGGGTATCTGATGATCTGAAAGAAAGTTCAGTGTCAGTTACAAACGTGTCAGTTTCCCTGGGCATGTCTTTCCACAGGTCATTGATGAAGATGTTTTATAAAACTAATACCACTTTTTATGGGCTCTTTTTTTTTTTCAATAATAATATACATTTAAAAAGAGACCTATTGGGTGGCCATTCAAAGCAGCAATTCTAATGCAGCTAGATCATAATCTGGATATTTTATTAAATTCTTATTGAATCCAGCATGAACCCTTCATGTGCAGCCATGAGAAGTAGTACAATACAGCACAGAAGATCTTTGTGAGCACTGTTATGAAGGCGAAGGCTCATCTATCCAGACCACAGAAGTTTCGCAGTACATCTGCCTTCCTTCCTCCTGCAGTCTGAATAACAGGTTAGAAGTTTTTTCCAGAGGACTGCAAGGTACTTACAGAGTGCAAAAGGTGGGCTTTTTCTAGTGATTAAACCAGCAGAGAGAAACCAGGTTAGGATGGACTTAGTCACTAAAATCTTTTCACCATTTTACTCTTTAGCTCCAGTGTTCATAAAATTATTCTAATGCTGCACCTCTTGGGGAAGCCAGAAAGCTTTGCTCCTTAACATTTGCAGAGTTCAGAGCTGAATATAAAAGTGGTATTAAGTTACAAAGTAAAATAATAACAGCAAACATTTGCCTGAGAAACCAAGTCTAAACCGGATCCAAAATATGTCATCTCCCTTGAGCTCTGTGTTAGATCTGTGATACGAGATACAAAACCCTCGGTAAAGCCTCTCTGAGTAACTAAGAGGCAAGCTGAAAAAGCCAAGGCCAAAGGAGATACAAAAATTACCCAGCAAATACAGAGTCTGCTTGCAATAGCATGGGGACTGTAAGTACTAAGAGCCTTAAGACTCTTTTTTGTGACTGTTAATCAGCATCCAGCTTGGGCAATGACTTAAAAAGTTAGGTGCTTGGCCCACTGAGGCTCCAGAGTTTCTGACCCAGCTGTATCTGTCTCCTTTATAAATAAAGCAAACTCTGCATTCCTGAAACAGGAGAGAGGAGTTACCAAGAGAGAGTTCAGAGCTCAAAGCTGTATCTGAAAGGCACCAGAACTGGGATTCTGCAGTAAGCACCATTAATTAGTCAGGATTCAGAGAAGCAAACTTGTTCCTACAGGTAAATGAAAGGGGCACCCCATTGTTGCACACCATCTCAGTTGTAGGAGGTACTGGGTTCTGGACTATGGCTGATTGATCCCATTTCAAAATCGGTGTGGGTGGGGGAAGTCATAGCAATTTTTTTAGGAAGACTGAACACAGGCAATGAAGTAAATAAGGGCTGGCAGCAATTTATGCAAGCTGTGATCTCCCTTTTCTTGCAGACAAGATCTGCAGATGAAGAAAAGCTTTTAGTCAATGGCAATATAAAACTTACTCCTACTCAGTTTGTTACAGTCTCGGAAAAACAACGGCTAATTCAGGTAGAACTCGTCTTGTCTTGGGGCAGAAGGATGCTCCAGGACAAGATTTATTCCAGTCCTGTTTTCTGCGGTAATAATTCCGAGGAGTTACGAAAGACCTTAAAAGTTCACTCAGGAAAGCTAAGTGTTTCTGTAGAATGTGTTAAATTTCGTAATAATTTGAGACACAAGAAGAAACTGCAACTCTGTGTGGTAGAACGAAAGCTCACTGAATGTTGTTCATTTGGAAATGTCCTAGAGGGAATGCTATAATATAATTGGTTTATGGCATTAATAAGTAGAGAATTCAAAGGATGATTGTTGGCAGAGGAGAACTTAACCTGGCCCAAAACTTTGAAATTACCAAAAGTAATAGAAGCAGTACTGAAAAATTACAAGATATGTGAGTATAACACTGAGACAATCAAACTGCTTCAGTAAACAAAATATGAAGCCAGTTGGAAGGAACTTGCTCTCCCGAGGGTTGTTTCCATGTGGAGGAGCTCATTTTACATCAGGTTGTCAGCATAAAATGGCCCAATGTCATAAGTGCCTGAAGACACAAGGCTAGGCCAGGAATTGCAATGGTGACTGTTAAGCAGCGTATCAACCTCAGGGTACAAACCCTTCCAAAGCAAAGGATAAAGAGGCAAAGTGGAGGAGGGGGAAAAGGTTTCGTTCTGAGAGGAAGGTAGACATTCTAACGCATGAAAATATAAAAGCCGTGTTCAAACACTATCACTGGGAACTCTTTAAAGTAGGTCTAGAGTTGTTGACCGCAGCAATGAGTTCGTATCTACAACCTATCAATGCCCTACAGGGGTGGAGGTCTCTCTGCTTGCCCCTGGAATACATAAGTTTTGGTCATCTGAAGTCCAAGGCACAGTCTGTTAGGCACTGAGCACTCCAAAGAGCTAAAAGGTAATCACTCATATTTTATGAGCACAAGG
Organism: Grallaria varia; assembly: GCA_013396735.1. Lineage (NCBI taxonomy): Eukaryota > Metazoa > Chordata > Aves > Passeriformes > Formicariidae > Grallaria > Grallaria varia. The sequence goes on from VWZG01002315.1 coordinate 138,212, forward strand.
ACATGTTTCTTCAGATGCAGAATTAGTCCAACTACTTGTATATTAAAAGTGGAAATCAGGTCACTGTGCAAGGTCTGACCTGAGGCAATACTAGAGCTATCAGTATTGACCATAATATATAGGGGATGGCTCTGTGTGCCCACTGGAAGAGACTGTTACAAGCCACCTCAGCTAGAGTCCAGAGCAAGATTTCTACCCAGGCAAATGAAATGGCTGAGGCAGGAAACAGGAATTTAAGGCAAAACACATATTTAAATAAAAAACAACAGAAGAAAGCGAAGAACAAATCTAATTCTGGGAGTTAAATGAAGCATCGTTAGCATTATATTAAATGCAAACTTTGTCTTTTTGGCAAAACCTGGTGGAAGATAAGGAGAAAAGACGGGGTGAAGGGCAAGAAAGCCATCAGTATCTAACCCACTATCAAACACTGCAAGCTTGGCAAGACCTATAAAAATTCTGTAGAGCTACCAAAATTTTTACTGGTGTGTGTATTGAACAATAAATGTACAGGAGAACAGCAGTGTTGATCACTGAGACTCCAGATGCTGTTAATGATAAAGAAATGGAAAATTTTATAAAGGAACATTAGAAGTGTTTTTATGGACTGTTTCAGTTATTAACATGCTCTTGTAATTGTATTTCCCCTGTTATACTTACCCTACTTCTTTAAGTTCATAGACCTCCTGAACTAATGTTTTGATCTAGACTGCCATATTTAATTAGTGTATCCCCTGTGAATCTTTATGTCTTTGCTAATTTTGTTTGTTGCTTTTTTAACTTACATGGAATTGTTGCCTCTACAACATTATCTGCCAATGAGTTGTCTAATATAAATATTTAAGCTTGTGAAAGCTGCTTTTAAAAACTATTTATTTTCATTGTTTTGAAACTTCCATGTCTCCACACTCCTATATAGAGGGAAATGCTCAACAGTTTTCTTATTTATTACTGCATTGTTCATGTTTTATAGAGATCTCCTTTCCAAGTCAAAAAGTCCTTTCTTTGTAATTTCTTTATGTGAAAGTTTTTCCAAACTTTTAGTTATTCTTCTTCTTCTCTACACCTTTCCTAGGTATACTTTATATATCTTAGTTCTAGTTCTATTGTATAGAATGACTAGATCTACACACTGTATTCAAAATAAGCAGCATTCAAAGCAGTGTATTGATATCTTGTCTGCTCTCAGCAATGCCACAAGCCAGTCCCTCTATCATGGAAGCCAATGCCAAGATTTCAGATTACTTTCCTTCTATGCTTTAATCCTGCTTAAGAGTTCCTATGGCATCTTGATCATTCATAAACAAGATAAGTGCTCTGTCCTATTCCCTCTTCACAACTTCCCAAATTTTTATTTCTTTTTTTTTTTTTACTGCCTTTAGTATTCTTTGATCTTTCTTTGGTAGAGTTTATGCCCTTTTCTATTTCCCCCGATTATATATGATTTCCACCTATTTGGGAGGATGTGTTTTTAAGAGCTATTTTCCTCTTTAATTTGGCTGTTTCATGAAGCTGAATCTTTTTCTTTTTGTGGCTCAGTTTTCATTGAATGGTTCTGTTTTCATTGAATGGTTCTGTTTAATTAGTATTATTCATTAGCTGCAATCCTCTGATGTGGTGGTTTTAAACATTCTCCATGCAAGCTATAAAAAATTTGTCCTTCTAGCTGCTCCTTTTTAGCTTCCTGTTAACTAGTTTTCTCATGGTAATGTTGTTCTATTTAAAAAGAAAATGCTATTGTGCTCCATTTCCCTTTCCTTCAATTCAGTTCAACATATTTATATGAAACTATACCACAGTCATATTGCAGTGCTCATTCCATAGAATGTGTTTGGGGGACCTTTTTTGTTTGTTTGTTTGGGGGTTTTGTTAGTTTTTGGGTTTGGTGGGATTTTTTCTTTTAATGAAGATAAAAATTAATTATCTATAAAAGTAAGGATTTCAAGAGCACTCCTTTTTCAGAAAAAAAATCCTATCTGGATAAAGACAAAGCCTATCCTTCTATGTTAAGATGTAGATTTTTCTGCATGAGACCTAAAGATACAGTTACTGCTCCGTGGTCTCATTGTTTTAAATTGGGTTGACCTTAACAAAAAAAAAAAAAAAAGGCCTCCAGATGCCTTAAAGAAGTATAAAGATGTATAAAAGATTGAAAGGCAGATGATGACTGCAGAGAACCACTGCTGCCCTAGGCAGTAGATAGTGAGCAGGAAAAGCCAATGGTACAGCAGTGGCTCTGAAGTAAAGTCACTCAGGAACCCAGGTGACATGACTGATGCTTACACCTGATGCTTATCTTAGTTGAAATTATCAAGATAGTTAAATGTAACATTTCTGACTTGGCATAGGGGAGTTACCTATGTTTGCCTAAAACAAAACACAATTTATTAGTATTTGATCACTGTAAAGAGGAAAAACTGGGTATCTCAATCCCTGTATTCATTTCTGGACAATACTTTTCTTCTTACATTCCCTTTAAATTACATTTCATTGGTACTAAAGTAAAATTATGGGATACTCCCTGTCATGAGTTGAGATTTGTCACACAATATTATGTACTGAAATTTTGCCAAAGTCCCCTGTTTTACAGCCCAACATAATCCCACGGTCTGCTATGAGTACATATTGTCCCTCACTCATATTTTTTTTCTTGAGTCCTGATTTTGCCATTTTGGAAAACACTGGCAGTGAAGACCATAATAAGTGGAAATAATGTCTGAGTGAAAACTTCAGGAGCACAACTTTTCCACAAGTTATATCATATACTCATTGTTCATTGTTTCTCCATATAAAATGTTTCCTGACAACCTATAACATCAGGGCCAAGACTAACTTGTTTTATGGCAGCAACTGAAGCGTATAATTAAAATTAAAGTCATAAGACTTGCAGGGATAGTCTGTTTGGAAGGAGAAATAGACCAAGAAGTATTTGAAGATCTCTTCAAATTCATACAATTCCCATCTGTGATGAAGTAAACACAGTAAGAAGCTTTTGCTAGTGACATAAATAGGATCAGATATGAAAGATCTGGATTTTAATATTTTTGGTACTTGAAAACATAAGGAAGGGAAAAACTTAGTCTGTAGCTCAAACAATTTGGATTTAAAATATAGAATTAAAATAAATTATAGAATTCACAATTTAAAAAATCCTACATGTATACATTATTCAATAATTGCACTGAAAACTCTGTTTTATCTATGATCAGCAAACAGCATACTATGATAACTGTCAGGTTATCATACAGACAACGAATGATACATGCAGTAAAGTGAGTTATGGTACATATCCTAGCTAAGCAGGATGTAAATAACTTACAGATGATAACTCTCAGAACTTGTACATCTAAGTAAAGAGCAGATTAAGCAAAATTTACAATATTACCGAATTAAACATTGTGGTCCATGTGAATAAAGTGGGCGATTCTTGACACAATTCAATTTTTACTACTTGCTGTCTTGTGCAGTGGTTATGTAGAGGGTCAGAGGAAAAGGTAACCACTCTTTGCACTGTACAACAGAATGCTTTCGGTGGTTTTGTTACAGTGTCTTCTCTCCAGGCTCCTTCTCACCTGTGGATAAGAAGATCAAGATGTCAAGAACTTGATCAGCAGTGATTAAAGCTGACTTAGATGCCCAAGTGCAAACCAAAATCCGCCTTTGCTACTAAAATATCTGATGTTTGCCTAAGCTTTGCAGTTCACCCAGCATATAGAATTGTACTGCAAACATGCAGCATACCTAGGCACTGTACTTGAGTATTCCAGATCTCTAGTAGAGAAAGCAGAGAAAAAGTCCTGCCAAGTATTAAAATCAGAACATGCCTATTGTGCTGACTAGTTCCTTTTTTTCATAAAATGCAGTTTTGGCTGCCACTTTCTTGTAAGACTAAGAGAACTATCATTCAATATTGTTCTTCAGAATATTTATTCAGAAGGTAGAAAATCTAGGAGGAAAAGGGAATAGAAAAGATTATGAAGAATGATAAAATCTCAAGATATAGGATGAGTTAATGAGAAGCCACATAGCAATTCTGTAGAATAAGAACTAAGGCTGTTTTTAATAACATCTGCCAGAGAAAAGAGTGAGTGTGATCAAAGTGATTTGTTGTTGTATGTACTTCCTTGATTCTCACAAAATCACTCTGCTAGGATAGCAGCTGGTGGAATGGGACCTGAAATCCTGTCTCTGAGAGCAATTTAATGGGCAGTTTTCATATTAATAAAAATGTAGTTCACAAGACTTACCAGCAGAGAGCAACACTATTTAAATTTGAGCAGAGCGTGATATCTTGACAAACTAATTATTACATTACTGTGCATAAAACTGTATAATGCAGTACATTAAATGTAAGGCTCTGTTACATTAGTCACAGCCACTCACTGCCAATGCATTCCGATGTAATGTCTAACCCAGAAAAACATGTATGCAAATCATCTGAATACTTGCTTTTAATTTGCATGATCTTGAGGGGTTCTTCTGAGGTTATGATGTATGGAAAACTTGTAAAATTAAAGACAGATGTACTTTTATTTCACGCACAAAATTTAACTGCAAAGCTTTAACAAGGAATTTGCACAATGAAATTATTCCCCCTAGCCACCTTAAGGGGTCAGCTGGTTCAGAACAAACTTAGTTTGTGCAGGGTATATTGGGCAAATAAAAACCATCTGTTTTATCTGCAAGTTTTTCTATATATGTTGGTGGTAAAAAATTAGCATTTCCTTTACATGGCAGCCCCTTACATTTCCGAGTCCGGAATTACTCCAGTCGCTGTCTTAGAGTGGCCACTGGACAACAGCTATGAAAACTGTCTGCATATTTTAGGCTGGGGCGTTGGTGAGGTGACCTATGGAACCCAGTCACCCCAAGAGATGCCCTTCAGTGAAGATGGCAGTCTAGGCAATCACTTTCTTGCACTTATCTGTTTCTTCCAGTTTCCTAAAGATGTAAGGTCCATCTTAAAACCTCGCTGTACCAAGAATGGCAGAGCAAAAAGCTTGCCCAGATGGTGGGAAAGCCTCATTACTCTGGCACCATTGTATATCCCAGTCCACAGGTTTATACTGGAAGATGATTTCTCTGCCAAAGAACATTGTTTCCTAACGTTGCCAGTGAGCAGAGCATCTCTACCATCTCTATGTAATGCTGCCTGGGAGATGTCTTGGAACAGTTTCAAACTGATAGTAAGAGATGCTGTAAGATGGCAGTGAATTCCTTGGCAAATCTGAAATAGGTTCTGAAGGGAGAAATCCTGAACTGTCTCAGCCACATAGTATCTTTAATGTACTTTTCACACCCACGTTATTTTTCCACTGAGCCTCAAACAAAAACTTTCAAGTACTTTAGGATGAAAATACCATTTTTATCCTTAATCAGGTTCAAAAAACCCCCCAAAAATAGTAAAAAAAAATGTGTTTAACTGACAATGTTGTGCTAAACTTGTAAAATTAAGTGACCTATTGAGCTTACAGCAGCATAGTACACACAGTATGTTACGTAGAGGTAGGCAACAAATTTTCCATGAAAATCTTTCTGTCTTGCCAAATAAATGATTCGGTCTGTTTTCATGCCACTTCACCCATGAAGTATTCTTGTAGCGTGTCTTGCAAGAAGGGGTATTCAGAGTAAATTTTAATTGAAGATTGCTGAATATTTCCAGAAAGAGAATTTGAAATTAACACAGAGACATCAGAGCAGCAGACTAATCCAAGAAATTGTGCTCAGCTAGTCAGGGAAAAGGCATTGTACCATGTGCCTGGGCAAAATATGGGACCAGTTACAAATTTTGAGAGTTCAAAACAAATAGTGGACAGAAGATGTAGAGGTCAATCAGAAGTAATTTTGATTTTTCACTCAGATTAATTTCCCAAAGCATCTGAAAGAGTATGGAGATCTTCGCAACACAAAATCATTGAAATATCACTGAGTAAATAACCTGCTTCAAAATATCCTCCAGGCTTGCCTGTACTTCCAAAATCACCATAATGCATTACAGTGGAGAGGATGCAATATACAGATTTAAAGAAAGAATGTGGGGCTTTCAATATCAAGAAATGTAACACCACTGAGAAGAGGTAAAGAGGCACGAATCCCTCTGTTCCTTTTCGATTGTTTCTGAGCTGGCTTGTCCTGGCATGGTTGAACATTGAAAGCCAACCCAACACAGTTGGTTTGCACTCTGGTCTAGCATAGCAGATGATGCCTGCAGTACAAAGCGTGAGTGATAATGTTTTGAACATTTGCCCTTATCAAACCGTTTCAAATGCAGAAGCTAGCTGAAGCCTCATATAACACCAAGAGTCACCCCATTTTGTGTAAGTGTGGTATAGAATACTATTACATCAGCTTTCTCTTATAGCATTTAATGTGACGTATCTTGAGTCATTCACTTCACTTGGACTATAGTCAGTACACTTCCCTCATCACTAAATGCTACTGGAATTTATGTTACTTGTGTCTATGGGACTGAATACTCATGGGGAAGATGACAAAGCTCCAACGGGAAATTCAATCCAAAAGCAACATTCCTCAAGGAGAACAAATGTGAATGAACCCTCCAAAAGAAAGGTTATCTTGCAAAAGAAGTTATGAATCTCATCTGAATCAGAAGGATTAGGGGAAAGACATTAGAGAACATGATTTCATGAATAGAGGGACTGCATAAGAGGCAAAAGACCCCTTTGTCTTCTGGGAAGATTGCTCAATTCCATCATAAACGTTGTGGCACTCTGGCCAGCCAGATTTGTCCTATCCAGTAACCAGAAGGAGTAAGGATAATGGAAAGAGAAGTGCATCTTTTCCACCTCTTGTAATATCTCCTCTGATGCTTTATCTTCTTATTTTTCACAAGAGCATTATTTAAAGAAGCAGAGACAAGATAAGCCAGGGATTCCTCCTGTGCCATAAGGTGCAGTGCTTAGCACTCCCACTTGTGCCTGAGCCCAGCCCTGTCCTGCTCACTTGGTATCTCTGTGATGTGTCTGCTTATAAGGTACAAATTGCTGCAACATCCAGTAGATTCAGTCTGGAGTGTAATTATTCCAACAGCATCTCTGGGGCTAAAGAGGCACCAAGTTTGCATGACCACACACAGGACAAAGGCATAGCCTCTCCAGCAGCCTTCATGCTGTCCATAAATGGCCAAAAAGTTATCCAAGAATTGCAATACTTCTGTTTCTCACACATTAACCTGTTACTGACTGGTTCTTTTCATGGTTTCTAACACCATCACGATATCCAGAACCACATTTGAGAATGATATTGTAGTCCCAGCAGACACATATAAGCACACCATAAATCATCCTTCCCTAGAGGATCTTGAAAAACCTCAACTCGAACAACCATGGCCTTCTAGCAGCCCAGGTCAGCTGTGTCTGGAGTGCTGGCCTGGTGTCTGAGGGTGACAGTGCATCATGGGGGTCCTTTTCTTTGAATACTTTACAGTCCAGCCTGCTATATTATTTATGCAGTTATATTTTTTGCCTCTGATGTCTCTCCTGGCCGCTAGCTGTGATGAACTGTGGCTCAGCTCTGATGAACAAGGGTGTCCAGATGCAGAGTTGGAGGGAAGGACTGCTGTAGTGCTTTTATTTCCAGGGAAAGGCATGAATGTATCTTCTGTGAACACCTCAAACCCCGGTGCTCATTACTTCTCAATGCTGTCCAGCCTGTGGAAGTCCTGAACTTTTCCTAATTAGGGCTACACCAGCTATTTCTAGGGACTTGGTCCTCCCTTTGAAAGCTGCACACACCTTAAACAGAAGAGCCATAACACTCAAAATTAGACGCATAAGGAAGACTATAACAGTGAGACAAGAATACAGCAATACTACGGAGAATACTTGCCCAGCCTCCAGCAAGCTGCAATCCAGAAGGTTCCTGATCCTGACGTAGCATTGTTGTATGGCAGCAAATGGATTATAATCCCATGAACTTGTCTAGAAGGCTTGAAAATGCTTTTTCATGACTTGGAGGAGGCTCGCCTGCATTTTGTCCTTTCTTAGCACGACTGCCGAGTATGAGACGAAGACATACTTAACCGTAATCATATCTTTGTTCTCAGCCTGTGTCAAAGTTCTAACGTATTTCTAAGTTCTAGGTGAGTGAATTCTTTGGGAAATTTTCCCAGTTACACATTAGAGAGAATTCCTGAGCCGTGAGCTTTGATTTGGGAATGTCAATAACTAAGTATCCATCATGTGAGCATACACCTAGCTACTGAATGACCCTTGAATGCTGAAGAGATGTTAGGCACCACATAAATCCATAGAAGGGTTAGAGGGCTAGTCTTCTGGAGATAAGACTGAAGCTAAAAAACAAAAGCATCATTTAAAAGGTGTACTTAATAATTGAAATAACTCCTTTGGAGATTGGTTTTAAGAAATATGGAAGAGTTCTGAAAGCTTTCTTTGGAAGATGGCACAATCTTCAAAATCATCCCAATGAGTACACTACCAACTGGTTATTTCAACACAGCTGCTAATTCAACATGTGAGTCTTATGGAAAGATCTTCCTCTTTTATGAGATCTGTTGGTCTGCAACCTAGTCATGGTATGTTGTCTTCACCTGTACTCTTCAACTGGAAGCCTCAGAATGAAAGATATTAACCCTTTTATGTGCCAGGCTCTTGAATGACAGGAATAAAAATACAGTTTGGAAACCAGTTATAGCTACATTATGCAGTCATTTTGAAGTAGTAAAAACTCAAAAATCCCAAATAAGGTTAGTTGAACTACCATTTGTTGGACTCAAACTTCTAGATGTCTGCTCACAAGAGAAAAAAGAAGTCACTTTTTGTATTTGTTGAACAGAAAATGTGGCATCGCAAAGACTATGAATTACATAGTGTTCTCTCTGAAAAATAGAATTGCATAATATGTTGTTTTACTACTGCACGTAGTAAAAAATCATTCTTAGGTCCCTAAGCCAGAAAAAACAACACATGAAAGGACAAACTGACTACAAGTTCACTGCTTTGGATATAAAAAGGTATCTGGCATGATGAAGTCTTTTTTAGTCCATGTGGTTTTCATTTGAATTGGTTCATGTAAGGTTCTTTCAAGAGGAGGAAAAAAATGCGATAAATCTCCTTAGGAATAGAGCTGTGTGAGCTTGGGAAACTCACTGGGCAAGCCAGCTTCTTTTGTTCGCCAAATTCTAGGGGCACAAGAGCTTAATGAGAGCTTAATTAAAATTGATGTGAAAAAATTAAACACTTTAAAGTATTGTTTGGGGGCTTGCAAAGCTCATACCAGTGAAAGTTGATCATTTTGTGGCTTTGGAATTTATTTCAATTAATGCTTTTTGGGTTTTGTTTTTTTGGGTTTTTTTTTGCATCTGCAGAACTCTCTGGCTATCTCTTTTCTTTCCAGCTAAGAAATAAACTAGGAAAAATGCTGTTAGGGAACAGCCCTTCTGTCTCTTTTCCTCAGTTTCCCTGAGTCCAAGAGAGTGAATATTTTAGTTTTCACGTCAGAGTTTAGATGCTCTTCCCCTTTCAGGACATTTTTCTACGTGGTCTTTTGCAGGCAAGCATGAAATCATTCTGTTTGAGCTCTGAGCATGTGTGCATTCACTCTACGCATCCTTGGACAGAGCACGCTGCTGAGCACAAATTGATATTTTCTGTCTTTCAGCAGAGGCTTTAGCTTGGGCTCAGCACTGTAAATGCAGTAACATGGCTTCCAGTTCAAGGCTGTCATACATCCAGCTGGCTCAAGTCTTGGGCAGAGAAATTCGTATTCTGCCTGTAAAAGACCATGTAGACATACTCAGATTCTCATTCACACTGGGCTTGATCTAATGCCTCCTGGAGTCAAGGATAGTCTTTATATTTCAAGAGGTTTTGCAATAATCTTCCTTCAATGCCTTGCAGGAAGTATTCATCACTCAGAACTTCCAGGGACTTCAGGAGGCCTCAGGATACTCAATAGTTAGAAGTGTTAGATTTTGTTATTTCAGTTCAGACATCCCTTTCATGCAAAAATTGACACTGTTGTTCCAAGCGAATTTCCATTTTGGTGACGGATTTAGTGAGTATGAGCACCATGCAACATGTCAGAGATTCTGTTGGCTCCTCTGCTTGGAGAACTTTGAACTCTGGCAAGTTCATGGACACAACTGGAGCTCAATTTCCGTGTAGCATTGCCTGGTTAAAGCCTATTGCACTCCAATGCAAATAAGGGCCGGGAATCAGTGGTGTTACATCAAACTGATGAACTTAAATAGTCAAAATTTATAACGATATTAAGATTATATAGGAGATATATATATATATAAGGATATAAGGATACATATAAGCACATAAGACTCTATAAAGCTGCTTGAAAAAGCAATGGCATCAGAAATTCATGTATTTTTTAATGGAACAGTTTTCTCTAGCCCCTTACAAGTGACACTCTCTGTAGGTACTCTTATTGGGTTTCAATGTCAGGCAATTAATTCTCTATTTTTATATCAAAAATATTTACTCAAGCTAGAACAGAGAAGTTTTGTCTATCAGCAATGATTTTTTGGTGTTGATTTTTTTCATTTGGCAAAAGAAGCTAAAATAAACACTGTTTGTTTTGTTGGTGTTTTTGTTTTGTTTTGTTTTTAAATGTCTTCTGGTTTTGAGAGGAAAACACCCATTTCCTGAAGTGGTTAATCTTGAAAACAGAATTTTGGGACCCCTCTGTTATAACTTTGTATTACAAACTAAGTAGAAAAACAAAACTGTGAGTGGTGGAGCAACATGATCAGCTGGTCTTTTTCTAAATTAAGCCTTTCTCTGAGCTAGGCCAATGGATATCAGCTATCTCTGGACATGAATGTATTTGTGTGTCAAGGGAATATTATGGGTAGTTTGATGAATAAGTCAAGCCTCTAGACAGCACAACAGAGACTATTTCTTACGTATCGTTCCCAGGGAAACCAAACTGAAAGCAGAACTTTCCAAAGACGAAGCAGCCATCGCAAAACACTGACCAGCTGTAGATGGATGTGCTTCACAGAAATACTTCTGTGTTTTTATCGCCTTTTATTTATTTCTTAACAGTAAATGTATCTTTTAATCCCATTAGTCCTGCAGGTGACCTCAACTCACTAATAAAGAACATGCTTTATCAGCCACATCAATTTTATACTTATATGATGCCCACTGCATTCAGTTGAGTAAACACAAAATTCTTTCTCTGGGACCGAGAGGTGTGATGACAATGAACAAAAGTCCAACCAGAAGCATTTGTCCAACCTAACTTTTGCGATGAAGACACTTCTTCAAGTGACCATCAACAAAGCAATCAGACTCTATCCCTGTAAATTCATGTATAAATTTGTTTTGTAATAATCATCCCTACCTCTGCAAGACAGCTGGGTTCTTATATTGTATTCACTCTTATCTGTGATAATTTCTTTTGGTACTCTCCTCACTACAAAGAACTTTTAAAACCAAGTTATGGCACTATTAGAGTCAACCCAGAATCTTTTGATCAAATAATCACATTAAATATCAAAAGGCAATTAAAAAGATTTCAGTCTATTTCCAGTTTTCAGTCAAGCATGATGAAAGCAGTATTATTATTTTATTACCTCCCACTTTCTCAAATCCTTCCATATGGCTCAGGTGATGTGGATACACAATTATAGGAGCAGATTTAACTTAGATCAAAGCATCATGGAAATCAAAATTTTTCTACTTTCTCTGAATTTCAGCGATCCTGTTCCATGGGGTTTTTTCTGACCCATTGCCTTACAGTATAACAAGTTTTCAGTTTACACAACACTTCTTACATCCACAAAGACATCCAACACATCACAAAGAATTGCTCTTGCACTTTGATTTGTCATACTACGTCAATTCTTTTCTTCATTTTCAATTAAATTTTCTTATCAAGAAGAAAATAGATCTTTCTGGTTTTTTATATATCACCACAGTATCTGTTATCCTAGGATATAATGTGAGCAGTATGTTGCTGTTGCTATAATTATTTGTGATAGCTTTTTATTATGCAATTTGTAGCTTACACAACATTCAAAATCAGTGTCCCCAGAGTAATATGGCTTAGAGGGATACATGTCACCAGTTGCACCTGGAGGAAGTGTAATACAGAATAACAGAAAGGAGGCCTTAAGAGCTCAGTGGCTGGTGGTCTGAACATGCCTTCCTCTGTGTGACCAGCCGGCACTACTGCTACAAAACAAACTGGCTCCTTAAGCTCTCAGGAATGTGAAGATGCCAAGAAGGTTATCAACTGACCTGACGCCCATAGTGTACAGGTCTGTATTAGGAGGCGGAACCCCCCAACCTGCCCTCCACATACAGAGCAAATGGAAAGAGGTGGATTCCCTAGGAGGAATTCAAAACAGGATGTGTCCTTAACCACTGTTGACAAAGATGTTTTTGTCTCTCTGGTGATTTTAGGAGGAGGGAAGGAAGCCTCCTGACTTGGGCACTTAGCAGTGAGATACTAGGCGAGCTGAGTACTGCAGTGGTACAGAGACACGGGACCTCCATTGCACCTTTGAGGGCTCAGCCAATTATTTTTCCATTAAAGTTCCAAAACTTTTATGGCAAGAGCTGTGGCCTCTCAGCACCCTTTGCATTTCCCAAAACCCAGACAGCCATCTGCAGAGTAGTAGAAAGATCAGACACCAAGGGAATACAGGGTGGGAGGAAAAAAAAAGAAAAAAAAAAGAAGCACTAAAAGACTGACAGACATGTTGTGACCTTAACTTGTGTGTGCATCTCCCATGAAGGTTTAAATGTGTTTTGGTGTTGATATGTCTGCAGGAATGAAAGGACAAAATTCTGAAAAAGTGTAACAGCATTAAGGTGACTGTGAGAGAATGCAGTTAAAGGGATGTGAGGCTGAGTGCTGATACAACACAGTGGAAAGGGGAAGAAAATCAGAGGCATGGGAACATAATGGCTAATGTAGGGTCTTAGAAGCTGAAGCCAAGAATTTGACTTCATAAAAAATACATCAGGAGCCGAAGGATGTGCTCTCTTCAAGTAGACAAAAGCCAGACACAGTGGGACTTGCTACGCAGCTTTGGGTCACTATTGCATGTTGGTTGCATTATTTCTGTCTTCATCAAGTGCTATTAACTCATCATCACCACAGGCTGCCTTATTGTCATGTAAAGCTTTGTACTCTGAGCAAAATGTCATTCATTGCTCCCCAAGCAGAGGAGCTATACCTTTGTGGCTGGAAGGACAGTCATGGTATCTCATTCTTCAACTTTTACAAGAGCTGTGGCTGTAATTTTTGGCAAGTTGCCATTCAGATGCACATTTGGTATGGTTTCAATCAAATTAATTAGGTGCCACTCCTCATAAATATTTGCAAATAAAGATTTGTTACCTGTGATGGGGGAGAAACACAGCAGATACTTCCCTAGAAACATTTCCTGGCTAACTCTTTCTGGTACTTTTGTTTCTTGCCTTCATTATTAAGTAGCTATTCATTGCTCAATAAGACCCTCATGACCATTCAACCCTTTCATACTTCAGATGGTGTTGGGCTTTGCTTTAACTTGCAGCAGATTAATCTTGTCTCTTGCACTGAGTTTAATTTCCTGTGACTCCCCTGAAAAGCAAGTAGTTTCTCTGTGAATTAATGTTTCTTCTCTGAGATATTTCTCAGTTTTGTGCAAATTACCATCACTCAGAGAGGATGGTCTCCAGATTTCTTTTGTAATCTGCTCCGCACCAAACACGGGCACCTTCTAGGAAGTTCATCCATGCCCTGGGAAAGATGTGCAATCCCTACCTGCTCAATTTCTCAAAGAAAGAGAAGACAGAGTCTAATGCTTGTTGTAGTTCCTCCTTTCTTGCCTTGCTGCCACACAAGGTTACCAGTAGGCTGAGCAGTGGCTTGTTTCCCCCGTCTCACAGAAATGTAGCTCCAGTTCACCCTCAGATGTATGGCAGGAGGGTGATTCCAATAAGCCAGAGACAAAAATCTGTACAGCACATGAACACATCAGCCATTTGGCTCTGTCCTGCACTGGAAGATCTCTCACACCAGCTGGATGGGTGGCACAGCTGCAAGCTGAGGGAGGACTACCTGGGTTTACCTCAGGCATGAAGACCCAGAGCCTGACACGGTCTCACACTCACGCCTAGTCCCCAAATGCGTTGCTCACAGTAAATATCTCCATCCCTCTCGTAAAACCCATTTCTTTCAGAGAACATCTGTTATGCCAGTGCAACTGGAGGGCACATTGTGCTGATGTAAACAAGCCCAGGGGAAGTTTCATGCTGTCTTCCCACCATGTCTTCTTTGTTCTGCTCCCTTTTCATCCCAGTGACAGCTGTGTCCTGGGCAAAACCTGCCATTTCTGTGGAAATGTGCGGTATTTTTAGCCTGATTTCCTAAGAATGTGAGAATTGTGAGATCATGTCCTTTATGTGACCATGTTTGTGGAAAGGAGGGCCATTGTATAAGTATCCTATAGCCTTCACCCTTCTCAATAACTTTTTACCCCTTTTATCAGTCTCAACAAACCATGCCAGAAGGTTGAAGAGGTCTGAAATGTCAAATGACTGGTGTACCTCCTGAGAAAATTGTGCCATGAAAAGGAAAGCACTAACCATGTTAATAGCAGCACACCAAATTCTAGACCCCAGAAAATCTGCAGGGTTTCTTTCCTCTCTCCCCTGAATCCATGAGAGACAAATGCATGGGAAACCATAATCTTTCAGCTCTGCTGCTGGTTGAATTCCTTTTCTTCTCTAAGGCTCAGTGTAGACAAGTTATCTCGCTGAACACTCCCTTCCAGTCTCAGTTTGGTACACAGATGAGACTGACAGTCAAGAACTGTCTCCTGCAAGGTGAGGAATATGAAAAACATGAAGAATAGCATGTCAGAAAACACCATTTTATGTTTTCTGCACACAGCTTGCCAAAGTTTCAATACTCGGCAGGATTAAGGCTTACACGCTTGCTTATATTTTAGGTCTGCTTTTTATTATGCTTATTTTGCTGTTTCCACATCCACTGATGTATGTGGTAGCAGAGGCATGAACAGAGAGCAGTTCCATGTTCAGCAGGACACCTGGCCACTCACAGGAAAACTGACTTCCACTGGCAGGTTTTGTATTTGCTATTAGGAGAAAACATTAGTAAGAAATGGCATCTATCAGTCCAGACAGTCATCGGCGACACATGCTCAGTAGATAATACACCAAAAACCCAATGATGTTAGTTTTACTATTGTGTAAGATGGAGTTATAATTAGGACCCACCAGCCCATGCAGTCTGAAGCCTTAACCTGACACTACTTCTTCTTCAGTTTGTCGAGAAGTTGTGCCCTACTAAATGCCTAAATTTCAGTAAACTAAGAGTGACCTAGAAGTCAAATTAAATATCCCATTGTTATGAAAGAAATGGCCTTGCTGCACACTGTAAATTCTTAGAAATTCCATTAATGCATGTAGACAAAATGCTTAGGTTTCACACTATGAAAAGCCCTAAAACCATACTGAAGGGCAATGGGCAACTTGATCCCTTTGTAAAACCCTGTAATTTTCTAATCCATGATCGTGTTCCAAAACCAAATTGACACTGAATTTAAATTCAAAAGCATTGTAAAGACAATTCCATTTTTTTTCTCTGTGTCCTTACTCTCAAGTTAACTTTAGGTTTCCTCAACCCAGAGACTTATTTGCTAATAGCTACTGGCAACAGTGATGTAACATTGTCATGAATTTTCATCTTGTTTCACTACATTGCATCAAAAATACTGAAAAGTTGATAACTTTGCATTAATGCCAGGATTCCTCCGAACAGCTATGGCATCTGTGATGGGTTCTCAGTAAATACTGCTTTTATTTATAGGTACAACTTTGGAAGATAATAGTTACAGAACTTTCCACAGAGCAACAGCATCCCAACAGCACAAATTTACAGCTTTTGGACCAGAGCTGTGGCATACGGATCAGCACTGGTTGTGACTCAAACCACAGACAGAGTAAGCTGCGTAAGATCATGGCCCAAAAAAGGGATGGAGCTTTTCGCTTGGCACTGCTGGTAGAAAGGGGAAAGCTGGCTATTGAAATGAGGTTTCCTTACTTCCTGACAGAAAGAAGGACTCTGGGAATTCAGATACGTAGGGAAAAATGCACGTAACAGAGCATAAGTAGATCTGGTTTCGAAGCACCAACCTCAGCTGGAAAGATAGTAAGCTATTGAAAAGCCTCCTTGTACTGTACTGAAGCAGACCAGCTACGGAAAACACAATAATACCATTTCACTTTGACATCTGAATGTTCTTCCTGAAGTGTTTTTTGTTTCCGACATGTGCAATTTTACTTCATTTGATACAATAGAATAACATTCAGTCCACGTCCCGTTAAGGTCTATGGGGAGACTTAATTTGAAGGGCGGTGGCAAACAGCCCTTGCCCTACTGCATAGTTTGAAATGGTTACTCAGCTTCCCATCTTTGACATTGTTTACAAACATACAAACTTTTTTTAATGAAAGGAGTGAACTCTTATGTCAAATCCGTTAGATTTTCTTTTATCCTGGGTAAGTACAACTGAAAGAAGATATAGCTCTAAAAAGTTGCATAGACCTGTTAAAAAGGGAGACTCTTTATAAGGAAAGTTAGAGAAAGTGGAAAATGACACAAAGCATAAGGAGTAACAGCATCAAATTTGCAGATAAGATGAGTGCATGAAAGTGGGAATATTAGCTAAGGAGAAAAGACCAAAAATGTGTAGAGGTTTTATTAGTGTACAATCTCATTAGAATGAGTCGCAGGTGAGCAATTTTGCCTCAGAGGAGTTCCCTTGATTCATGGCCAGAAACTGGAAAGGTCTGGAACAGAAGAAAACCAAGACTGAATGATGGAAAACACCAAAAGTTTGGAATTTCAAATGTGGATGTTTATTCCAAATGTTCTGAATCTTGTACTGTCAGATGTAGATTTCATACTAACAATAGAGGTGGAAACCCTCCCAACACCACTGAGATCATTTCTGCAAAACTAGAGCAGGATGTATTAGACCTGATTGGTTTCTCAGAGATTTTTGTCTAACTTGTTCTAAAAAATTTACAAGGAAGGAAATACAATGCTATCCCTAATCTTCTCCTGTATTTTAATACATGTTGAAATATGGATCACTGATCAAGTGGAGGGATTCTGTTAACCAGCTGCACATCAATCTTAGATGAAAAGCTGATGGACTAGATTTTCATAACTTCTTCATGTTTCATTTTCCCACTTCATGGATTTGTACAATCACTCTTTCTGTCTGAAGCTGATCTCCCTGTTGTCTTTGGGGTAAGATAAAGCTAACAAAGGACAATTGATAACTATTATTGCCACTTTAATGGGTCAGCACCATTTTACTTTCTTTGTTTGAGGGATTGTTGACAGAAGGAAACCAAAAATGAAACAAAAATTTGATAGAATAGATGTAAACCTCAGGGAAATAGGACTCCTCCTAAAATTCAGGCAAATGTGAAGAAGTGGAATGAGAATTGTACCCAAAGACACTTCCCTGCTTCTGAGGAAAGTAAGACAGCAAGGTACAGTAGGACTGGGCCATGTGTCAAGGCATGTTGTGGGGTATAGTGAGCAGCTACCAGTACAAAACATCTGTCTTCTCCAACACATTTCTCATCCATATTACAGATTTCACAAAGACCTACCTCCAAGATGCCCTGACAGGTGTAGTTAGTGATACAGTGGAGAGTTAGCGCTGTACCACCAAGTAGCCCAAACATGGGGCCATGAGAAAATCACTGCTGAATCGCATGATCTACTCAAGTCTGGTATGCCCACCAACACCCAGGCCTGCAACATCCATTTGTCATCTCTCCAGGAAAATGTTTCCAACACATTAAAGTTTCCTGCACTTATTGGAGATTTTGTTTTTTGTGGCATTTATGTCCATTTACGTAACTTCTGTAAATCTGTTGCTAATTGTTGTATTGCTTCTTTATTTCATTTGTCCGATGCCCTTTGAGTGGTTTTAATAAAATCACATTTTATGACTAATGGTCACTGTCCCCCATCAGAGAGTCTTTTTATGTCTCAAATAAAGAAGGTCTGACAACTAGAGCCCACGCCTTCATTCTTTACACATCCAAGTCTCCCATCCCACTCTTTGACATACTGGGATTCCTTCAGGATGGGACAAGGTGACGCTCACACTGTGCAGAGTGGGAAGGCATTGCATCCACATGCTAGTCAAGTCTCACTCAACTGGGACAATAATGAAGCACTGAGACATAGCCTTCAAGATCTGCAAAGGAAATTGTAATGGTATGCTCTTCACCCTTGATTCCCACTTGACCTTTATATCCCATGACCTTTATATCCCATAATCTGCTCAGGTGATAACCACCAATGGTGGTTGTAATGGTGTGTCTTGTCGTTACGGCTTCATCCAACTCAGACTGGTTTTGGGGGAGACGGGTAAGAACACCATAGCCAAGGGCTAATTTGAGCAATGCATCCACCTAACCATAGGGCTGGTCAAGGTCCTACACAAGCCAGCTTTGGAAGAAACATTAGTAGTCAGTATGCAGATATGAGTATGAGTCAATTATCTCACTCCATAAATTGTGGATAGCCCAGGACTCTTTCCTGCACAGCAGGACACTGCCTGCCAGGATCTCACCTGGAGTTGACCTCTCACGGTCACTTTTCAAAGTAGAGAGAATCCTTATTGCATCAGATATTTGTTAAGTGACT
Source organism: Grallaria varia (assembly GCA_013396735.1). Taxonomy (NCBI): domain Eukaryota; kingdom Metazoa; phylum Chordata; class Aves; order Passeriformes; family Formicariidae; genus Grallaria; species Grallaria varia. The sequence goes on from VWZG01002315.1 coordinate 156,905, forward strand.
TGGGAAGAAGCATGTTGGAACTTTGAAATATTAGCTGGTAATATAAAGGGTTGAATGTGCACATATATGTGGCAGTGAACCAACAGTATCAAAAATGGAAAAGGTTTTGCAAAAGATGGGCTGGCGAAAAAGGTGAAGAGGCTAGTCCAAATACTTTAAAAACTGAAGCTTTTACTATTGTGTAAGATGGAGTCTCTGTGATTTTTTTCCCTGAGTCACAGTCTTCTTCCCCAAATCCCCTGAGAAAATTCTTATCTCTGTAGCCAGGCCTGAAGGAATGTGTCCTTGAAAGTTTCTGTTTAAGTTTTCCTATTGGCCCTTATTTAACCCTTTTTCTTTTGGCTGTTATTCCTAGCTTCTTATTGGATGATTTAGGATCCCTCTAAAAGTTAGAAATAGCTCTGCCCATGCTAATAAACTCTCTCTCTGCTTCCTCTCCGGTGGTCTCTGTGTGTCTCTTTGTGGGGCAGCCCAGGGGCCGGGTGGAGGGGAACAATGGGGAGGCAAATCCCAACAATGTAATAGGGTAGGGCTCCCATTATCAGGACGTGATCACCCCCAATCAACTGTCGCACAGATACGCATTTAGACATAAACTGTTGACCAAATCTGGGGCCAAGTTGGATTCAGCTGCACATAAACTCCCCTCTGAGAAGAAGTTTAGAAAGCAAGGGGGTCCTTTCTGAACTTCAAGACTCAATAGGAGGGTCTGTCTGACAGTTTTGTCTGACCATATCAACGGTAGCTTACCATCAAACCTAGTTAAACCAGTTACATTTATATCACACTAGTTTATATCAATTAAGATAGCTACTTGTCTCTTAGGAGTGAAGTGGAACACTCCATCTGCGACAGAAACGCACTTAGAACACACTCAGCAGCTACAGTGTATTTGTACATTCTAGATAAATATCCCTTGGGATATATTACCGCATAACTCAGCTATGTCTAAAGATCTAATACATAAAAAAAAAAACCCTGCATATAGGCATCTATAGTGCTAACTGTTACAAAAACAGGTCTACTAAACAGTGCTAGTTTGCTGGGACCAGAAATGGCTCTGTTCTTACTAAGACTGTTCAAGGAAAAGTTAATCCACAAGTAGCTACTCTTTTTCATTTCCTTCATTTTCCCCTGTCTGAAGCCAAATCTGCTTGGCCCTGCAGGAGCTGGCTACCCAGCTAGCTCTGTAAGATCTCACAGAGGTGCCATGGCCTCTGCGTACGCACAACCGTCAGCTGCTTTTTTGTAATGCAGGATTCCCCTTGTAGCAGTCGGTAGTGACGTGGCAGTGCTGTGCATTTGCAAAACCACCCCATATGCAAACCCAGAATAATCACAGAAGCACCTCAAACAGAAATGTGGACGTTTGGAAGGATGGTGCCACCAAATCCTTCTACTTCAGTAGCACCCTGAGCAGTGAAAATATGTCGATCCCAGCAACGAGTTTGGTGTGCTGGTCCGGAAGGCAGTATTCATATGCCAAAGAGTGTCAGTGAAATATTTATATACTGATTAAAATGCAAAGTGGTAGCTTTAGTCACCTCATTATCCTAAAAAGGCTAGTTACAAAAATTTATGTGCAACATAATTCAACAGATCCATCTTCAATAGTCAGTATCCATCTCACAACTAACATTTTTAAGATCTCCATCTTCACATAAGTAATTTTTATATAGATCTACATTATTAAAATATTGAATAAACCCCTACATTTCATAATATACTTGTTATTTCTTCAAAGAGCAACAAACTCTGTAATGTCAAAACACACATTTTGATAATACGAAAAAATCATGTCTGTTTATCCTGAATTTTTTTTTGAAAGATGATGATCTAAAGCCCTAATATTTGAAAAAAATAATTTAAAAATAAGCCTCTAGTCTTCACTTTTGAAGAGATGAAAGTTTCAAAATATGAATAAAATGGAGTAAAAAATCAAGTACAAAACACTTTTCTTTTTAAAAAGAAAAAAATCTATTTTCGGTAAAGGCAGTATTTTGGGACCTGTATCTCTGTCTGAACACCTGACAACTTGGAGGAAGGACATTTCCTTCAGAAGTAAGTTTTTATACCAGTGTGTGTTTTTGTTTGAGTTCCCTAGTCCCAACCTCATTATATGTTACAGTATGTTCTACTTTAAAACAATACTTGAAGGCAAAAAGTAGTTCTGAAGTCGGTCAGAAGTCTGTGTTTTAGATATTTCAATTTTAATGTTTACTGTTGTATATTTAGAAAATTATAGTAGTAAAAATCAGTCCAAAGTCAGAATGTGATAATTATGGTACAAGTAGAAATGTTAGCAAAAAGAACATCATGGGGAAGGTCAAAAGAAATAGTTTAATCCTGTGATTTCCCCACACTCTGATAAATGTGATTTGGGTAAATAAGAAAGAGGAAAAAAAAGTCAGCCTGTGTTGCCGGGATGGAAAAGAACAGGACACCCAATGCAGACTTTCTGTATGGCTTTGTCAGCCACCTGCACCACAAGGAAGATATTTTCTTAGTCCTGGCCTTGGGGAAGCTGCAGAGGCTATTCAGTGAGCCTCACAGGCTAGCTTAGAAACTGGAACAGCTACAAAGCATCTGGACTAGGATCTTACTGCTCTCTTTTTTTTCCCATAACTTTGTTCCATAACTTCATTGCAAATTCCACGTTTTCATTTTTCAAGTAAATGTATTTAAATCCTGTCTAATATGAAACCAACTTTGCGTCATATGACAGACATGGGTGAGGCAGTCTTTAATATCAAACTGTGCCGCTCTCACTCCTGCAATGTCCTGGAATAGGTCCAGCATGTTGAGAGAACAAGAGTGTGCCTCTGGCTGTGCTCTAAAGGCCAGTATAGACATTAGCAATGTGGGTGTCTTGCGCTGAGGATGTCAGGGCCACCAGTGAGTATGTGGCACCCGTGAGCGCTCTTCACATCTGCTACCCACTGGTTGCTGAAGGCCTCTTTGTGAATCAAGAGAAAACAGAAATAATAGAGCAGTAGCCCTACAAAAAAAGAAATGAAGACATGGTGAAGAGATAGAGCCTGGAGTTACCAGGGCACAAAGACAATTTACAAGAGATCACAAGATGACAGAGACAAAGGTGGGGAAGGACAGAAGGGAAGGATCAGCCTCCACCAGGGAAGGCTTGCTTGAAGACAAACTGGAGGAAATTTCAGAGGGCACATGGGAGGGCCCTGCAAGACCAAGGTACGAGATGGGAATATGAGACTCACCATCACAAGGGATAATCCCCTGAAACCAAGCAAGGTAGAGAAAGAAGTGAAGATCAGGTCATCTGCAGTGGGGTTTTATTTCTTTGCAGAGCAAGATGGCAGATCTTAGTGACTTCAAATAGTTTGAGAAGTGGCCAAAAATGGTGTTGGTGATAAACTGCAAGATACATTTTCAGATAGAAACCTTGCAGGGTATCTTGTAGGGTTACTCATGTGCAACAAGGCACGATGTTTTCTGAGATAGAGCATGGTTGCTTAGAGGAATTTGTAATAATGTGAATGGAGATAAACAGTTCAAACTCATGTAATTTCTTCACTGGATTTCAATGTACTGGGAAATCACTTAGAAAGGGCAGTGGCAATTGGTAAGAAACTATAAGGCAACAAGGACGCTCTGAAACAATACCTCAGCCTTGGCCGTATTGACTACCATCAATGGGCCACTCTGGCCTCCAATCGGGAGGCGTGGAGACACCCCATCCATAATGCTGCTGAGTCCTCTGAGAATGCACGCAGAATCAGTCTCGAGGAGAAAAGACAACGCAGAAAGAACCGTGCCTCACCAACACCGCCTATGGAGACTTTCTGCTGTGCCTTCTGCAACCGGACTTGCCTGTCTCGCATCGGCCTCTTTAGCCATCAGTGCGCTCGCAGCAAGCGTGGGTAGAGCCCTTCCCAAATCTTCATTCGCGAAGCCTGGCCATGATGATGGATAAGGCAACAGAACATTTCCAGCAGAAAGAAATTGTTCATATTGATGAGAATTACTTTGCAAGTTAGAAACTGGGTATTACGAGAAAAAACAGTAGGCTAATAGTCATGACTAGGATGAAGGTTCTGGAGAATATGTACTGTCCATGAGCATATGATCAATTTGGTAAAAACAGTTGTTAGCATTTTAAGTTAATGATGTGGTATTCCGCAGGATGAATGGTGAAACACAATCCTTTGGGATCAAAATTGTGCTAGGAATGAGGAGTGAACAAAATTCTACTGTTGCAGTCCTGGGAATCAGTCATGGGCTAATATAGTGAGAGCAGGGAACAGAGCTCTTGTTAACATTATTAAAGGCAGAAATCTGACAGTCTCATTTGGGAAGATCTTAATTTCCAGATAGAGGTTGGAAAGTAAATACAACTTTCTGCCAGGTGCAGTAAAAAGGTCTATAGTCAATTTTAAGAGGCTCTAAAGAAATTTAACAAAAGCAAACACAACCCAAGCTTTAAATGACCCCAGCTGAGCTCCCACTCAAATTTGTGAAACTAAACTAGTCACTTGGGCACTAAAGAATGAGCAAGATTTCTTTGCACACAAGCTCTGACTTTTGGAAAGAAATAATTAAAGAAACAGATATATTAAGTGAATAATTTGGCACGGGCTTTGGTAAGAGCAGCAATGTTGACCACCAGGGTGAAACTGGGATGTGTGGGAATAGAAGAGAAAAAAAATTCAGATATTAAAATAGTACAGTTACAGTATCACATGTTCTGCACTCCAAAATCTATCAGAAACAGATGCATTAAACACTAGGGTAATAAATTATGATACAGGAGTTGCATTTTGGAAGCAGAACATCTCCATTTAAACTGAATATAAAAAGGTATGCAGATTTTCTAAAAAAGAATCATGTCAACCTATCCCAGTCCTTTCTTTGATATTTAAAGACACCAGCTGTATTCCAGGAAGTACAAACGTACTTTGATATTCCCATGGGAACCATCTATACAGGTAACCACACGTGAATTTTTTTAAGGGATGCTGAATATCCCTTGCAGGGGATCCAAATCAGTCAAGTGTGTGAGTACATATCCACCACATAAAATGGCAGATCTATCTGGCAACTAATAAAGAATTTGGACAGAGCAATTAAGCGTTTTTAGGAATAGAATGACGTACAGTGAGACAAAACACAAGGTTGTGTGTGTAGACAGTTCTGTCCCTGAAAGGAATACATCCACTCTTGGAGATTTTCCAGACTGGATAAAGCCCTGAGCAACCTGACCTATAATCTGTGTGACACTTCTTCAAGCAGAGCTTGGACCTGATCCTGAAGTCTCTTTCAACCTGAATTATCCTACTATATACCAAAAAGCCAATTCAACCATTGGTAGCAGATCGCCTGTGTTTTTTGAAAACTGGTTGTTATATACATAATAAATGATAAGACTGACAGCAATGCTATATGTGCTACAGTTTGGGGGTTTGTAAATGATGCATCCTTCATGGAAAACAATATAGAGCCTAAAACCCTGAAAATGTGGGTAAAATCAGAGAGATGAGAACTCAGTAAACATTTTAGTAAGAGAGACTCAAAACCTTAAATCAGAACAGCAGTTTCTATTTATGTCTGCTTTTAAGGCTTTACAACAAAGAAAACACTAGGGACCTCCTATAATTTGTAATATCAGACTGCAGATAAATTAGAAGTGAATTCAGCTCTTTTCACTTATTATCCTAAATGTGAACTAATGCAAATGAGAGGAAAATAGTGCCTTTCATGGATGACTACCCTAAAAATTGTTATATCTGTTATTTAAATTTTTTCCTTTTTTTGTTCAGGAAAATTCTTGAAGACATCCTATTTAGTAGGTACTGTAAGAAAAACTATGAAGTTGCATCAGAGGTGCTGTGAGCAAAGGGATGCTGAAGCCACACCTTGAGCAAGTATAAAATGAGCTGGATGAAATATAGTAGTGCCCCTACTTTGTGGCTTCCACTGGTTTGACTGGCTAATACACACCCTGTTTGATGCAGAAGTATGATTTTATGATCCATACTGAGTATGAAAGCATTCAAATTAGCATGCAAACAACTAAAATTTCCTAAACACAGACATTCTGAAATGCAAGATGGGCATGTAATTTGTAGTATATCATCTCTGTGACAATGGCCTATCATGATGCCTTACCCCACATTGAGCATTGAATCATAAATTTTTGTAGAAACTTAGGATTTCCTGATTATAGTATAATAAGTGAAACGTGATGCACGGATAAACTTTAAAGCTGAGGATTCATTTATATAGACTGAGAACATTGTAGTAATTATAAACATATGTCCTACATGCTGTTCTTTGCACAGGAAAAAGAGAAAGAAAGTGGCAGAGCAAGAAAGAAGGTTAAAAAGAAGCAAAGAGGAGAGGGGAGGAAAGGGGAGGAGAGGAAATTCATAAAGCAAGTTCTACTGATAGAAATTATAAGGAACAGTAAAAGATCTCTGAAAATTACAGAACGCATTCATTGTTCTGTTGATTAAATAAGCAAACTGAAAACTTTAAAGTTCTATCAACTTTTTCCTCTCTTTTCAAAGTCAAAATTAACTGGAATTTGGATTAAAGAAGACTCAACTAGGAAAAAGAAAAATACAGAGAGCAAAATATTTACCCACAGGTCATGCTCTGTCTTTTCCTGTCTTTTGGAGGCATATCTGAAGAAAACATGGGAGCTGTTTGTAGCTGACTCATTGCCAGTTTAAGATGGTTGGTCAGTGATATCAGTGATTGATTGTGATGCTCTGTGCCAATTATCCACCACAATGTCAGGGAAACAAGCTGATGTGACATCTGGATTTATCAAAGTAAAAGCTTTTAAGTCACAATGTTTTATTCATAAAAAATAAAATAAATTTTAAAAATGGAAGAAAACTTAGTACACGTAAGTTAGCAGGAGCTTTTGCTTGCCAAAGTTTCTTTTTCCTTTATTACAGTGCCAGGCCCTTCAGGTTTGCCACTGTTCTTTGTATGATCACTCTTAGTATTGTGGTGCGTGTGCAACAACGTCTGCAGGACACAAAAACTATGACCTCTCCTTAAAAGAGATTATAAAGACTTTTCGGTCATCCTCTCCTTTGCTAAGAGTATATCTAATTCTCACCTTTCACAACGAATACTCCAAAACAGCAAAAACATTCAGAAAAGAAACTGCTATGCTCAGTGGTATATGCAGTTATTCACAGTATACTGTTAATATACCTGGATGTAGGAAGGGACCGTGTGATATTTTAAAATTAAACTATTAACTTAACATTGGGAAACACAACAAACACTTGCTCAGGAAAAGATGAGATAAAAGATGATAAAAAAAATAAAATGAGAATAACGAGAATTAAACCTAAATCACTTCTGGAGGCCCATATTTCTTTATAAATTCTTCCATTTATGACTTTGACTGCCCCTATAAATAATGTCTCCTGTACAGCTAAGAGGCTCAAATTCATGGGTCTCCTCTACAGTATTTGGTCATCCACAAATAATTTTCAGGTGAGCATAAAACTGCATCCATGGATATTCACTTAGTGCACCTTCCCATACTATTTGTTGAAATGTTTCTTGATGCTTATCACATGGTAAATATGCACCCAAAGAAAATACCTTTTGTTCTCTTTTGTGTTGCTCACCATATTCTACAAGTACTTAAGCTGAAAAATAAGTGTATATAAGCTCAGACTGAGTTGCCGTAGAGCCTCTAAATAATTCTGTAACTTTTTATCTCAAATTTTGCATTGTTTTCATTATACTAAAAATTTGTACTCATGAGAAATTAATTTTGAAAGAGTCTCAGGGAGTCATAGACTTGAGAGGTTGGTGTTTAAGTTGCTATGTGATGAAGTTCAAAAGTAATATTGATATAGGGACCCAAAAAAAGTCTGAAAAAACCCCTTCACTTTAACTGGATATTTTTCCCACCAGAAAGTTTCATCACTGTGCTAATGCATTTGCTAGTGGTGCAAAGTCAGGACCTATGTTCTTATATGTTTGTTGAGGTTGCCTGAAGAACTTATCCTTGGGCATTTTTTTGCCTATGACTAAGTGTTTAAACCGGTAAGGGAGGGAAGAAATAGAAGGTTTAATGTTTTATATAAGCCAAAAGATATTATTAATGTACAGAACTAAATGATATTCAGGAAGGACAATGCGAATCTGAAAGATTTATTTAATGAAACTTAAAGACCAACCACATTAACTGTACTTGAGCAAATACTCTGGGAAATGCTGTTTTCAGTCCCGAGAAAATCAAGAGACTGGAATTTGTTCCCTTGAGGAAATTGCATGCAAGTTTCCGATATAGATGTCTCCTTCAGGTGTACATTAAACTATTTACTTTGAATATGAACAGTTTCTATGGAACCAGGTCCCCTTTTCACACAAGGCAAGACATTTCTTAGGGGCAGGGTGTTTGTGTCATGCTGTTCCTATATTTAAGATCTTGAGTTATTTAAGTGCTGCTTTTAATGAACTCCACTTGATATATGTGTACGATATGGACAAGAACTGATGGACCCTTCTGCTGAAATTCAGTTTGTCAGGAAATGCCCCATCAGTAAAAGTCCTTCAGTAGGAGTGCCTTGTTTTCAGGAAATAAAAGTTTTCAAGGTCATGATGGCATCCAGATTTTCTGTCTGCATTTTAACCTGGTTCCTGTTGACAACAACCAAACAGTAATTTGAGAATTGTCATAAAATGGGTAATATGGATGCTTGCCAAATGGTAATGAACAAATTTCTTTGTTGTCATTGCCAAAATTAACAACTTTCTTAATTAGGAAAATTATTATATAATTTGCCTTTGGAAGCAGTATCTGGCATCTTATTTTTACCAAAACAGAGAGAAACAAATTTCCCTCTCCACCGGGGTTAGTGATGTAAGTGAGATGACTACAAGAGTTTCAGGCATCACTACTATTACAAAAAGTTACATAACAAAAGTCTTGTGTCCTTATCAAAGCTCACATTTCTGAAAGAGGCAGACCTTCATCTTATCACCAATTAAGCTTTTTGTCACAATTATGCTGCTACAGAACTTCATTCCTCTGGTGCTAAGATATTTCCCTTGTAACTTCAAAGTTGATAACATAAAATTTTTTAACTTTTTTATTATTCCAAGATAGTTTTTAAATAGTTTCTTTTCCTACCCTTGTGTTTACCCACTCCACTGTGTTCATAAGTAAGCAATCTTTCCTATAAAGCAGGGTTTCTATTCTGTAAATTATCACTAATAATTCTTTTCTTCCTTGTTCCTGTTCATCATTCTTGAACAAAGTTCTCCAAGTTTGAATACAGCACTCAAATGAAGGTTTCCGCAGATGTTCTGTCAATTACTTTGGTGCTCCTCTAACTTTTGCAATTCCCAATGTACCACTGTATATTTGTATTTTAGTAACTGTTTTGCATTGACAGCACGTAGTAGTCTTGTACAGGACAAATATTGCTTGGTCTTTCTCAGCAACATTTAACTGCTAAGCTCCTAGTTGCTACCAGATGTATTGGTTACTTTTTCATTAGGTTGTTCAGTTGCATCCAACCTCTGAAGGACCTCAAGGTCCTCTTACATGGTATCATGCTGTATTAGTGATGACTCAGCTTTGGATAATTGGGACTTCTAAGTTTAGCATAAACCTATTATTTGTCCAAATGGAGGAAATCAAATGGACACCTTTAAACAATATAAATCCCTAAACAAACAAAATGAAACCTCAAACTGTTGTCAGTAGAAGTCCATTTGAAACTCTTGCTGGTATGATAGTCAGCCTTTCACATGTATCTGTTGTTGATCCTCCGCAAACCAACTTCTCACCTACTTCACAATTCCTATGACAATGCTTAACCCCAAGGTGAGATAGAAGAGATACAGATAAAAAGAAATCTGGTAGGCAATGCATCAAAGTGTTTGGTTGGTTTAGCCTATCTTCCTTGGGTAAACTTAAGTTGTATTTTATACCTTTTTCTTTTTGTTTATGTTTCAGGCACAAAGTCAAATCAAAATGGTGAATTTACTTAGGCTGAGAAGCACATGGATGCAACTATGTTACTCTCAGAAACTAAAGAATTTCCTCCAAACAGTGTTGTACTGTAGTTTGGCACGTGGATGCAGCGGTCCATTCAGTACTTCGGCTCTCTACACATGCAGAGACTACGTAAATATTTAGGCACTCACAAGAGAAAAGGATGGCATTTGGGTACCCAAGTTAAAAATGGAGAGCCGAAAAGCTTTACTTGGCTTATGCATAACCCTGGAATTATGTAAGTAACATAAGTTAGACAACTATTCAATAACATGCCAGGAGAGTTTTTGCAGCTGCACCTCTGACTCAGAACACCCTGCTCCCAAGAGGATGAGGGTGCTGGCATTGCAATACAAAGACTAACAGTGTCTTGTATCCATTCTCTTATGGAATGAACCAGAATTTCTATTCTGTTCACTTTCTCTTCCTGTTTTTAGGGTTTTTTGTTGTGGTTTTTTGTTGTTGTTGTTGTTGTTTTTTTTTTTAACAGAAAATTGTCCTAGGTAGCTTAATTACATCATTTGCCTTTTCAAAATATGTCTTACAAGGATCTTTTGTTTGTTTGGAAAGGTAGGGTATGGCTGATGTGAGTTTCCTCCACTGTACACGTTATGTTGCTAAGTGACATTTGGCAATGAATATTGCATGTTGTTCCTGTTTCTCTGAGCCAGCAGCATTTTGTTGCTGTGTTCCAGATGTCAGTGTAGTGAGATATCATCCCTGTAAGAATCTGCATTGGAACTGGAGGGGAATGATGGACAGTATCTTCAACTGCTTTATTGGTATCAAAATTGATATTAGTTATGAAACTCGTTTTATTGGCAGCTTCTAAACAGAATTTTTCAAATTCTTTTAGAATGTTTTTTTAATGACTAATGGGACCAAAATAAATCTACTTACAAAGACATATATTTCCTGAAATAAACAAAAGAGGAAACATTGCCTGTCCTTTTCAAAATTCTTCTTTTTGTATGAGAAAAATAGGTTAGAAATTCATAAAAGACATGTACACACTGGAACACAAAGAAGGTATTGAAGACAGTTCATATTTCATAACTATGCCCTGAAAATAAGCATGTGGGTAGATATTTTGCTCTGTCTGAAATTTTATATGTGATAACTATCTCACACTGTGAATTCAGCTCCTTATCCAGATGCAAAATATTCTATCTTTCCAACTCTTATCAGCTTAGGGCATGTATGACATCTTATGAAATGAATATCCCTTTATTTAAAGATATATTGAAAATAATACTCAGAGTCTTATGATCCAATGTGTATACTATGATTTCTAAAGTTCTCCTTTGCCAACATCATGACATAAGCAGTGAATCAAATAGGTGTACTTCTTCGAAATCAATCTTTGTTTGCATTGCAGCAATGGAGCGGCCAGAATAAAGACAAACAAGCAGAAGGATTACCCAAAAGCAGAACAAAGGTTATTCAAAGTCTTGACTGAGCCCTTAGTTCCTAACCTCACACAGGAAGGAAAAAGAATGTTCAAAATTGTCATGGATCACTTCATCTTCCTGGGTACATAATGGTGATCCAGAGCCTCCTTGTTCTTCAAGGCTGACTTTTCACCCTTCCAGGAGGTGGTGCAGCTTCCCTCAGGCTTTCTCATGCCATACTCCCAGTGCACACCCTCCAGTATTTGCTGACTGCGTCATCCACAGGTCTGCCACAGGTGGCAAAACCTTTGCTGGATGTTGTGTTCAATGCAAGAGTCAGAACACTCAGACAAGTCTCAGTGAAGTTTTCAGGACTTTAAAGTCTAAAATGGATGCTTAGCTTGGCATCTCAAAAGCAGACTTAATAATTTCATCTTATTGTTTGTGGTCATGAAGTTGAGTATATGAAAATGTCACTTTTGCCAGAGCAGAGCCCCTGAGCTGTAATGTAGCCGAGAATACAGAACTGAGCAGAAACACCTTCATGTGAAATGCTCTGGGGAGTCTTCCTTTCCTTCTGCTGCCTCTAGATCTGTAACAGATGACAAACGTATCCATGTCTCTTTGATCACTATAAAAATAAATGTGTTTGTCTAAAATCTATCATAGGGCAATAAAGGAGTCTTTTAAATGCACTCAATGCAAAATCTTATCGGGCAGGAAAGTTGAATACACCATTTGCTTCATGTTGTTTTTCTATAAAAAGCCTTGTTTCTGGGAAGAAACTGTGCTTAAGGGAGCAAAAAGGTACATAAATCGACCAACTTAGCAGCACTGGTCAGATTAGGGATACAGTAACAAATTCTTTTTCTCCAGATTTAGTAAGAGATAAAACCTTCTGTTTTCTTTGAAAACAACATAATTTAAGTCAAGAAAATACAAAGTAACAGTTTAATAAGAGAAAGGGGAGAAAAAGGACTTCTAAAATCTCGACTGTGCTTGCAGACTAAAATACTTCTCTTTAAATAAATGTGGATAAGGGATTGACACTGTGTGGCTCACGCTAGGGAGCACATCATAATTCGTACAGGTGTTTCAACACAAAGGGCCAGACTGTGTGAAGGGAGTTGTTGCTTGACCTACCAGCAGGTGACTGCCCAAAAGTTAGTTTTTGAACACACCAGTGAAAGTCACTGGTCAATGTCTACTTGTTCTTATGCACAGATCTGAGTAGAGCCTCTCCTGAAAAGCCTGACTTCCCTTGTCCAATTAGCGATTCTCACTCTGCTAAGGGCTTTGTCTGCTTAGTTACTGGCATCAACTAAAAGACGATTTCATTCTGAAAGCTGACCATTCCAAAGGCAATCTGAAATAACTTCCTTGTCCATTATAGGCAAGATTGGTCCTAATTCATGCTGGGGGAAAATGAACTTTGTTTCCTTTGATTTTTCTGTTTCAGAGTCTACTCTTTCTTAGCTATTCTGTAAAAATTTCTACTGTCCAACTCCATAATTGCAAGCCACAGTGCAAATAAAAAGCAGGCCTTGGCCAACCACTTTGAAAGATTTTGTTCTGCTGTATGGATTACCTTTACACAAAATTGAAGCATACCATAAAGTATGTGTAAATGCCTGTAGGCAATGAACAAAGTAGTAACCTTAGCCTATAATTGTGTTGGACTGCCATTTTCTCTTCATGTAGCTGTTTTTATAAAGAAAATTTTTAGATCCAAAACCTGACTCTGCTACAGAGTGACTTCTGGGACCATGGAGCTAAGACAATTCTAAGTATGGTGGAGGGATCGGATGGGATAAGCAACCTATGGATGTCCTATGGAGAAACATCATATCTTATATATCTTGAGGCTTAGCTCTGTTAATGCCTCAAAGAGGAAATGGCAGTGAAGAACTGTCTTTATAAAGTAGTCTAAGGGTAGATTAAAGTGACCTACACATTCACCAAACTTTGCACCCAGCTAAAAATCATGCAAGTGAATGAGTGATTTTGCAGCAGTGTGAACGGACTGAAGTAAGCTAAACTCTGGCTAATGGATTTTCTAGGTATGACAGCTGACGTATCATATTATATTTGAATTTTATTAATGTTTTTTAAATAACTACTGGAATAAAGCACTTGTAAATTGTAACTGTTATAAATATTGTTGCACTGTAAATAATTTCCCTGTTCCTAAACAGACGTGTAAATCAAGCAAGACCCATATGAGTCAATGCAATAATAATACCTCCACTAAACTTTAGATGCTCATTATTTTTAGAATTCAAGTTTTCCATCCCTTGAGAACCTTATTCCTACATCCTAAATCAAAATCACCAAACACATCCCAAGTTTATTCTTTAAATATACCCTTCATTCCTTCAATACTGACAAAAAGAACATTGCTTCAAAGCCGAGCCAAAAACCAAAACAGTACTTATTCCAAAAGTGAAGTGAGGGAAATAGATTCTTGTTCAGGAATTTTTCCAAGTAGAATTGAGTGCAGTACAGCTGCAACATAATAAAAAGCAATGCTGGAATCCATGGCTAGCCTTTCCTCTGTGCTACAGACAACGCCAGAGCTCTTAACTCTTCAGAGACTCCTTGGGAGATGTAACAATGGTCAACTCTCCACTAAATCCTAGAATATTATGTACGTGGCTATGTAAATTCTATGTAAAGCATATGTACAAGAAATACAGATGAGATCCATAGACTGAAAAAGCTGAAATAATCTGAAGATAAGGAGACAGTCAAAGAGAGGGGAGATAGTCAAAGAGAGATGTAGACGGCAATTTTCTTTGAGTTTACAACTCTGAAAGGTAACTGTTTGACATGTTTGGCCATAGTGCATGTCACCAGACAGAATGGAATGACATAGGCACTCTCACTGTGGGTCTTCATAATTTATTCCTTGTTTGGTGAAAATTTCCCTGAATCATTTTAGTATGTAGTGACCGTTATGTTCCAAAGCATTTTGGAGGAGTAAAAGAGCAAAGGAGGAAAGCAGGAGCATTTGAGGTGGAACGGCATGTTACGTTGTTTGTTCTGTCCTTTGATTGTGCCTATTTAGTTAGGGCATCAGATGCTTTGGTTTGCTTTTCTCTAGCATGCAATTATTGTGGGAAAGCTACGTCAAGTAAATGAGTATTTTGCTTTGATCAAAAAGGCGATGAAATGTGTGGTCATTCTGATGTGTTCTGGGGCTAAGCTCCCCAGCACAGCTGCTGATCAAACTCTCATGACTCCCACAGATAATTCAGAACCCTGGTACAAGGGTGCTTTTAGGAAAATTGATTAATTCAATTGATTGAATTGGTCTTAAAATTAATTTCTTCTGAGGGCATGCCATATCCTTAATTTCAATTAGAAGATATTTGCTGGCACCTGTAACAATGTCTAACTGCAATTTCAAGGTCCTGTTTCTGACAGGCCTTGGGAGGCTTTGTAAATATTTACCACAAAGGGACTTTAATGAAAGAAATTTATTACAAGGAATAAATGACAGGAACTATTTATTTAAGGAATATGCACTGAAGAAAGAGAAGTGAGAGATGTTTTTACTACAGGTATTTACTATTCAGGAGTTCAACACAGACATGATATAGACTACATAGTGTTGAAACACATAGAACACTTTCAAGTTTACTATATATATGCATAGTCTTTACATTTCAGTAGCTGGCACCCAGTAGGCTCTAATTAACTGGAAATTAGCAAAATTTTTGGGAATAGTTTTCAGAAATTGGTCATTAAAATGAAGGAATATGGCAAAAAGTCTTGACTGGAGCTTATGTTGATCTGTTCATGATAAAGACAAGGCAAGAAAAAACTTTGATTTGTCATCTGCTATAGAATAAAAGTGTTGATGGTAAGCCAAAGGGATTCCAGGCTTCCTGAGAACAAGAACAGATTTCTTTTGGAACTGTTAATTGTTTCTTAGTCTTGAAGTGGGTTTTGGCACAGAACTCAGACCATCAAGGATGTAACTGTGACGTGCAGTGACCTTACAGCTTTGTGCTTCAGAACTGTTCTTGAGTGCTGTACCTCCTACTGCTTGGACTGCAGATTGTCTGTTCCATGGCAGCAGCCTGGAACCATTGCTACATGCCTGCGGAGATGAAGTACACAGTTCTTAGAATAATGATGGAAAAAATACTACAGGACGAAAAAGGTTTAAACATGACGCTTAACTTCGGCAGAAAATGAAGAGGGGTCCTATGTCTGCCTATTGAAATGAATACTTATCAAGTATATCTCTATTGCTGCTGCTACTGTCATTACTATTATTAATTTTATAACTATGGTTCAACGGGATAAAAAAACACATTATGGTTGATATGGTACAAATGAGTAACAAAGAAGGCCATCCATCATCCAAGAGAATCTATAAACTGGGAAACGAAATTCAGTAACACGTGACCAAATAGACTAAGGTGCACCCTGTTGGGTGCAATGGAGTCATGGGTCTAGCTGAGGGCAAGGTTATGCATGATTGCATTGTAATTGGATGATCAAGAGCCCAGATGATGTGAGGATGTCTATGTACAGAACTCCAGTACATGAACTTCATTCCAACAGATCAAAACTTTTGTCGTACAGGACTTGAGGATAAAAAATCAGTTAGATACAAGCTATAGGTATGACAAGCAAAGAAGTAAATAAAGAAAGAAAAATCCAGAACCTTCTTTCTAGTCAACCATGCTATCCAAATCCTGTCTTGCTGGAGTACTTTGAAAGCTGTTTTAAATTAACTCTAACTATTTATGCAGCTACAGCCTAAAATTGTTAACATATTTAACACTTTCTGTAAAAAGTGCTATATCATTTATCATTTCCCTTAAGAACACTTGAAACTGATTAAACATTTCACTTGAGAAGCTACTCTATTTTATTTTGTATTTTAATTCATTTCACTGCATAATTAATTTGTAATCAAGACTTGTTTTGATTTTCCTAACTGTATTTTAAAACCAAACGTGAAGCAATAACTTGTGGATGGCTTGCAAAATAGTAAAAATGTGTTCCATTAAGAAAAAAAAGCAGTTAGTATTGTGCAAATTTCACACACCACAGAATTAACCATTCTTTGGTAAACCTTCTGCAAATATGATCAAAGTGTCCCAAAGGTCAAGCGCTATGGGATGGTGGTAAAGTTTTAATGTCTACAAAGTCAGAAGAACATGAATGACTGCATAGGCACAAAGGATCATCTTATCTTACATAATTGCCTCTTAAAAATTTTGACTGCACATTTAATGCAGTTGTGCTTGCCAAATTTTTGAACTTTTGACAAATGAGTCTTCTCCAAGAATGCATGCCTCTTGATTTGCTGTTAATAAAAATATATGTAAATCTCATTCAATTTAAAATTATGCAACAAAATGTCATCACATTTCTCACAGCCCTTGTGCTTATTGGGACTGTGCATGGGCAGAGTCTAAAGCTAAAATCTCTTTTGAGTTAAAAATGATGTTTATTTCTCTTTGTGTTAAAAAAAAAAAATCAAAAACAAAATAAACAAAAAACCAAAAAAACCCAGACAAGCTTTTGACCCTAAGTTTTGTACAGAGCTGAATCTCACCAGAGATCTTGGCAAGTGCATCTCTTCCAAGGATACATGCTCTGTGCCATATGTCCATTAGGTTTGCTAGAAGGGAGTGAATATTGTACCACTGACTCAATGGGCCAATAGAATATTTCAAACTGCTCCAAAGAGATAATTGACCAGCTGAAAGTGTACAGTAACACTAGAACTGAGATCACCAAGTAATGTGATCTCATACCGAATGTGAGTGCTTTCTTTTTTTTCATTTTGGGGGGTGAGTTGGAGTGCGTATAAGCCAAGTTTTGATTACCAAGAGTTAAGAGTGAGGAGAGGGAGTAGGGAGAGAGGCCCAAAGAAGTAAGTTTAAATAAAGATGAGCTGAGATCAGCCATTTTATAGGACAGTCACGTAGAGAAATCAAGGGGTTGGAAGTAGGAGAGGGAGGATAGAAAAAGGTCAAGTCCCTTAGTGGATTGTTTAAAACTTGTTCATTTTCTCCCATAGTGCTTGGGAAACAAAGTGACTGCTAAGTCTTCGCTGCCTTTATTTAGGTTCTCTCTGGCTTCAAAGACTGGCAAGTTCTTACTATATTTCTACAAAGCAGACTGCTTTTCAGGCAGGTTTTCTCAAGTTCTTGCTTTATGAGTTTTGGAGGAAGATTCTGGCCAGAGATGTTCAGAAGAAAAAGTGTTTGCAGTCTTTGGAGGTTGTTAATTCCTGGAAAAACTTCTGGCGAACTCCACCTCACCAAAATTTCACAGAAAATGTTTGTTAGAATTTGACCAGTTTAAATGAGTTTCTTGTGTTGGTGTCTTTACCTAGTGGAAGTTCGAATCGTGCTTGGTTTTACACACAAAGTCAAGAAATGCTGCCAACATATACAGCCCTCTTCTCTCTAAAATATTTTATTTATTTACTCTGGAGTCTGAAGACAGCTTAGAGACATGTCTCTTGCCAGTGGTATTTGCAGTGGTATTCACAGAGTTGTCTTCTAATTTTTAGAGTCAGTTTGCACTTATTTCTTAGACTCATGTAGAGATTCGATTTTTAGTAATAACGCTCCTAACTTTCTCTGAGGTTTCCACCATTGTTCTGCGTGGTCATTGAGCTGGCCATCAGCCTCTAGTATTAGAAGGTTTACTAAACTTCCATGTAAAACTGCCACATACCTAGAAAGTAAAGAGGACATGAATACTGTGAAATCGTTATTTAAAAATATAGATCAATTCTGTGCAGCTTCATACTTCACAAGTTATTACGAGGATGGAGGATGGGAAGAGGTATTTTAGAACAGCAAATCCCCACGACTGCCACAGAAGCAAGTTGCACATACCACCTTTTCCAGGACTGTATCAGGTTCCATAAGGAAAGTAAACAGGGTTTGGACATGGGTTTTGATCTTTAGATTTCTATTACTGTCATCTGAAAGCTCTGACCACTTGCACTTTCTTGCAGATCCCAGCTGAAATCTTGTTGCAACTGGCATATACTCGTCTCTCCTTGTGTTGAAATAGCCTAAAGTGCCTTCTTCGCAAGAGCGCTGAGGAAGAGGATTGGATCTCAACCTCTGTATTACTAAGACAAACATACCGATCTCCGTCTTCCCATAGAGTAGGCTCTCCAGCACTCTGATCAACCTAACAGTCATTTTAGGTGTTTCTTCCACTTTAAATCAGACTTTCAGAACTGTGGTATTTTCCAGCAGTGACAGATACAGTTTCTGCTCTTGAAAAGCAAACCACTGGTGAATTACATCTTGCGACAATGAACCCCATAGTTATTCATTTAGGATGTGAGGGAAGAACCTTTCAATTTGTCCATCTGTGTGCACCACAAAGCACCATGATTTGGGACATATCAGGCAAGTCAAAATAATCATAAACAGAAACAAGAAATTTCATTCAAATTTGACAATCTGGAATGACCATACTGTAGCTAAGGTCCCACCCTCGACCAGATCCACCTTCGGACCAGATCTCTATACTTTAAAATGGGATTGTCACTTGCAAAGGATGGTACAAATGCATTTATGGGTTTTTTGAGGGGTTTTTTTGTGCAGTGTAATATAGGTTGCATTCTGAAAAGCTTCCCTTAAGGCATAGTTTGACAGTAAGTGGAACTAGAACTACCTTAATTTCTGGGGGGCATTTGTGAAAATTAGTTTTAAAAATTGCAAGTCTTTTTAAAATTATTATTCTTCAAATATTATTTAAGAATTTAAATAATAAATTAATCTTGGCTTTTCATTTATATGAAATACACAAGTATCATGGAAAACAGCTTCAAATAAGCCTCATATTCAAAATAGCCTTGGCAGTTTATAACCTCTGAGGATCTGTCTCTTTTCCACTCAAAGATATATTACTCCTAAAAGGTTAAAATCTACAAGACAACAGCTCCCTACCAGGAAATTGAACTATCCACCAAAATGGAAAATGAGAAAGAAAGAAGGAAAGAAAAACAAATCTACTTCACAAGAAGAAAACGAGACATTTCTAAAGCATTTCAGGGTGACCACACACCAAGTGAAAAAAAAAAAAAAGGTTCAAAACGCCTGCCCCACACAAAGGATAACTTCTCTTGGCAGAATAAGACTATCTCTTTTTACTAAGAACTACTCACCCATCAGTCAACACTACTTTAACTACTTTACGTATTTTTCCCCCTCTCACAGAGTACATCAAAAGTTCAACACATCATACCAGCCAAGTAGAATATCCAGTAAGCTATATATATCCACTTATATAGATGTGCACACACATGTACAAACACAAATGCATATAGCAACAGGTATTGCATTTTGAGAAAAATAAAATCCAGACCTTGACAGCAGCCATATGATAATGTCCATTCTGTCATTCATTTAAATTTGTCACTTTTAAAAGTTTTAGGTAGAAAGATAAGGAATATTTGTTTTTCCCATCTCATGTTGTCAACCACATAAATTTACATACATATATGCAAAAAGCTTCAGGCAGTCACAGAACCTTCAAAACTAACTACTATGCAATGGCGAAGGTTTTGTTATTGTTTCTGTTTCTCACAGATTTTATAATCAGAATGTAGTGAATATAGATGGAATTAAAAAAGATGAAAGGAATTGAAAAAATATTTATCCTCCTTTTCTAGGGTAAGCAATGGAATAAAAGAAAGAAAAAGGAAGAAAATGTGAGACTTTAGTATCATCACTGTAAGCTGCCTTACTCTAATTCCCAAAGTGAAGGGATTTAGAGCGGGATTTGAGGCAAAGCAAAGACACAACTTTATAGATATTTTACAGGAAATTTGGCCATCAAAACCACAAGGATCCTTGTCTGGGAAATTACCAAGGGGTAGTGGGAGCTTATACTAAGTGTCAAATGGAAGTAGGCATAAAGAGCTTTGACTCTGAAAGTAGGCATTGCTCTTATCGGTGAAATAAAGAAGAATATAACAGAAGGCTACCAAGGTGGAGATACATAACAGACATATGAACTATCCCGAAGCTTCGAAGTAGTGGTATTGTTTTTCTCCTGTTATCTGAATGAACATTAGGGGACCAATAGGGACTGAGAAAAATAGACTGTCTTTTTTTTTTTCAGGAAAAAAGAAGAGTAGAAGGAAAAGATAAACTTTTTAATATGAGTTGTAGTGATAGGGAAGGGGGTAATGACTTCAAACTGAAAGACAGTAGATTTAGATTGTACATTAGGAAGAAATTCTTAACTGTGAAAGTGTTGAGGCACTGGAACAGGTTTTCCAGAGGGGTGGTGGATGCCTCATCTCTAGAAACATTCAAAGCCAGTTTGGATGGGGCTCTAAGCAACCTGATCTAGTTGAATGTGTGTCCCTTCTCATTGCAGAGGGTTTGAAACTAAATGATCTTTAAAGGCGCCTTCCAACTCAAATTATTCTGTGGTTCTCGGATTCTATTATAAGAGTTTCAGTAACCTGCATGGCTAGGAAGCACCATCTCTTGAAGATGGTATGTTTGCTTAATTTAAATATTGCTTGGCTGTGAGGATCTAAATGATAATCAGATTAGGGGTGTCAGTGAAAGTAAAGTCCGCAGTTAGTGAGAAGATTATAGTGAAAAGGTCTGTGGTGGAAAAAATTTGTCATTCGACTGAACTAAGTTTAAACGGTAAGTCATTCACGAAAGTGTCAGACTAAATGTTTATTTAGGACAAAAGGAGCCAGGGGAGAAATATATTGGGAGATCTGTGAATCTTCCATAAAGAGATGGCAAGGGAATTTTTGGTTGTGGGTAAAATTACACAAAGTTAAAAGTCTACAATGTCTTTACCAAGAACTGGAGGATGCTCCAGAGAGTGTTAAAGAAATGATTAGAGAAGCAGCCAAGAAAAGTCAGACCTGTCAGATCCCAGGGAGATTTCAAGGACAGCAGAAGCAGAGAGGCCAAGAGAAGTTACGGTTATAGCAGCGAGTCTGAGATCTGGCAAAGCGGATGCCATTAGATGTTGTGGAAAGAATGGTTTCATTTAAGGGCAGAGGAGGGAAGCCAGACTGGAAAAGCTCTAGGAAGAAAAAGTGTAAACAGCACATTCAGAAAGCTCAGAGATGAAAGAGCGACTGCAGATGGGCCAGTAGCTAGAGACGGAAGGAGTCAAAAGTGTTTTATTTATGATGTGAGAGACCTAACATATGGTGTAGCAGGAAAAATAGACTAGAAACAGTGAAAACAACAAACGAGAGGAGACCAAAAGGTTAAGGACAGGACTAGGGCAGGGGAAGAGAATGGGCACATGAGAGATGAAGAGCTAGAAAGAGAAAGGGTAAGAGGATGCAAACAGAAAAGAACACATGACGAATGTCTGTGTCCATGACCATGAAGAAGGAGAAATCTACAGAACAGGAAAAGGGTCCCAAGCTAACAGGAAGAGGAAAGATCATGTCATATGTTTCAAACAAACCAAACCAAACCAAACCAAACCAAACCAAACCCAACACACGAAAAAAACCAAAACAGAT
>VWZG01002315.1:179716-193073 GCA_013396735.1 Grallaria varia
AAGGGGGGGAGGGAGGAAGGAAATGAGGAAGGGAGGGAGGAAAGGAGGGAGGGAGGGAAGGAGGGAATATAAAAGGTAGAACTTGCTAAGACCTTAGTCAAGAGAAAAGGTGAGTTGAAGCAGAAACAGAGATAGGCAGAACTGAGGAATTAGAGTACAATTAAATTTGAGGCAGTGCAGCTGTTCAGTTAGACTGATAGCAGAGTGGAAAAAGTAGAGTTGAGTGGTAATGAGGTGAGTATAAAATGCTTTATTAAATGTGGTAAAAACTGTGGTCTTCATATTCACTAGTTTCAAACCCCTCTTCCAAGATTTAGAAAGCCCTGTATCAAAAGGGCTATCCTTCAGGACAGGATGGATGCTTCATGATAGTTTCCAAACAGAATTATAAAGCTTACTAATTGGCAATGCTATATGAGGATAGGCAGATTTATAATAGGCATGAAATCACAGAAAAGTCTGAAATTAGCACAGGTAGTTTTATGACATGCATATTTTACTCACTAGTTATTCTGTGTAAGTTTAGCCTGAATGATGGCAATAGATATATTTCCAGTAAAATATTTCCAGTTGAGTACAGTGTTATTTCCCCACATGGAAGACCCAGCCCTCTCTTTCCATAGCACGGTGTTCCTTAGTGCGGTCTGAGATCCTACAGAGCACATGTGCAGCAGCTGCAAGGCTAATGCAAATCACAGAAGTCAGAGACTAGGACTGTAGAGCAAGATACAGACACCATTAGCCATGTTGGCTGCATTATGAACCAGATCAGGAAACCAATCCAGGTTAAAACTAACTCAGCAGAAGGTTTATTTTTAAACTGATTCATTTCCCACTCATCTTCACTGACTAGCTGCACAAAGGCTTGCACTTGTAAAGGAGATGGATGGGATAGTGGCAGAAGGGAAGGGAGGGTACCGTCTTCCTTTAGGGTAGTCTTGGCAATTTTTGTCTCTCATCAAGGGCTAAACTACCTTGTAGACAGGGAATGAATAACTATCTGATTTTAGCCCAGTCCTAAATGAATAAAATTATGTTGTACATAAGTTTTCCAACTGCTCCAAGCCTCACTAGGCTCTCGTCGTGTGACATCTTAGACTTATTCCCTGTACCAGATGAGACAGTTTGTACCTGGCACAAGTGAAGGTGAACCCAAGTTTCTTAAATAGCTTATGCTCATAGCCAGCAAATTATTTTTTTTTTAAATTGCCCTTCATTTCCTTAGCTTGCTCACAGTGCTCTTTCTTGTAAGTCCTCAAATAATTCCTCTCCTTCCTCAAAGTAGTGTCCACCCCTCCCAAACTTAGATTGCAACAATGCCCTCTTGCTCTTAATCTTGCCTAAGTGCCAATACAGGTTCTCTCCACAGAAGAGGTGACCTTAGAATACACAGGGACTCAAGAGCAAACACAGTTCTACCTAGTTTGCCGTACAAAAGCTCTTCTATATCCCATCTCATCTATCATTTCTTCTTTCCAAGTATCTGCTCCCTGATGAATTATCTGAATTTATAAGCTATTGGTTTGCTCTTGTTTGTAGGGAAAGTAAGAATAAAAAATGATCGTTTAACTCGTGCTTTCCAGTGTGTTTGGGGTCAAAAGTTGTTCTAACTCCTTGCCAGAGAGAACAGGCAGTGGGGACTTTTAGCACGCACACACAGTCGACACCGCTGGAGAACGTTGTCTGAAATGTCCTTTGGTAGAGACTCTTTTGGAGAAGCACTGGATCTGCTAAAGTGCGGCCCACAGAAACACACTGCTTTGAATTTGAAAAATTCACCTCAGAGCCAGGGTGTAATTGAAGAGGGAGAAAGAAAATTTGCTCTGTAGTATCCAGGACCTAGTGGTCTGAATGGTTTGAACAAGGGCTCAAATCAGTTCTCGCATTTCCTAGGTGTATCCAAAACAAATGTCTCTCCTTTTATTGAATTCTTCAATCAACACTGAGTTGTTTACATCAACACTAATGACTGCAGAGGAGAGATTTTGAGAAAGACTTGTTTGGTAATTCAGTGGACAAGTAAGGTACAAGGAAGAGCTCCTAGGTCCAAGATCTGACCATTTGTCCGGTGCACCTTCTTAGACGGCACCTTTTCTCTAAATCATTTCCTCAGAAAACAAAAATAGGGTGATGTAACTTTTGCTCTGATTTCAGACAAAGTAAATGTTGGAACATCTCAATCTTTCACACACACACAAGAAAAAAAAAAAAAAAAAGGTACTAATTGTGTTTTAGCAAGTCCTGCCTGAAGCCTTTGGTTTGGAACCTTGTTTGAAAGTGTTGGCCTGCGAAATTGTGTCTACTTCATGAATGAGACAAAGTTTAGCCAAATTCTAGCCAACAGATGAGCATCGTAGACGTCAGTTATTCCTGACTGTGTTTTTTTTCACACCTGTTTTATAAAGCTTTTAAATAAGATAATTTTGCAATTTCCGAAATTTTATGTGAAGTTTCTTAATTTTCATGTGAGAAATGGCTTTGATTCTTCATGCTTCTTACAAATCTTGTCTCCCTTTTCAGCTTGCTGTTCCAAAACACCCAATGAATTCTCTGTCTTCCCATATACATTGACAAGTGAGGTGTAACTATTTTCAGACTGTGGAGAGAAGACATATACGTCTGGATAGCCGTTTTCTTAAAACAGACTGCAGAAAAATGGCCCTCTGGTTCATGAAATTAATGAACAGGCAGAATGATTTGTGAAAAACAACTGTTTTATAGGACCACCACCTGCAGTATGGGCTGGATCCCACAATGTGGATGAAATCCAGAATATTTCAGATTAATTTCTTGACATTTCACCTTTGTCCTGCACCCCATCCACCAACACAGAACATATTCAAGACTAACAAAGATATTTCTGGCGACACACTGCAGCCATGGGAAATTGGAACACAAGTCATGCCATATCTACTGACAGCTAATAAAGTACTCCACAGCACTGCAAAAGATGTATTTTCTATGCCTGAAGATCATGTAGCTTAGTCTGGTTTTTACTAAATAGTGCTGAACTTTTGGCTGTTTATTCCCAGCTCTGTGATGTAAGCTGGCCTCCCTGGGAGCCAGACTCCAAGTGCAGCCGCCATTCTGTACATACACACTGCATGGAAAGAGTTACCTAGTAATAAAAAACATATGAAGCTCTGAGAGCAGTTCCCCTTTCTCCCTCCCTAGGTGTTCCTTTGTGGTTGTGATTTGTGCACAAGCCTATAGAAAATGCTGCATATACAAGCCAAGACACACACAAAGATTTCAGGCTCCCAACCCCAACTTAAGCATCCTACTTTGGGTTTCTAAAAAAGAATGGGGCACCTAAATACTTTTGTAGGGCTGGCCTGCAGGACCCAGTTTGAATGTTGGGAGAGGAAGGGAGTGAGGATTCATATTGTTGCCCACTGGCCAACAAGCACCCTGCACCCCGATGGGTTCTGGAATCACTTGGCATTCAGCTAACTCTGGTTTTATTACACAAATGCATTCATTTGTTTCATATGTAATCAACATTTTAACACTCACAAAACTGATTGTTGGTTTTGTATTCACTGTGTTTCAGAACTTCTCCTATCCCAAGACACTAAAATATTTCACACAGTAACTTTATCACAGAATAATTTTTATAAAACTTTCTCTTTTGTAAAATTTTTCTTTTGTGAAACAAAACAAACACAAACTCTACATCTTTAACTGGTACTGGAGTTTGGCTTTATTCCACTGACAATAGTATAGTTACACTGTTATGCACCAGTTTAGTATTAAAACCACTCAATCTACAATTACATCTACTTTTCTGAGGTAAGTAGGTTGCTGCATCAGAAACTGATCTGAGAATTACAACTATTTGCAATATCTTGGAAATTCTGTCTCAAAGTCCTTCCTCAGAACTTCTTTTCCATAGGAGCCTTATCAAAATATTTTTTACATTTTTTTCTTTTCAAACTACCACATTCATTGACACTTGCAATTCCTTCTCCCTTCAAGTCACAAGCAACTTTTGCAAGAGTGCTATTCAACTCTCCAAAATGTGTGGCACCATTCATCTTAATAAAAAAGTCATAAAGATCCAGTAACCTTACTCGCACCTATCAGAACTGCCTCTCTGTTTTGTTAGCAAACAACTTATAGTTGCCTTTCTCAGCTCTTTGTATATATACTTTGTTTATGGAAGAGTCACAGGCAAAACCCACCACTTCCTAAAATCACAGTGTATCATCTCATCAACTTTTACTTTAATCACTGGGACAGTTCTGTCAGCAAGGAAACAGAACTGGTTTCCTGACATTCTTTTCCTACCAATCTATGCAAGGTATTTTGGTTTGTTTTATTCCCCCTTATCTTATATGATTCCTGACAGAACCTGTGCATCAGATGTGGAACTCCTTACTGCATGATTGTGTGCACAGTAAAAGCCTACAGGTATCCAAGAGGAAATCAGACACCACAAGTAGATATAAATCCACTGTGTGCTATTAAACACAAAGGAATACTTGAGCCAACTTGGTCGTTGAAGATTGAAAGAGTATGCTGGGAAAATATTGTGTTAAATATTCTCTATTTTTATTCTCTTCCTGAGTAACCATTACTGGCCATTGCGAGGGAAAAGACAGAGAACTCAATGGAGCTTTGGTCTAACTCTGAAAACACCAACCCTGTTATATGCATTGGTTATTTTATAATGTGTAGTGATATTTTCTAGAAGGCAGATTTAAGCTACCCAGCCAGTAAGATGGACAATGCCTTTTCTCTTTTCCAGTTTTTATTCCCCATATATTCTCAAAACAATTCCTGATCATTAGGCAGACCTTTGAATAGTCTGAGAAGAAATTTACAGGTCTCTGCTGATTTGAACACACATATCAAATTTATCTGCCCTAGTTTGATCTTTATTTTGGTCTATCTTCTGCCTACAGAACCTGAGCTTATTTTGGGGGAACCAAGCGCGGACGTTGATGTTTAGGGATCATGGCTGGCACACAGCCTTGGCTAACGCAGACTGGCACAGTCACTGACAGGACCGTCTATCTGCCAACATCTCAAAAGATTTTTATTCACAAGCTGCCTTACAGCAGCCTTATGTTTCAGCAATGCTGTACTAGGACACCAGCAAATAGATGGGTTTATGTTTATTTGAAAACTTTTCTCCTCTATACCCCCCATGTTGCCATACAAAATGTTCCTGACAGATAGAAGAGCTTATCAGAAAGCAGAAAAGAAGTCACAAATTAATTTAAATTCATACCATAATAGTTTGAGTGTCAGCAGATGTCAGCCATTATGTGGTTCCATAAAAATTTATAACACAGTTGTTCGTAAGTACATTGGAAGATGTGTGTCCCTCTTTACCCGGTCAAAGGCATTCTATGAAAAGTTAGTGTTTGCAAAGGTCAGATAAAAGGTGGACTCATCAATTCTGTGTACTAGGCTCATACGTATCTATAAGAGACCCAAGATACTTGAAAGAAGTGATTTAGATTCTAGTCCTAACAACAGTTAAGAATGAGAGTACTGCCTCTAACATGCTTGGCAGATCAAGGCCATCATGGAAAAAAAATCAAATTAATTCTTGAGACATCTAAAAACCTTAGGAAAAGAAATCTAATGCAGAACTTTAGCATTTTAAATTGCCATATATTACTTGCTATATTTCTTTCTATTGCAGTGTAGCTAAGTGCCCATGATAAAGAAAAAAAAATGTTAAGGAAATAAAAGTTTTTCTATTATTAATTTTTTTATTATGGTAGCATTTAAGTAGCCCCTCTGTTCAGTTTTCAGAATTGTGTTGTGTTTGGCACTATACAAACAAAAAATCTTCCTGCTATAGCCACTCTTTGCCTTACTTGCTCTCACTGATCACATGAAAAACCCGCAGAAGAAAGGATGAGAGCCACCTTATTAATTTCAAAAGTATCTAAAAGAAGCAACTGAAGACTAGGCAAATCTTCTAGGCTACCCTTCCAGCTAATGGAAGAGTCAGGAAACTTGGTGTGGTGTCTGGGGTGGATTGACCAAAGCAAGCATCTTTTCCCTCCTGTGCATGGGCGAGGGGAACCTGAGCAAAGGGCTCCCTCAGGCTGCCCTGGGCTGGGGGCTGAGCAACGCTGAGAAGCCTGGGTGCTCCTGATGCCTGCCCAGAACAAATCCAGAATTCAGCCAAGATGTGCTATGCTATTTTTAAGGCAGAAACCCAAGCCAAAGGCTTGAATCAGACATGTTCAATGTACTGTGTTTCTAATTAAAGTTTGCAGTTTTAATGTTTTGTTTACAGTGTTTATTTTTAGCTCGATGATGGCTCCTTTTATTATTAAAGGAGATAATTTTAAATTTTTATTTATTTATTTATTTTAAATTCTGAGAACAAACACAAAAGGAGGTTTCAGTAGAACTTTGTGTCCTTGGTGAGTGTGGGAGACTGTTGGGTCATGCTCCTCTTCTCCACAAATAATTTTTAGTGTGACCAAGTGTTGGCCAACATGCAGTGGAGGGAAGAGGGACATTTATAGCAACTAGTGTGAGTTGTTCCAGGTTAAATATAAGGGCTTGATATTTTGAAGTTAAAAAACTCGATTATCACATACAGAGAAGTCCAAAGAGCCAATCAAATACACTTGAGATGCTTTTATTTCATGATCCCTGAAAACCTGTCAAAGATATTTTTTTGTTTCCTCAGACACTTGGTCTATCATATTGAAGTAAATCAGAATTTTTCCATTGACTTCAGTGGGAGATGAGTCAGTGTACTATTTCCCAGAACTAGTTATTGTATCCTTGTGGTTTCCCAAAGCATACTTTCAAATACTTTAGTTAATGAAATTAACAGAATTTAAAATTCCTTGCTAGAGGCAATGGTGTCAATCAAAGGTGATTCATAGTTACTACTACTTTGGAGCTATCTCTATTGCTTTTTCATTATGCAAATTATGTTGGTCCATTTTCACGTTGCTTGACAGTTCAGAAGTTGTTTTGGAATCAGCTTGCTGGAAGACATATTGGTCATATTTATACAAGCTTGTGCTACTCTACCTGGCTGCCCTGTGAGCTGATCTGACATTTCTAATGTCCATAGTGTTCTGTTACCCATTGTTCTGCATCAAATATCTTTGCTTTCTGAGCTATTTATCAATCTCTAAATGCACCTGCGAATGCTTTAATCAATCCTGTGTATTCTCAATGCTGTTGATTCACTACCTGTTTCAGTGCCTGTTTCAACTCTTTATCCTTTTGTAAAGGCCCAGCCTTGGAAAGGATCTGAATGTGTACAAATCGCTTCTCAGTATGGAGTGTCTCAGAAACAGCATGGCAGCCTTCCTAGAAGAGGAGCATGAAACAAGCATGTGAAAAATGGAGAGCAGCGCTGTAGAGGATGCATCGCTTTTGTTAGCACATAACTTTTTTTCTATCTTTTGTTTAAAGCACCCTCGAGCTTGCAATTAAACCCTCAAGCATGCAATTAAATTATTCGACACTTAAATTTACTTTTGAAATTATAGTTGTATAGTTTCCGTACATAATTGTTTTAAATTAATTCATTAAACTCTTTATTGTGCATGGCTTAAATAGATTCTAATCTGTAGCTCAGCCACATCAGAATCAATATCAAATAACTTCTGCTTGCATGTCTATCCACAGCAGGGAAACACTCTTTTGATTACAGCATTGAAGTAAGAAGTGAGATGAAGAACCCCAGAAGGTTTGAATAATTGGAAGCACTACAACTGAAAGGCAGATCTTTAAAAAATATCTGGTATACTCTAAAAGCATCCAAATGCGCTACCTAATCTTTCTATACATAGTCTTTCAGACAGATAAATGGTGTTCAACCTTTTTGGAGTTTTCGGTGTCTCAGTGATGTTTCTGATTTCCAGAACGGTACTGGTGGTGAGAATGAAAACATGAGGTCAGATACTTCTGAAGCTGGACATGCTAATGATTGAAATCCTTTCTAGTTTACTATGATCCTCTGGCACTCTATATTTATGAACAAACAATTTGTCATTACATTAATCCACAATTATTACAATGCCTTACACCGTATCATATCCAAGATAATTATTCTGCATTTATGCAAAATCTGGTGCATTGTCAAATTTCTAACCATTGACTGCAGTGTGCTTTTTGTATTATATTCCTGCTGCAATTTCTTTCCCATCTAGACAAATATTATCAGGACAACTGATTCTCCCTCTTTCAACTCTGGAATAACAATCACTGCATATTTTTAGTATTTATAAAGGTAGAGGCATTAGTGAGCACAGGGAATTTCAACTAATCATTGTCTTTACCTTTGAGAAAAAGGTTATCACGTTGTTGACCACATACAGATTTTCTCTTAAGGAGATGTATTATTTTTCTGTGAGAGAACTTCAGAAAACCGAAGTGGTCTAAATTACTGTCATGAGAGGATAACATGTATGGAGTTTTGCTTTTAAAACAGTCATCATATATTTTTCCATGATAATTTCATAAAGAGTGATTAAAATACTTCTTTGCTTCAGCTACAGCAAATCTTGTAACAATTGTTGCGCTCTTTCCTGGTACTTAAAAAATAATTTCTTAAGCAAATAAAATACAGAAATTCATATTAATTAGTCAGCTTTTACTTATTTTAAATAATTTTTCCAATCTACATTACATGTGTAGAGGGCTTATGCTCCAAGATATTTGCTAACACACACACATTGTTTATCCAGTTAAAAAAATAAATAAAAATAACTAAAACAATCTTTGAGCAATTGAAGCCTGGGCATCCTATCTGCAGTTCCTTGAGAAAGGTTGTAGCTATTTTGCAAATGTGTTTACCACCTTTTGCATTTTAACAGTGTTTTAAATCTTTGCCATGAAAATTACTAAAAAGTATCAGGAACCTTTGATTTTGAACATGTCGCATAAATGCCTATCAGGGTTGCTTGAGCTTGTTTACATATGCCTTTCTTTTCAGACAGGACTTGGGGAAATGAAGACATCTTTGGCAAAGAGGCTTTTCATTCAGTCACTCAACAAATCTCCCCTTGAGAAACAAATCTGTTCATATTTGCATTAATCACTATCAGTCCTTTGTTCTTTTACTCTCTTTTACCAAATACAAAAGAAACACTCCTCCAGCAGTGATTTCAACATTGGAGCTGATAGTCGTCCACTTCAAATTTTTGAGACAGATCTTTTATTTCCTTCAAAAGACTTCAAAGCCTCGACCTGTCCTGCCTGCCACTTATCTGGGAAGCTTCCTTTCCTGCAGCCCCACCAGCAGCCCAGAAAGCGTTGGCATGTCCCACATCCCAATCCTTCATGCTGCTCATGGAAACTCTGCAATATACTCAGCAGTATTCACAGGTACCAAATAATTGCTGTTTACAGAACAGTTAATGAAACGTGCCCAGTAATGCTCTTTCAAGCTCTGTACCTGAGTCATACACGTAAAATTCAAGATCTGTGTTAATAAAGTTCTTCCTTTTTTATTTTTTTTAAACATGAAAACTTTAAAATTAAGCAAAATGGATAATTTCTTATTTCAGGTTTGCGAGACAGCAAGCTCTTCAGATAACCCTAAAGAAGAGACTATTTTTGAATTAAGCTTTGTGGATAGGTTTTACTCAAATATTGGATTTGTTTTGATTGAATTCTACAGGGAAACCAAAGGTCAATTAAAACATCAGTTATATAGTGTCTTTGGAAAGCACAGGTTTGTTAACTGAGTCTTTCTTTTATTCAGGCAACTAATGAACGAATTTTGTAATACTACTTTGAAATAAGGAATAAGTTGTCTCCCTGTCTGAATGTACCCATATTTTGGCCTTGATGCAACCAACAGTAGCCAGAACAAAGAAAAAAGTCAAGTAAGACATTGCATTCAACTGATCCAGCTCATTTCAGACACACCTCTAAACTCACTAAACACTCTTGCAGCACAGGACTAAAATGGACTAAAATGCTGCGACAAATGATCTACAGGCTAAGACTCATGCAGATTTCTACAACAGAAGCTTTGTAACTTCGCTCAGCTGTAGCTCTTTAATCCTGTCTTTTTTTAAAAGTTAAATTTAAAAGCAATAAAACACAAATTAAATCAAACTAAATTTTATACTACGCTGTTTGCCTGGCAAATCTTCTGAAAGAAATATTTGAAAGTTTACCAAATAGATCAAGTAAGGATATTTTCCAGACTCTGGTTTTATCATCATGTAGTTTAAGCAATGACAGATGGCTTTTGGCCACTATCGGTCAGATAAGTACCAGTCAAAGGACTGGAGGATTGCGGTGGTGATATTTCTGCTCTTGGTTTAGTTCTAGTATGAGTTGTTCTGTGTATCTTGTAATGGTTTTCAGCTGTTGAAGCACTTCTCCATTTGTCCTCCTTGTACTGGTAAACAGATGAGTCCAAATCTTCTCAACACGAAGGACTTGAAGACTGCATCTGAGGGCAAAACGAAGCCCATGTGACTTTACAAATTAGCGTATACATTCCCTGACATTTAAGAATACATTTTATATTTTTGCATAAGAACATTTCAAAACCAGCACGAGACACATTAAAGTTGCAGATGCGCCAAAGAAAAGAGACTTGGACTTTTTGTGTGTCCTTTGCACACACAATGTAAGATTTCCCTTTGAATTTTTCCAAGTCTCATTAAAAAATAGAATAATCTGTGATGATACTTAATAATTTTAACAGACATTACCGGTATTTGACAGTCTTCCATAGAACACATAGATGAAGCTACTTTTTTTCAGAAATTTTGATATTTATGCTACAGCTCTTCGAGTTAATAGGAAGAAGAACAGAACGATACTAGTACATAAGTTCTCATTCTGCTCCAAAAAGAACGAATGCCCTGGGTGTGATTCCAAATATACCTCTCTCTTGGGTTTCTCTTGTATTAACTTAAATTGCAGTGAACCATAATAGTGCATATTTTCTCAGGAACTTGGCTGTGCCTCAGGTCTCTCTGGTGGCTCCTTCTCTACTCTGCTTCCCTACCCACTGGTGCTACTGAAATCACTTTACTCTGGCATTGAAGTCAACTGTCAGTGAAGAGTTAATTTTGCAAACATGTTCAGAAATGAGTTTTCTTTATCAAGCAAGATCCTCCAAGCAGGTACTCTATAAATGAAGATAATCTTGAGGTCCTGGCTCCTTCTTCAATACATTAAAGCAAGACACACAAAACAGACTGCATTTTAGGCAATGTGTGTTACTTATACCTGGTTATAGAGAAAGTGTTCTGCCAGTTGGCTGTTTAAATTCTGAAATGATAACATTATGTTAGATTTCTCTAATGCTGAATTCAAAATCAGGTTCTAGTCCTGATTTGGTTTCATAGTAGTCTAAACGTATTCCAAAAATAAGGCTGCAAATGGTGAATATCCATATTAAAACAAGGTGAAATCTTCCCAGGAACCGACAACAGTATGTACAGGAGTAATTTGCTGTATTCTAGCCTCTTCCATTATCAGGAGCAAGGCTTCAGATCTATGTTTACAGCCAACTATTATGGTGTATGTCATAGCATTTCCAAGAATTTCATCCATTTAGAGATTGTTTTGAAGGAGATATATTTGGTGCCTTTTGGAGCCAAACTAATTAACTGCCTTAGTATTCAAACTTTGTTTTTAACAATCTGAGCTCATATTTACAGGAGAGAGACATTAACTAGTATTGCGATGCCGCTCCCTGGAAACATTAACTCATCCCTGCAGATTAAATCTTCTAAAATATAAAACCACTGTAACAGATCCTGACCTGCAACATTATTCTTTCTTGGGGTGGGAAAAGCCAAAAATATTTTTAGTTTATCTTCTTTGATGAATAAGTAAAGAATGTATCTTCTTTCTTTCTACTCAGAAAACAACAATTCCTTAAAAAAGTTTTTAAAAAAAGAGAAAAAGAAAAAAAAAAGGACATTAAAAGGAAAAACAGAAAGAGAACCAAACTTTCTTACATTAAAGAGAAATAAACTGTCCTGTATTAACTAGACCAATGTTTAAATGTGTGGACAAAATTCAGATTATCATTTAAAAAAAAAAAAAATTGGAAATCCAGGCAAAAATGTGCTCAGGCTCATATCACTTCAAAAATTATATTCTTGCTCAAATTTACTGTATTATTTCTGTTCTTCCTTTGCTGTCGCTCAGAGGTCTAGGAAAACTGATTTCATACCACATGCAGATCCAATTCATCTACAATATGGGGCAAATTCATGTTTGCATTTCACAAAAGTAATAAAAGGGTTTGGATTAAGTTTTGCATGGTAATAATATTCATATCATAACACAGATATGATTGATTGGAATATTCTATTTGTCTATTTGAAAGTAGCATTAAATACTAGAACAGATAGAAACTCGCTCTTGATAATAGTTATGCTATTACCAATAATTTATAAAATGTGCTTTTCTATTACAGTTTCAGACCTTATTTATACATTCACAGCACTACGAAGAGTTATTTTAGCGGGCCTCATTCAACTCATGAAATGCTCAGGAAGAGCTCAGTGGAGTCAGGGAACCCAGTCATGGCTTCAGCAAAAGGTTTCATGGAGTGAACTCTGCGACGCCCGTCCTGCCTTGGACACGGCTGGCACAGACAACCCAACCACGCAGCCAGCACACTGCCCTGTACCCAGCTGCAACATCAAAGCTCGCTGCTCTTGGACTCAGCCTTCACAAGTCTCCGTCTTCTGGTGCTGGAGATGAGCGCTGCCATCCTAACGAGTAAGGAAAACCCAGCTGTACGAAGGTTGGTTTATTTGCATACGGCCACACAGCAAGTTGGTGATAGAGCAGCTCAGGAGCTGGGGAGCCGCCGGCCAGGGAGAGGCCACGAGCACACCGTGTTGCTGTAGTGGTCAGGACACGCGCCAGTACAAGCCGAGGCATTCTAGGATAAATTGGCAGCGCGCGCTCCGCAAAGCTTTCCTCCATTTATTTTATTATGTAGTGAGTGATACAGCAAAAGCCCCTGTCTTAAGAGGATATAAAATAGCCATACACAGTCACTGAAAATTTATATCATTGAATGCCAGCCTGGAGAAATATAAGCTGGAACAAAAAAAAATAATAAAGTAACAAAATTACCCGACATTCTGTCACGTTTTTAAGCATTTTGAATGCGTATAATATATTTACATAAACAGCATAAAAATACTCAACAAACCATTTCACTTATAGGTGGGATAGCAAAGGAAATGATATTTTCGAAACGCCCACATGGAGAAGGAAGAGACTGGAGGAATTTTGACATGGTCATTAGCTTGCAGGATGAAAACAATTCATTGATATCTATTCCACGTGTTAGTCTCCGGCCCTCAGGGAGGCAATATGACTGTTCAACTTGAAGAAAACAAGACTTCCAAAAAAAAAAAAAAAA
>VWZG01002315.1:193118-222591 GCA_013396735.1 Grallaria varia
AATTAGTTGTTCAACTTAAAAAAAAAAAAACTTCAAAAAAAAAAAAAAAAAAAAAAGTACTTGAAAAATTTCCCCGGAAAATCTGCTTAATGCTGGCAATGTTATGTCATGGGCATAGTTCTGTGACCTGGGACTTTGAAGCACTGAGCAAACACTTGAAACTGGGCCGCTGGGTCCCTGGTGACAAAGCCAGTGTAACGTTGCAGGAATGTTCGTGTTTTTTGACACAGGGAACACTTCAGCAGTTGATCTCTGCTCCTTTTCTCTCCCCATTCTTCTTTCCTTTGCAGAAATGTCATTTATTTAATTAGAAAAAATGGGCTATGCTAAGTATTTGAACCAAATCTGGGATGTAGCAATATTTGGATGTGCCCTCAACCACAAACTCAGCATGCCCGTGCCTCTACAATGTTGACTTTGGACTCTTGAGAACCCAAGCACAACTGGGGCACTTGGGGCAGGACAACTGGATAAGAAGAAGAAATCTGTGGGCCAAGGAACTTGACCAAATATTGTGTTCCAAAAGCCAGCTCTGTACACAAAGAATAAGGGGAGCAGTAGTTTATTCAAGTGGCTCAACACAAAACAGATGGTGAGATTTCAACAGAGCAAAGGACTGATGGGTAGTTAAAGCAGAGAGACACCCTCAGAAGACTAAGACACCAAAACTGATATGCTTAATACTATGATCTCCTGTGAGACTTAAACCTCTGAAGCCACTTTGAGTGCTTCAGTATTTAAATTGACAAGTACTGTTTCCTCGCAATAATATGACTTGTTTCTAAAAACAGTTTCTGGGTTTCTTAAAACAGATTAATGGATCAGATGTTGCCTTTTGTGGTTTTGTTTGTGGGGTTTTTTTTAATTTTCATATAAATATAAAAGCAGAATACAGTCAATCTAAAACTTTCAGATTCTTCTACGAGACCTTTTCCACCTCTGGGCAAGCTTCCCTCCCTAAAAGGGACCTTTCCCTTTAACATTTAGACAATTAATATCTCTTGACTTGATGCACTGACCTTGTTTTTGCAATCCTGGGAATCACCTCCAAATGTCCCTTAGGTACAGAGGAGGAAAATAAATAAAAGAAATAAATAAATAAACAATCAGAGGTACAACATTGATTTCTGGTGACAGGAGTGATGAGATTTTTCATTTTGTCAAATTTATAACAAACTCTAAAATCAAGCTTTTTGGAGACAGAATAGAACTCTAAACTGTTGAGTCTAAATTTCCTTTTGCTTCTGGTAAAATGCAAGTCCTAGGCTGCAGCAGGTTTTTCTGTTTTGTTTTGCTATAATTTTATTCCCCTGGTAATCCCAGAAGCAGGACAAGAATTAATTTCAAACAAGGATCTTTATTGTTTGCATAGCTCAGTACTCTGTTTAATGACAAAAATATGTTTGTTGTTTTTCTAATTTAATTTTCTTTGAAAAAATGATGGTTCAAATTAAGGGGAAAAATGTTTTTCAAAACTCAACAGTTCTGTGAAACCTTAAACTGTTTTTCTTTATGTTGTCTAAAGTTTTGGAAAAAACCCTAAATGCTACTAGTTGGGATTTTTCTTTGTTTTAGGGCTTTTTTGAAGGATCAGAGACATAAATCAGCCACTGATTACGGTCAGTTGAGTCCAGACAAGTAACAGTGGATGAATTTTCTAATCACACTATCATGTTATTATAAGTCTTTTTTTGCAAGCCCTTGTGTGAAATTGTACTGAAGATGGAGGTCAACAATTATTAGTCACCAAAATTTCACTTGCAGCTTAGGCTTCCATATTGCAATGAACAGTGTGCAGATTCTCACTGAAGCAGACAGACATCTGTTGAGCAAGGAAGGAGGGGTTAGTCAGCTTTCTCTGAGAAATAAAAATGCAAATTAAAGTGGAAATAATTTTCAAATTTAGTTCACAGTCCTGAAAGTGAGGACATGTTCAAAAACACCGAAGATTCAGCCAAAGCTTGGGTGTCACATGAAACTTAATATTCGTTGGAAGAAAGATATCGCAAGATGCATTTCTACGTGATCTACTCTGCCACTCATTGCAGATCACTGGAAAGTCTCCTACTGGGTGCTAGTGAAAAAAAGCTATGAAAATCCGTAACGATCTTGAACTTTAACAGAACTTATCTGATTGGTAAATTCAGCCTAGAATATTTTATTTCTTAGTGGTCTTCTAAAACACTGTTGTCTTCCAATCATGAAGAATTAACTGCAATTTGTTACCACCATTTTAACAGAAGCCAATAAGGTTTTTCTCCAGTGCCTGGGCTAATTCCATCTTTTCCAGCTGTTGTGCATTGAAGACAAAGGAAGAGATATCCAAAGGCTTAACCTGTTGTTTGCTTTTTGATGATTGTAGAAAACATTCTCTTAGGATTCAGGAAAAACCAAAAACATTTGAATACACAGTTACATGGGCACATAAGATCTATGTATTTTTACAAGAACACAAATGCCCAGTAAAACTCAGCTACATACTCATCTAAGATACAGAACTTCATCAAATTAATTAAAAATCACATAAGGCAGAAAATTATGTAGGTCTGAGTACAGCCTTTGGGAAACATCTCCTATTTGGTCCCATCACCTCACTATGGAATTTGATTTTCATATTGCCCAGAGTGTTTTTATCTCCCAAAATGAGTCATCTATAGTGCAGATAATCTACCAGAACCCAAAGTTTAAAATTGTCTCGTTGGACACATTAGAAGGACCAAAAACTCCTGTAAGCCATGGTGTGTATAACCCCTTCATCTGCTCATTTCTGTGCTGGTTTTCAAAAATACAATGTTTAATAAATGGAACAAAAGTAAACTGAAGCAAATCCTGAAGGATATACAGCACAATTAATTAGATGAAGATTTTGATAATGTGCAATCTACCGTATCCAGCAATTCACTAAGCATAAATCTTTTGTGCATGAAAGTCAAGTGTACCAGAAATGAAATCTCAAATCTGTTGAAGAGAGTGGGAGTTTCTTCTTTGTTTTCCGGGGGCCTGCATTTCACTGTAGGCACATTTTCCCTTCTAAAAGTACAACTCACAAGAATTAATTGAGTGGACAAATTATATTAAAGCAGGTTCATTTTTTGGTTTTGTCTTTAGACATGCACTTCATACTGCAGACCTGAGCTGGTACCAAAGAGGGACTGATTTGAATTAAAGAATATCCTGACTTCAAAGGGCCAGTGATATAAAATCAAATCTTCTATACAGTCATGCTTATGATATTCAGGAAACCAACCTCAACAAATAACCTCCTTGCACATATATATTTTATTTCAGAAATGAAAATAAACTACTCTCTATTATGGTATTTTATCATAAGTAGCGCTTAGGTACTTTATTTGAAATATATCCTTGGAATAGTTGTAACTTCTTTGGTCAGATCTGCCAATTATTCTTACTGAAATATTTCTGAATTCTGTATTCTAGCTACTTTAACCTGAGAACTAAATGTGAAGGTGGGAATCTTTAAATAATTTACTTACTGTATGTATCTAAGATTTGTTTGCATAAGTGTTTAACCAAGTAGCCTGGAGGTATAATTTCTGCAGAGCCAATATTAGACCCTGGCTCAGCTGGGGGGCTTAAATACAATGCTTTCTGCAAAAATATGAGATAAACCTGCCTGAAAAACAGGAGTATTGCTGTCAGCACCAGTTCTTGTGTCTCAAACTAGATGTATTTCCAAACTCTTGCTAAAATCTGAGTTTTATGGTTAACTGTTCAAAACCCGATGTTCTGGCATGAAGAACATTGCTTCACTTCTCTGAGCAAACTGTGAATTCTTCCATGAGCTTCCCTTTCCTTGGTGACCTGAGATGACTTAAATTAACTACGATGTACTATGTGGAAAACATTGTCTCCAGTGCGTCCTTCCCCACTTCTCACTTTTAATTTATTGGCCACCCACCCCTCTTTTTTCTTTTTGTTCTTGTCCAAATTTTCCTATTTCCAGCATATGTTTTAAGATTAAAAAACTCTTATTTGGCAGACAGTTTAAATGCTGTACCTCAACAGATGTTTTTAGTGTCAGTGCAAGAAGCGGCCACACGCTGATGCGGTTCTACTTGGCACCATTTCTTGTCTGGAGAGACTGACACTGCATGAATATATTCATTTTACTGCTGGGTTCTTTTTGTCATTTTTTTCCCTTCTTTCCCCTCTCATGACACTGTGGTAAATTTGGTGTTTCTGTGACTTGTTCCCTCTTTGCATATGACTTTGTTTTATAAATCATCCAAATCTTGTTTTTGTAGGCTCCAACTGACCTGAATTTACCTTTGAGCACCTCTCCCTTTCCTTTAACTGTGTTACCAGGAATATGTTTTCAGGTTAACTTGTAGCTTTTACCAACTGTTTTCATGTGTCTCAATATCACTATTTCTCTCCAAAATGCATTGCTATGCAGGCACATGTATCAAAATAGTCAGGGCCTCAGTAAGTACTATCCACAAGTTCAACAGGTTTTTTTATTTACTCAGCTGGTCATGTTCTTGTACGAAGGAGGGTTTTTTTTCAAGCTGTATTTGAAACAGGGGACAGGTTATGTAAGGGCATAATAAAAATATGGCTTTTGTGAAAGCACAAGTATGATCCAAAAGAGACTCTCTTTCTAA
Source organism: Grallaria varia (assembly GCA_013396735.1). NCBI lineage: Eukaryota > Metazoa > Chordata > Aves > Passeriformes > Formicariidae > Grallaria > Grallaria varia. The sequence goes on from VWZG01002315.1 coordinate 197,744, forward strand.
ATCTCTTTCTGTCTCCTAATCTGAATGGATTTTTTTGGCCCGATGACAGGGAAGGTTCTACTGTGCAAATTCATGCCAGGTAACAGCTGAAAATGAGAACTGGAAAAGTGGACAAGAGAAAAAAATGTGAAGATAAACATTATGAATTTAGAGTGCATGCTGACCATAAAAATTTCTTCTGGCTAAGTGTTAGCAAATGGTGCCATATGAGACACCACAACATTTCCCCAAGCTTGCGAAAGGCCATAATTGTGGTACTCCAGATAATCTCATGTGGTAACAGTTTATAAAAAGTGACTCTTTAATGGCAATCTGTGTGCCATGTATTTTCCTTATTGCCCCTCTGCAAGAGAAGTGAAGCGTAAGATGGAAGAAAAAAATTAAAATAAGATGATGAGGCACTTGATTTTTGAAGAACAGGAATATCTGTCACATCCACAGTCTCACCTTGAGGATGATCACTGCCTGATGAACAGTGTTCTCTCTGGAGTTCACAAAAGACTTTTCCAGTTGACTCCCTTAGCTAGTAACAGTGTCCTGCTGTCTCCTTCGTGACTTTTCTGTTGCCTTTTCAACCATTCATGGAAGGAATACGATCTCGGGGGCCACCTTCAAGAAAATGAAAAATTGGAGTGTAAACCCACCCAAACTGTGAAGGTAAGGGTGTCGTGACCAGTATTGTCCACTTTCTAGTCAATGCTTCTGACTGCTAAGCTGCTATACAAAGCACAGATCTGTAGTACTGGGATTTTTTTAAAGGATAAGCTCTGCTGAGGAAAAGATCGATCCTTCCGAGGTCAGCAACCAGAAGTGGATGCAGCTCCTGTAATCCAGAAAGCAGTGGGAGTTCACCTTCATTCCATCTTCTTCTTGCTAACCATCTCCTGGAGCTGCTTTTCTCCTCCATAGATAATGTCTGTGAGCCTCCTGTTGGGCTTGGGCACCTGTTTTAGGTACAGATACTTTTATACCAAAGTCATCCCTTTGGAGCTCATTCCAACAGGCAACCAGCACATGATGCTGCCCAAAAGTGTAAGTTTTATCCTCCTCTTCTCCACTATGACTTCAGAGGAAATGCTGTTTCTGTTTGAAAGGAGTAGTGCAGGGAGCACCTCCAAGAGGCAGTCCCACTGTTCATTTTGCTTTGCACTTGCTATAGATTCCTGCTTGACTCCTGGGGCTTTCCTTCTCTCCCTCTGCTTTGTGCAAGTAGCTGAAGACTTTACTTCCAAAGTTAGGGTGGTGGAGTTCAGCCTGACCTTCAGTGGACTGTCATATCTCGACTGCAGCTGGCACAAACACACAAGCCTTCAGAGTCAGGGGTACATGTCTCATTCTTCCGGCTGCTTTTGTCACAAACAAATATTTATTTTGGAGAAAGCAGGGGAAATCCAATTCTCTCGTTGTGGTTTCGATTCCTTTTGTCTGCAACATGTTCTGCTAGGGAAGTGATGCACAGTGGTTTCTTTTTCAAATTTGCTTCTGGCTCAGCAAGAAGGTGGGTGGCAGGGCAGTTGGAAGTCATCAAGCACAAGCAATAATATTTAGTAACCTTTTGTATAACTCTGCCCTCCAACCATTGCAATGGCTTCCCTTTTCTGTTCTTACTGGGGGACAGATCCTGGGAGGTCCTGAGCAATTTTGAATTTGTCTGAGAAATTCCAAGTCCTGAATTTCAGATTCTAACCATAGCACAGAAAAGACATCACAAAATCTTTCTTATCCATGATGCAAAAAAAGAGCCAGCCATAAAAGCTGGGGTGAAGTAAAGCGAGTCTCTGAAAGGCATTGGAAGAAAGCAACAACAGGACAATTACCATGAGAAGGCCCCAGTGACTCTCTCACACTAAGAGTCAAGTCCTAAATTCCTGAGTACCAGTTGAGTAGATAGGATCTTTATGAAATATTTATATCCAGGATGGAGCAGGTGTCAGATTTTTCTCACCCCAGTGGCAAGCATAGCTGCCTTATTGCCACCAATTAAGCAAATGTCAGTGTGAAAGACATCTTCAGAAAATAAATTGCTTCTAGATCCCAGTAGTTACAATTGGTTACCTGCTAATGACTAACAGTGATGATTGGTGATACTTACTCATGTAGTATACTTTGAAAGCAAGAAGTGGAGTTTAGCATCCCTGGCTAATGTTTTCCCAAAAACAATATGATGTGCTAATAGTGCTATTAGCATTTTTCATGCGCAGATACTGGCAAGGAAGAGATGCAACTTACCGGCAAATATACGTAGTGCACAAATACATACACGTCATGGAAGAAAGCAGGGAAAATAACTGCATCCTGACCATGTAATTTTTCCTTCTGCATTATTTTCCCTTACTCTCCTTTGTCTGAAGGAAACAAAATTATTCTTTGTCTTTCTTGACATCCACTGCGAGCAGAAAATCTACATGTATATTTTGAAGAAATTGTCTTACTTTTAAATAAGCTGTTCTTCTGTTTTATAGTGATTGCACACATACATATTGGCACAACGTGAGCCCAAAGGAAGGCTGCATATTTACCACAGAGAGGCAACGGTAGTTCTTCGTACCAATAAAAATTGTAAGAACACTGCCAAGTGCAGCACCATTTTCAGATGCTCCCGGATGGCCCAGGATCTCATGAAATTGAAAAAAGCTCCACATGAATGCTCAGCAGATGACAGGAAAGGTGAAATTTCTCAGCATTACTACCCACTTAGCTGAAGAGTTAGTGGCATTCACTCCAATCATGGCTGCAGTCTTGTCTGCGGTCTCAAAACAGGCCATGACAGCCTCTTATCTGTATGAATAGTCTGTACACAAAGATGACATCCCAGATCATTAAGCTGTTGACAGAAAGAGCCTCAGGAAACACCTGGAATTTCTGATTCTGTCAGAAATCAGAAATAAAAAGAGAAATAACAAATAAGCTGTCATGGCATTCAGAGTGTGGAGGAAAGACATGAACAATTGAAAAAATTTAAGTTTCTGACTGAGATGGAATTCTGAGCCAGAGATAAGGATGGCTTTTGAAAGAAATATCCCATGAAGAATGAATACGATAGAGAAAAAAAGACTCTCTTACCCTCCAGGAGGAGACACTATTCAATTATAAATACATCTTCTTCAACAGATACTTCAGTGAGGAAGTTGCTGCATGTTCACAGAAAGGATATAAGTGAGGGTCATGAGCACCAATTTCAAGTCTCATGGAAGAGAAAAGTCCTGAAGAAATAGAATCAATTTGATCAACCATTTCTGAAATTTGAGGATCAGGAGGCAGAAGTCCATCTGCAAGAAACAGCGTATACTGCTCACTTTGTGATCACATTCCCCCTTATCATGGCCCAACAGATAAAAAAAAAAATATATATATACAACTCAATTATCAGATCTTGAAGGGCAGACTAGTCTTTTCAATAACATGGAGAATAGTAACAAAGCAGTCACAGAAACGGAATGTGCCAAACTGATGATGCTGATGTTAAAAAGTATGAGAATTCATCCTGAGACTCTCCACATATTTCTAGGAATGAATAATAGGCAGATATCAACAAAGGCCAAGGACTCTTTCTCTTCTGCTCTCTCTGAAGTCCAACAAAAGACCCAGCAATAACGCAGAAAAGCATTGTCTCCGCTGAAGAATGAGCTCTCTCCAGCTTCCAACACACATTCTGCCCACCCATGGTTGTTTGCATTTATTGCCTCTCATAAAATGTACTTTTTATTCAAAGAAGAGAAACAAAGGAACTTCTGCTGCTACTGAAATCTTGGTTTGGATCTCAGGGTTAATGAGGGAAATATGCTCTTAACACCTCAAGTTGGTGCAGAAGATAGATGCCAGAAGGGTTGAGGACACTCAGAGTGACAGCGATGAAGGGTTTGTGTCATATCCCAGCAATCGTGACAACAGAGACATTGCTTCCAACCACTTGGCACTCTCTATAAAGATTGTGTTACTCACAGTGGACTTGCTACTATGACAAGACTGACACAGTCAACCTGCCAGGACCCAGGCATCTGCTGGAATAAAGGCATAGAAAATGATAAGTACAATTTTTCCCTTGGAATTCTTTCTCTGACAGATTTAATGGGCATCTTGAATCTGGGGTTAATGGCCTAGAAAACAGGCAAGACTGTATCAAAATTTTTAGGGCATAGGAACATCCTCTCAAGCACTTGCAAATTTTGGTGCATAAGATCTCCATTATTGTGTTGAAGTAGAATGGCACAATCTGAACTAGCATGTTGTTTCTGAAGACCCAAACAAGGTCAAAGCAAGACAGCTGGCAGAGATATTTCTAAAGATTAAGTTCTCCCACCCTATAAGCTTGAGGCCTGAAAAATGGACACTTTAGAATAGTCTGGAATATGCCTTTCTCCTAAACAATGAAAGCATCTTACACAGCAGTAAGCAGAAGCCAGAAGGAATCCAGTCACTTTCTTGAGAAGGTTCAAATAAAAAATGAAGAACTGAGATAAATATGCAGAAGCTGTACACAGCTCCCCAGAGGCACGGAAGGAAAGAACTGTTCAGGATTTACCAAGGAAAGTCTAACCCAAGATCACACACTGTTGAGAGCTGTCAAGAAGCAAAGAACTCCAGCACAATTGTGTCATTGACAAGGGAAACATTATGAGCCATTACTCATTATACATACGTACATAAATCACAAAGCTCACATACTAAAGTGCTGAAGGAATAAAATATGTGGTCTCAAGTGACAGAGTTTATTCATATACTCTGTACGAATGTCTATTTTGATTAACGCTTTAAGACAGGAGATTATTTTAGCCGTATTTTCTTATATAGACCACATTTTCTGAATATATTTTATTCTTAAATCCTTATTAGTGGAAGTTCCAATTCTTCTTTACAAAGGTGTAACAAAATATTAGATTTGGCCTTAATCCTTAAACTGACAAGACAAATTTTAATATTCATCCTAGGAAAAGAGATTCTATGGCTTTGTAAATTCTAAGAGTCTTAGTTTATATTACTGTGATTTGGAAACCTAATTTTTTTAAATTATATTTTGTTGGAGGTCATGATCTCCCAAATATTGAAGCACTTGTTTATAGTTTGGTGTTTAATAACCAAGTGCATTAAACACTTTATTCTCTAAACTAACCATTTCTTGGACCCTCACCAAACTCTGCAGCATGCTGCTCCAGGAAAACTTTATCCCAGCTCTGATGCCCATTCAAATTGCTATATATTTTTAATGCAATAATTATTTGTAATATTATAAATACACTGAAAAGAGGTGATTAATTACTAACATAAAGCAAAGCCTCAGACAAACATTAATTTATTCTTGTCAAGCTAATCCCAGATTTGTGTTTCATATTTACTTCTCTCCTTTATTACCTGTTTTTGTTTTAGTTATGGGATATACCCAACGGAAGTGGTTTTGATTTAGTCATTGTCAAGTCATTCCCAGAATGACTGATAAATACCAACCAATATAGACGAACTTATGTTACTGGACTGTGGTTACCACACTGAACTGTGGATATACTAGAATTAGGCACCTGTATTCCCATTTAGCCACTCGAGTCCTTCACATCAGTAAAAAGAAGGCCACTCATTTAGATGCCTTTAGCTAAGTGACTAAATTGGGACTCCATGTGGCGCACACATTACAAAATAACATTAGCTTGTTCCTTTATAGGCTCCCATGAAAGTCGACGGGAATTTAGCCATGGAATTCCAAAGGGACAGACTGCACCCAACTAATGGATTGTGTAATAGCTTTTATTTTGATGTTAAGTTTTTGGTGCTTTTTCTCAGATTAAAAACACAAGTTAATAAATCTTCTAATTAAACCACTTACCAATATTACAACATTAGTGTTGGGATAAGAACAAGCAAAAAGAAAGGCAATTATAAAAGCGGAAAAGAAACAAAGACGAAAGAAAAAGGGACGAGTCCGTGGACTCTGCCTTTTGGCTGTCAGTTTGGCTCCTTCACTCTCTCCAAGGCGTCTTTTGGGGGACCAGGGTAGGCGACAGATTTCAAAGGTGTTGACAAGCCTGGCTGACCAGCCATTTCAATTTGTCTCTCAGCAGCAATGCCAGGCAGCTGTAAATGACTCTAACATTCTCTGCTTCATGATTCCAGGATTCGGGATAGGTTTTTGCTTTAAGCCCAGGATGGACTCCCTGCTAAGATGCTCAGGCTTCCTTAGACAGTGAATGCTTTCAGTCTACAAGCCACAAGCCTAGCCTGCTTTCCCAAGATAAAAGGGACAGAAACCTTTTAAAAGTTGGAAAAGCACTTCAGGAAGTAAACAACGAAAGTGTGAAAGGGACCCCAACTCATCCACTTTTCCTTCAAGTGGATGTGCTTTCTGAAATCCCTTCAACAGTTTGTAACATGTTGCAAATGTTGTTCCTGTACAGAGAATAGAAGATTCCATACAATATTGCACAAAAATGATAATAAATTACTTAGATTTTTAACAAAGGGTGAGCAGGTTTCCCAAAATGCCTCCTTTGATGCTCCAACAGGCCTCTTCCAATAAATTAAATGGTCTCTCCTTTCGCTACCTGAGCTCAGCATGAGGCTATGAATGGAATCTGCAGTAGGACGGTATCTCTGGCAAGGTCACGGACGCTGCAGAATGGACCTGCCCTCCAATCCAGTGAGAGGCTCTAAGGCACTCACATAGCCATGCTGCTCTCTGTATCACCTGAGGGGTGACCAGAACCACTGGACACTCCAGTCTCCCTTTCCCTTAAAACCTGACCACCGTGGGTTAATAAACATGGGTTAGCACTGACGAGACAGAAGGATCTAAAATGACTGCAAAACAGACTACTTTTTTTAATATCTTCTTCATACGCTAAAAACAGGGGGAGGGGTTCACCTACATTTTCAGCATTGCAAACCTGCAGAAGGAAAAATGAGATTTTGGCTCAACCCCAAAAACTCTTAATTTGTAGTTGTGAATATTGCACGCTTCACTCTGAAACATTGAAATAAATGAAGTTTTGTTATTGGTTTTCACTGGAAACTGGCACTAAGCCTTCATTTGGTAATTTCAAGTCTGTTTTACAGCTGTAAGCCAATGCACAAAGCATATGGTTTCTGATGCATTACAAGTTAGAACTGCCTAATGAACATCATCTTAGAAGATCACTTTCTTTTATGTATAATTTATTATGTCTTCATCTGTGAAACCGATTCAGAGCATACATGCAAAGTAAATATATTGGGGTTGAAATTAGAGCTACAACAGAATGCACAATACTAAATGTGCAAAACACTTTATGTTTCTTCAGCAGGTCCAATGGAAACCTTCAAAAACCTGAAGAAGAATCTCCTATAAACAAATACTGTCTTCTTTCAGCAGGGTTTGCAAAGCTGAAAAAGCTGGGAAAATAAGTGAGTTTCTACATATTTTTAGTTTAAAAAAAACAACTCTAAGGCATTATCCCATTCAGGATTGCCCTTGAATAAAATCAGACTGGATGTTTGTGTCCATAACTCAAGGGGAAAAAAAATTCCACTCTGGATAATATCAACAGAATTAAAATTTTATACTACTGTTTTTCACTGCCACTTTGCTGTCTTCCCAGCAGGTGACAATACAAAAACCACATCTAATTACTCAAAAACACTAATTGTTCTGAAACACATACGGCTGACTGACAATAAGAAATCTTTTTTTTATCTTGTTATTTCTTTTAAGGCTTAAATTATTAATGTGCAGTGTGCCACATATAACTCACTTTCAGAATAAAATTATCTCTGGATATAGTATTTCCAAACTGTTGCCAAATTGGTCTCTTGAAGTCATCTCACTGCTTAATCTGAGTAGAATTAAAAAGAAACAGAGGGTGTTTTGTGTACATACAAATATGAGTGGAGGAGAGTAATGTTAACAGAGTAGTTCTTATCCTTCCTAGTTACGCTTTTTGTGTTTGTCTAAGCAGCTTCTTGCCAACCTTAAAATTCATTAATATGGGAAATACTGAGCTCATTGGCTGCAACACCTCTATTTTAGAAATCAGACTACTACTATCCACCACATGTTCTGGCACAAACCCAGGTTCATTCTCTCCCTCTCCATTCCTCTTGTCTCTCAGCCTCATTAAAGCCCCACAAAACTACCCATGAAAACAGAGGTAATTTCAAAGATCATGTCCAATGCTGCCACTTCATGGTCAGAGCCACAGCAGGAGAGCACAGAACATCATGGAAGCCACAGGGGCTCTGACTGGGTGCGGGGATGTTCCCACATGGAAGAGATTATAGAACGGGAAAACGAGGCCAAACAATTTGTTCATCCTTCGTATGATCATGCATTTTGCATATGTTGTGCAGCAATGTACCTTTCAGTTGGGACTGGTTATGCTAAGCTGAAGTTCATCTTATGTAATGCTGATCACTTTGACCACAGATGCTGAATTAAGTGGGCCTTCAGGAGCTGGCCTTCTTGCCCCTGAGTGATTACAGAACCAAGAGCAAAGTGTGTCAGGGGTAAAATAAATCAAGAGCTGAGGGACATCAGTTCAAACAGGGCTCTGTGTGAACTCTTTATCCCAAACTTCTCTTGTTTTTCTTTGCCATCTGAGCAGATTTTTGATTACTGCAGCCTGTGTCCAGGTTTTCTTAGAGTTCTGCCAGACAAAAAGAGCTGGGGCATGTTTATTTCTGAGGGCAGATCCAGGAAAGGGGATAAGTTCAGCCAGCTAGCAGGCGCTAGCGTCCAAGGGAGTGAAAGAGGACATGGGGAAGGTTCATAAATCCATAGCTTCAGAAACAGAAACAGACTTGTCAGTGGTTGTTCCTACAGATGTACAGACTTGGAGTGGGCCGGGAGGGTGAGAGGGTGAATGCACAGGTGGAAAAGGATTTGATTGTAGATAGAAATGAGGAACTTACACAGGTGAGTATCCAGGACACAGTGGAAGAGAAGAAAACTTCAAGACATAATATGAGAAGTCTGGGGTGACTTGGCAAGGAAAAAACATCGATAGTGCTGGAGCAGACTACTCATGAGTGGGAAGGCCTTGGTACAATGGGATCAAGGGAGATGGACTTGCTGGCTGGGTGATATGTGGCAGGATACAGGCTTGGGGGATTTGAGGATTTGGGGACTAGGGTTGAGGTAGCAGAGGATCCTTGCGCAGTATCCCAGTTTGGCATTAAGGATATAACAATAGCATGACACTTTCACCACAGTAAGACACTGCCACCCATGCTGATACCCAGTATTCTCCTCCTTCTTCCACATCCCTACGAGGAGGTCTGCAAGCACATTTTCTGCAGGCTCTTTTTTTACTGAAGGAAATACAACAGTTCTAAATCACAGTACTAAGCAATGCTTAAAATGTCCAGAAACATGGAAAACCACTGAATATTTCCACAGAGCTGCACTGCGCCTGAGGAAGGTTAGGAACCACTAAAAGAAAAATGGTCAGCATTGCAATCATGCTCTTTACTCTCTCAGTGGAACGGAACCATTTGATATTCCTCATCCTAAGTACAGCAGAGCTGAACAGAAAAAAAATGGAAGTCCTTTAGCATCATGAAAAAATGTTAAAATATACCTTTTAACAGCAGGAATAGAATGAAAAGTTCCATAAGAAAGAGTTTGGGGCAGTCTGAGGAATCTTTTTTGTCATTCAGAAGCCAACCACATTCCCAATGCAAGACAAAGCCTGGGATAGAAATTTCAGAATAAGTTCACTGGAAGTTACAATTTATCCTGGATAAGTGTTAAACGATGAAGTACCAAGATGTCATAAATCAACAGTTACTTTTTAATAGATACATTGCAGAGGTCTCTTGCAATCAAAAGTGGGGACTGAAGGTGTATGTCATAGGAATGTCTTGCATAAATGCATTGTCTCGTTTTTTGAGTGTCAGTGCCTTGGGATGCTGTTCACGTTCATACGTATGGACACGGATCTGGTGGGTGCTGCACAGAGCCACTACAGCTAACACACAACAGCAAGGTCTAATTCTGGTTTTTGAGTAACTCTGACTTCAGGAGTAGGTGTAATTGCAACACAGCAATTCTCCCACCACTCACACAGATTCAACAGGGACTGTTTTATCACCAGCTACCCCCCAAACCCTTGAATGCCCACTTGAATGTCTGGTCCCTATTTATCCACTTGAGCAGGCAGGTGATAGGAGAAAAGTAGTACCTTAGGCAAGAGCAGGACTGTTTGCTCTATGGAAAAGTTTGGTGCAGGTGCTTGATTTGAGGGAGTTGGTCCCAGAGGGAAGAGCTTCTTCTCAGACAGAGGAAGGAAGTGGACAGCTTGTCTGGGGGTGGAAGGTCACATATGGCACAGGTCTGTGAGAGATTACCTGCCGCTTGAGGGAATGTGACTGCTGCAGGAGGAACTGAGCAGTTGCTTGCCATGGAGGGATGAAAGGGTGCGAGGCTGCTCAGCCTGTGCTGCAAAGGTACAGGGCCACAGGTTTCTAGGTGGGACAGGACAGGTGTGTTGTGCTGATCTACAGGAGTCTGCCGACACGTCTGTTTGGTACACACCACATTTTAGTTCTATTTCTGTAACTGGACCACTTGACCTTTGATATTAACTCTGGCCAAACACAGCAACCTTTGAGCCCTGGCTGCTAAACATGACAGTGAGTGCTTGGTGCAATCCCAAAAAGTAACGGTGCACGCTTGCTATAAGCTTCGTGTTCTGCCAACTTCTTATACACTGGTGTCATTTCAGCATGGTGGGTGGTGGGAACTCAGTGAAACTTTTGGAATTAGAGATGTTTGAATTCAGAAATAAATCTGTTACTCTTCTTTTTGTTCTCATCGTTTTCAGCTAGATATAGATCTGTCTAGACAGAGTGAAGCTATATTAATAACTTCATTATTATTATTACTATAGCTAACAAAACATTCTAAGTGCTTTAAAAATAGGCTAGTTCTTATTAGTGGGAAGAAATTTCATGTCCAAGATTTGTCTGAGCTGTCCTTCTTGTGCTGCCTAAGTACGGGAAGGCAGTGACTGTCCTCCCACTCCTCTCTGAATGTCTCCTAAGAAAGCCCTGTAGAGTTTGTGATTTACCACTATACCATTAACTAGTAACAGCTTCCTCTTACAGCATCTGGGCTTTTTTTGTCAGTGTTCTTTTTCAGGACAATTTGGTATTGTTTATTTTGTTTTGCTTCAGCTGAAAAAACAAATGGCTGTCAGATTCCAGAACAAAGCTAGCTGTGGTGAGGGATTCTGAAAATACTACACAGGAATCCATTTTTGTCAGATGGAGCTAGTAAAGAAACATTTATATAGCCTACTTTTAGGATCCTGTAAAAGATGGTCAACTCACACTTGGAAGGCCTGGACATGGATATTACCTAAAGTTTAAATTTTGTTGGTGATAGATTAGCTGTTGTACATTCCCTTGAAATGTCCTAAGTATTCAGATTGAACATCTCATTATTAAGAAAACTGCATCACTTTTATCACAGCATGAAAATCAAAGTACAATAAATTTTTCTTTTAATTGCACCAGTTTGCATTTAAACTAGTTTGTTTTTATCCAAAATAATTTATCATTAAAGAGAACAGAAAACTTGGAAGCAATCTGAAGCAAAACAATTTATGCTCAGATGTAATTGCAAAATCCATGTTTTCCTTGATTCTCCATTTTTTTCCTAGTTCAGTCTCATGAAGCTTCTTTGGCAATGTAAAAAACCCAAATGTATTAGTCTCTAAGAGGATACAGGTGACAGAAATGACAGCCACATAAACATTTCATGCTGCATGGACTGACATTTTCAGACAGCTACCATTAGGGGTTTTTTCTAGTGGAAAATATTACATTTACTAATTAATACCAACTAGGAAAGTGCAATGTCCGTTCATAGAACTGAAGATGATCTGGCCTAAGAATTCAGAATTTAATAGCTGAGTAGTGATATTGTTTGATCCCAGTGAACTACATAGGCTTATAGAAACTTCTTGTGCAAAGAAGGCATTGTGCCACCAGAACTAGCAGTGTTACATGTTTGAGAATTAAGTCAAAGTCAGAGATTTCAAAATGAACTTGATGTAGGTTCTTCTGGTATTGTGTTCTGTGACATGGACAAAAATGACACCATTCGAAGTGTCTTTGATACTGTGCTCTGGGTATTTTACACATACTCCCAACTCAAGTATCTGAGTTAGGTACCTAAATTAGCTGTTTGTGGCACCTTTGTAACTAGTTAAGAGGAACAGTTTCCTCCAAGAGAAGAGAGAGTCAAGGTATGTGGGTTAGATTTTTGGACTGAATTCCTCCAGGAGAAACTTCTCACCCTCCGCTGTTCAGGGAGGGTTTGGTACATACTTTCAGCCTCCTTTGAAGTAAAGGAAGTCCTTAAGAAGCTTTGTGTTGAGACAAGTGATGTAGCTCATCCAAAATACAGGCATTCCAAAGAATTTAATGTTTTCTGTCTCATGCTGCCATAGTTTCTGTCTGCTGACTCTGAAGGAGCATGTCTCTAATCATACCAATAACTCTCGTCTGCAGCAAGCGTTGTAACACAGCTCAAGCAGAAGGTGTTTGTTCAGGCAATGACTTGAGAGATGCTGAGGACACCAACTGCAATAATAAACTATCCTGTCAGGGATTCCTCACCGCTTTACATGCTTAGATCAAAACTGGATGCTTTGCTGATGTACAAAACCTAATCAAATTTAAATTATTTGGCTCAGTCTATGAGTAACTGGTTTAAATAACATAACTTCTCATTGTATAGCAGCTTGGACTAAAATATATAATTTCTTGACAAAAGCTGATATTAAAGAGAAATATTTTCATTTCTGCTCAGGTTCAGTTCATGTTCATGGTCACACCTATGGATGTCAACAGAAACTTGTGCTGTCTATTTAAACATTTAGTTAAATCCTCAGTATGAAAGAGAGACAAAGCAGATAGAAAGTGAATTTAGAAATACAGTCAGTTATGAAAAGTCACGCTCAGGAATGACACAACTACTTCAAGACAAAAAGAAAAAAATCGATACTGTTGCAACTGTTCTGGATTCTTGCCCCAAGCTGTTGTTTGTGTCTAAGCTGTGTGTTTGCTTACACAAAGTGCTGTTGAGCTGAGAAGCACCACAACTAGGATCTGTTGGATTCTAAGCTATTGATGACACAATTAACAAGCCAAATGGACCTGTGCAGTTAGAGGTGTCATTTGTAGAGACCAAACTTTAAGACAGTCTTGTTCTGACAGTTTTGTTATGCTTTTCGTGTTTATTTTCTAAAAACTCCCGTGGCACTGAAGAATTGATACTGTGATGGAAATAAGGCTCCAGTCATCTATTTGTATGGCACTATTAATGTTCTCTACCCTAGGTAAAAACACATCAAATATTTAATGAAATAATATTATATTAAGGAAATTTATGTATTTTTAATGGCACAGCTTATTTTTAAAATTAGATGTGTATATTTTCCAAACTAAAATTAAAAAAATAAATACAGTTTATGAAAAATACAGCTCTCATTAATATCTCAGCTAGTTCAAAAATTTTATGTTCATAATTTTCAATTACAGGAAGCTCCCTGATGACCTCTGAATCTCCACAAATTATAACTAGCGCAGGCTAGACCCTTCCCCAGAAAAGATTTTGTACAGATGCATTTTTATTGGGAATGGGGTTTAGTTACTGCAGGAACTATAATATGCAGCCTTTTTCACTATATGGAAGTAAATTACAAATTAAAAACCTGGTTTTCACAATTAAAGGTAAAAGCACAGAAAAGCTGCTCTAAAGGACACCTGTCACTTTAGAAAACCTGTAATAAAAACGCAATTTTTGTACCATAGCAACACGCGAGAAAACTACCAGGAGAGTGTTTTCAATCAAGGCATTCATGTCTGTCCACAGCTGTTCTGCATTTAGTTTTTCAGTTCACATTACCCCTATCTGTTTGTCCAGGGCTAATTCAAACTGAGAAGGAGCTATATGTCACTCACTAAGCAACAGTATAATTAAAAGTCTCACTACTACAGCTGGTTTGAAGCATTTGAGAGCTTGGGAATTTCAGGGAACTCACATTAAAAATAAAAAGGATGTAATCACAGCCTCCCGTACAGTTTAATGGGCAAAAGTAATTTCATGACTGCAGTTGGTTTGAATGAAGCACGTTTCTCTAATTATGTATATCATGTATACACGCAGACTAGAATCTGCCTGATTTGTAATATTCCTGAAATTTCAGGATGATAATTAATCTGGGAAAACTATTTACAAATCATGATATCATTTCATACCATGCTGTAAGACAGAGCTTTCTTAATGATGAATCCAAATCGCGCATTTAAATCACCCATTTTTGCCCAGTGTCCTGTTCTGGATGGATGTAGGGAAGTACGCTCATGTTGTAGCAGTTTCTTTTTCAAACACTGAGCAAGTTAACCATGTGTTTCATTGTTTGGCATGCCACTGCTGAGGATGCCTACACATTACTCTGTTCTTCACCGTACTACTCGTTCTGGAAAAGTCATTCCAGACTGATGTCAGTTTGGGTATATGAAGGCTGCAGACTTGTTCTAATTGCAATACTAAAACAAGCTCTGCCTGTGCCAATACTTTCCAAATTTAATTTCAGTCCTCAGCAAGTTTTGCTTACTTTTGAGCAAAATCAGTTCTGACAGTTTTTGTATTATATATTATATTTTTCCCTATAATTTTTACACCAAAATGCTTGAGATACAGCCGAAACCAGAAACAACAAATGTTAGCTATTTTGTAGATCACAGTAACGACTCAAGAAGCAACCCAAGGCTGAGCCTCATCAACTTTGTATTTTTAAACTAGAACTATTCTATATTAGCATATTTAGGCTACTAACTCATAGAGTGTTGCTTTTTACGGAAGGACTTTTGCAATTTAGGACAAGCTTGGTGTTTTTTTAAAAAAAGCCTCAATTAAGAATGTTGCCATTATCCAAATACACTTTTAAATGTATTTGTTAAGAAAACATCAGGTTTTATTTCTCCTTCTGTGTCTCTTCGTGTCTCAATTAAAAGAACTCTGGGAATTAAAAAAAAACCCTGACTGTACAAAGTTCTGATTGCCTCCTGCAAAAGCAAAACCAATGGAAGGTAATCATGGCCAGTGCCTGTATAAACAGACTGATCTGCCAAATCAAGAGAAATACTAAGAAATATTGAGAAATCAAAAACAAAAAAGAGCTAGTAGAAAACCTGGATTATATTTAGTGGAAACACTTATTTTAACACTTTGAGTTAAGCTTTGGAACTGAGGGAGTAAACGAAAGCATTTCTTTTATGCCAGCATACATGGTAAAGAGCTGAAATCATTTCTGCTGTCCAGAAGAGGGGACAGAGAGTTCCCAGTAGGAGCCAGGAGTATTCATTGTGCATAAGTTTGAATCACAGAAGTTATCCAAATGATACACTAACAGCAGGAGTGGTCCATACCTCAGAATTCTGGCTTAGTTTGAAGAAGGGCACAAACTACATTGATTCTCGATACACTTGATCAGAACATCAGAATATTTCTCTGATCACAAGGTTTCCAACCTGGTGACTTACTCAGTGTTGTTTCAAATTGCACAATGGCGTTTTAATCAGTTGGGAACTGCTTAATTTGGCCTCTAGTAATCTCATTGAAATTTGTTTCATTATTCATATTGGAATTGTATGTTTTGCACTCATTCTGCTTCCTCTATCTTTGGAAATGAAGTCCTGGATGTTGCTCTATTCTTATAATTTAATTTCAGTTCACACTAACATTTCACATTTCAGTGAGGAAAATATTTCTTAGCACAAGTGAAAACACACAATATTAATTTTGAGTACATATCATACGCTTTCTCTGCATCAGTTCAGGTAGCTGCTTAGCCAAATACTTTATAAATGTAGCGTGCCTTATTTACAAAGAACTTATTCAATGAAACAGCAGAATAACCTTTTGGCTTGTCCAACTGGATACATAACCAAGACATCTGGAAAAATGGCCTAATTTCATGTTGTAAAATAATGCAGAAATGTAAGATCTTCCCCTGTTTACTTACTGGGAATTATATCATTTAGGCAACTATAACCCAAAAGAGCACAGTTCCACACACTGTTAATATTATTTTAAGTAATTTTCTGAATACTGTTTAAGAACCATTTCCTTCTTCACTTACACCTGACATATCCCTGTTGTTATTCTGACATTGCCAATGAATTACCTCCTCCAAAATCAAGGGGAGTGTCTCAGGTCAATTTTCAGCGGTGCATTTTGTATTTATTTACAGATACTGAAAATAGACCTGCCATGGTTTTGTTTCCTCTGAAACTGTCTTGGGCTAATTCTTTTCCTACCATGGGGCCACTCTGACTTTGTTTAACTTGGTTATATTTAAATTTTGTCCTGTAACCTTTGCCATTATTTTTTTCCCAATAGAAAAGAGATGCTGCATTCTTAATGTGACTAAATTTTCCATATAAACAATTTTAACTTGGTGTGCTTCACTACTTAATATATTTGAGATTGCCAAAGTTTTTCCCTCAATCATGACCAAAGAGAAACATATTGGTAAAATGAACAACTTAAAGATGACAAGCTCACTGTCATTATTCTGCTCAGCATGTAAAGTTGGCAGCTGCTTAACACATATTCCAATTTCATAAAGATGGACACTGGAAAATGCAGTATTTTTCTCTCACAGCCTTTCTTAATTCTCTCCATATGTAAGCAGAACTTACCTCATGCATCCAGATTTCTAGCACCCCCTCCCCATGCAGGGGCAGGGTCTCCAAAGCAAATAAATAAATAAAAATGACCTTGGTGGTTTGTGGTTTTTATACACACTCTCAGTCACACATACTCAGAACCACTAAAAATCACCAGCTCCCCAGAGAGCCAAGATTTAATTTGGATCACACGTTACAGGCCAGACTAGAGAGTATCTTTACAATAACAATATTTACTTATATTCATCAACAGATGGTAAAAGAGCACAGGGAGAAATGCTTGAAGAAAAGTGAGCAGTTTTTCACAGAAATAATGGCCACACCAGCAACAGATTACCAATAAAAAGCAAATCGGATATGGAGAGAATATTTAATTATTTCATATGTATAGCTTGGGTTTTCAAATTACATTATAGATCAGAAATCTCTTCCTTGTGCGTCTCACTCAAAACTGAAAGTCAAGTTTACACTATTCCTCTCTTTTTTTGGCCAACGCAGACAGAAATCAGAAACAGCACTAGTATGAGATTTGACATATACAGCCGGAACCAGAATATTGTCTTTTAGAGTTGCTTCCAAAGAGTTGACTTCACCTGCCATATTTACATGTGGCCACATGCAGAACTAATGGAGAAGAACATAAAAACCAAAGCAGAACATAATTCCTGCAATTATTTAGCTGTATTTTTATAAGCATCACTCTTCTTTGGAATACCTGCAAGACTAACATCATTTCTACTTTGGCTTGTTTCCTTCTCCCTAAAATAAGTATTATCACAGATTAATATATGTTTTTATCCCTTTTCAAGAAGGCTGGTTCATATTGGGTTTTCCTCCTCAATTATAATGTGCCCTGGTTTCTTCAAATCCTGGTATATAATTTGGCTGTTCAAACTGGGCTTCCACTAAACTTTTACTTACACTATCTGCCTTTAGTTAAATAAATAAATAAAAGTAACTCTCCTGCCACACATGCATACTCTGCAGGGTGGTGCCATGAAAAAAAAAGCATTCTTTTGTAATGCAGATTTTCTTGATTTCTAACAGTGCAACACAGTTCTCCCTCACTACCAGGAAGACAGAAGCCTCTAGCACTCCCCCCAAAAAAGGTAAAGGAATAACTCAGAAAAGACAATTTTTATGCAGCTTGGAGAGAGAAGCCTGCAAGAGCTGGTGCCACACGGTCCATTGTTCAGACAAAGGGTGATTTGCTTGCTAAATTGTATCAGATAACATGCAACTTAAATCCAGGCTGCAAAAGCCATCTAGATTTAATATGTATGATACAGAAATCTTAACCATCAATCACAAGCTGGAATATTGTCCAAGTAGCACATAAATTTTTACCATTTTTTAATTTTCTAGCATTTCATCCATTCATAGAATCCCCATAGACATAGATGGTCATCTGCTAAAAGTGGCAGAAAACTTAGTGAAACCAGATAATCTTGCTAAAGAAATGAATTTTTATATTTTTTTTTTTTGGTGAACCTTTTTCTTTTTTCCTGTGATCAACTATAACAGTAATTTTTTTCATGACTCATCTGCCTACCCTAACCATGCTACTAAAAGACAATCTGGTTCCTTGAATCAATGTTCCTTGGGACAATTTACTACAGATGTGGAAGGAAACCTCAACCCAGCATGAAAACAAAGACTTGTTTAATAATTATTTTAAGCATTCATGTGAAATTATAGAGTGAGTTTCTGTTTGTACAACATGCAAAATTTTACTTGCAAGATATGTGAAGGTCTAAATACATGTTCTGTTTCTGATCAGTTGCTCATGCAAATTTTCAAGTAGTCAAAAATACATTTTAAAAAAATGTAGCAAATGAAGACTACTGTGCTCACTTTTGCACTTTGGGAGGTTAAGGTGTGTTCTTTACCTGGCAGTTTACCTCAGTGGAGAGTAAAGAGTGCTGTTGTTATAAACTAAGAGTTCAGTTGCACAGTTTGCTGCAGCAGCAGGGAGCTCTAGATAGGTTAAGTTAAATGATTTTTGTAACCTTGCTGTAGACATATCACATATAAAAGCGAAATTTAAAAAAAAGATGGAGTGTAAAAACCTCATCTGATGTAACTCTTGAACCACTATATGCCAAAAATCCAATGATGCATAAACAATAAGACAAACTTCTCTACTTTCCATGTGTCTTGTCTCCTAAGGTCATGAACAAGGAGGTTGTCTTGCTATGTACACCAGAGCTTCTAGGCAGAACAATACTTTGGGAAGTTTTCCTTGCTAATTTTTGTGGGGTTTTTTTTCCCATCAGTCATGACTTTTCCTGACATCATTATGTACAGCTATCTGTTACTGACTGAAGCTTTTAATTATTAACATATTTTTAAAAGGCCTCGGAGTCTATCTATCATAACATTTAACACTTCTTTAATACAATTGTGCATTTGGTTATATCTTTTATCTTTTTTCTGGGGTCATCCCAAGAAAGTATTGCTTGTCCTAACAAACTGAGTTACCCATGAAACTTAGCAGGTGCCAGCCCGTAAACAAACAAAACAAGGCATATTCCCAATATGCAATTATGGAGTGGAACACTGTGCCCCAGCTGCAGCTGCCATGGGTTCAACAGAAAACTACAGAAGTTTATAGAAGAGGAATCCAGTGAGTCAAAGGCACCTCAAACTCACACCATTATTTCCGGTTCAGGGAGTCCCTGACCTGCAAATTGTTGAAGAACTGGGAGAACGTTCTCAGGAAGTATCACTGCCCGCTTCCTTGCCTTCACATGCCTCTGCAGACAGAGGCTTTCTTGACGCTGTCAGGGGCAGGATGGAGCGCTAACAACACAGCCACTCCTACTGTGAGCGCTCAGGAGCACGTGTAGGTCAGTGCTGCTGGGGTTCAGCCTTTGCTTCAGTGAAAACTCTAATGGATTGTTGACAGAAAGCAACCTTTTGAGATTTATTGTGGAGAGTAGCTGCTCAAAGAAACTGTAAATTAGAAAATAAGCTTTCCTGGACAAGAGACAGTTTTTTGTTATGTGTTTGTACGGTGGCCACAAAGAGGTCTTATAATGAGGACAATAGGTTTGCTGGGACAGTAAGTCCTGAACATTTCCAGTCACAGCTTCACTCACAGGGCATCATGACCTCTCTTTCTGTAACACTTTTGGGATCATGTCAATATTCTTAGTTCCTGTGCCTTTTATATTTCTGTGATTATAACCCCAAGCAGGAGTCACACTCCCATATTTAGGAATCAGTGCCTATGACTCCTACAAGTACAAATACAACAAATACAAAGTCCCCAAAAGACTAGTTTGTTAGTGAACAGAAATAGACTTCTTAGAGACTAAACCATAATTCTCTCCTGTAAAATGTCTGCCATTGTCATTGCAAAGAAACTGAAACAATAGACTAAATAAAGACAAGAGTTAACCAGAGTGTTTTTCATTCTTTAGAAGAACAAGCAGTGTAGCCATAGATTCTTGCCAACTTCTGTTGCCATTTAAACAGTACCAAAGACACAAGTACTTGGAAGAGGAAGGTTGAATATGAACCTGCCAAGCTGCAACAACACTCTTATCTGTGGTGCAATAATATGAAAAAAATGGGTACAATAAAATTAGTTTATAAGGGCAAAAATAGCAACTTGCCATAACAGTTAAGTTTTTGCTCCCTTTAAAAATTTCTAGTAAACAAAATATAAAGATGTTAAGATTTCTCCTTCCCCTATTTTCTTTTGTACATCTGTTATCTTCTTGCAGCCAATTTTTTCTGAAAAGTTGATGTTTTGTTGAAGCAAATCCAGTAGCTGTACAGCTGTGCTGCTGTGCAGAATAGCAACCCATTGCTCACCATCCTGAGAACCATGCAAAACTTGGGAAGAATAATTGGCTCTGAATTTCAAGGTTCTCCATACTTGCTTCCCTCTTACAGTATTCCACAGAGCAAGGTGACAAAATAGAGCAGTCTTTTATAGTACAGCAGCTATTCCTGCTGTGTGAATGCGAGGCAGCTTCTTCCACCTTTCACAAAGAAGTGACTTTTCATTTACTTTGCATTTTCTGTGGGCAATGGCCTGCATATGGACAACCACTATGCCATAGCTGACAGATTCTAGCTGACATTCTAGCACTTCTCATGCATATACACTCACCTTCAAAAAAAAAGAAATGGAAAAGGTCACCCATTTTCAATAACAAAATAGTGCAATTTTAGACTTTTTTTTTAACCTTATAGACACCAAAGGAAAACTAGGTGACCAGCACTTTTTAAAGTAATTTTACTAATAATGGTCTGTATGCCAGGTACATTTTTTTAATCATCATATGATAGAGTGTTTATATATATATCCTCAATATCCAAATTTGAGTTTTAACCAGCTGCTATGCAACTAAAGCTAAAATAATAGTATTTTCTAGCCCTTCACATGGGAGATAAGAATCTTTGAGAATTCAGGACCCAAGATTTGCATGTCTGATTCATAAATTTTCCCATTTCTTGACCAGCTTTTCTCTGTGTATTTTACAGCTGTACAGGTCCAAGTAATGTTCACTGGTGGAAAAATATGGGCACATCAAGTTGATATTGAAAAGGCTTCACTATTTATGCCAAATGTACCTCTAATCCTTTAGAGTAAGAAGTTCTTTATAAGTGTTTAGAAATGCAAATATGGATACTTTCTTGCTACTGTTCAGGTATTCTAGGAATGCAGTATCAAAGGACATATTCATAATATTGGCTGTAGTGCAGAATGATTTTTAGTTAGTTAATGATTTATTTGGTTAATAGTTAATAGCTTCTACTTGCTTACTTCCAAACAATCTCTGAGGATTGCAAACTTCTGCAACATGAAGTTCCAATGTAATGTTGTGGAAAAGCTCTTTGGGTTATCTCATGCTTCTCTTTATTAAAGAGGCCCACAGACGGCTTTTAATAATCATCCTTTTGTTTCATACATGAAACCAATGTTCTTTTCTAAAGAAAATGACACTGTGGAGATGAGATATGTTCCAGTTAGCCCTAAATTAGAACCAAAGTGTTCAAAAATGTCTGAGTGTTCCTGGCAAACTCTGTAGAATACTTGTATAACTTGCTCATGTTGAGTGTTTCTTTAAGAGGAGTTGTATAAACCAGCAATACATCAGGTCTAAAAGGTGGTAGGAAGAAGACCTGGTTAATGACAACTAATGACACACAAAACAAATCTACGAAATCCCATCAGCAAATTCTTCCTTTATGGAACAAAGTATTCTGACACCAAATCATCAGAAAGTTATCAGTTCTGAAAGGAAATAATCAGTGAAACACGCTGGAAAAAAATACAGGAATCCGTGAAAATCATTTCCCCAGTGCCACACCGTCCTAACGCAACCTTGCTTTTATCTTCTGCCTCTTTGGCATTTCCCTCATTTTACCTTGCATGCTATTCAGTTCCACAGGGGAGGAAACACATTCAGCTTCCTCATTTCACTCACTTCATTCTCATATATAATTTCTACAGAAGTATTATTTTTACTTCTGTTTCACCACTTCAAACTCTCAATCGACTTCATTAGCTCCTTTTTCATCACTTTTCCTTATTGCACTAATTTCTCCTCTTTTGTTTTGTAACTTCCTTTACTTTCTATTTAAGCTCTTTTAACAAAACCAAAGAAAATTTGTTGTACCATTTTTCCCAACGAAAAACAGATATTCCATTCTGCATCTACTGTGATTACATCATGTTTTGCGCTGCTCGCAGATACCCTCGCAAGTGCTCACACCTCTGATGTGCATTTGGGTAGATGGGACCTGTCCTGCTCAGCATGTCTTCATTTCCTCCCCACAACCATTTGCCAGATGACTCTATGCTCACTTTGCCACTTCAAAGCACAATCTTTGCCAGAAGCTCCATCACAATGTACCTGCCACCTTTGCTAGAAATAAAGTCACAGGTTTCCAGCGCAGGCTCCTTTCCTTCATGTACTAGTACTGTGCTCTTACTCCATGAGTCAAGACACACCTTCAGACTTTGTCTTTAAACTAACAAGTTGACATCCCATCAAAAACTTCATGAGGAATCTGGCAAACCATTCTGGATACTTTTCCATGTACTGCCATGTGTACCTCAATATCCGCATGGAAAGCCAGTCTTCTCCTGTGGATGCTTCACCAAAGACCATGACACATGGGGCATTTTAAATGCAGATATTATCTGCAAAGCAAGCTCTAGAGGGAGACAGCATGAGTACCTAAATATTTCCTGGGTTTCCTGCACTAAAAGGCACAGGTGTAGTCACACAGACTCTCTGATACAGGTTCTGCTTCTAGTTATCAATAAATTTAATGGCTAGAGAACAGACAAATGAAATCATGAAGACACCTACTTTTATACCTCTTTTCACAAGTACTTGCTAATTGGGGGTGAGTTTGATGTAAATAATATTCAGGTTGATATGTCTCATCTTAAATTGTAAGTCAAACTGGAGGCAAGCCTTCCCAGGGCTCACCCAAAATTTAATTCAAGCTGCCTTAAAAAAATGAAGCAGCCAAAGACCAATCCATTTGGAACTGCATGAAACCTGTCAACAGCTAATCCAGTGTAGGTATGTTCATGGAAATAACTGCCTATGGATTTAAGCATACCTGTATATCACACCACATAAATAAAGACACATGAATTTACTTACTTCAGGCCAAGAGGATTTTATGTTGTTGTTTCTAAAGAAAATGATAAAGATAGGATTGCACCAGCAAAGAAACCATTACTAAACTGGTGCCAGAAAGGTTGAAAAAGTCCTAGTTTCCCTTTAAAATAGTCCAGTATTTTGGACTCAACTGTCTGATTAGAGNAGTTCTCCGTCTGTTAAATATGACCTTGCACCTATTTCAAACAGAAGAACTTGATGAGCATTGCATTAACAGGAGCATCTACTAAAGCTGACCTTCACTAGGAAATTGCCACCTCTTTCTAGTGTAAAGGAAAACTTCTAGCAATGAAGTTATGCTACAATGGAATTCACTTAGTAGAGGAGTATTACGAACATTGAGAGAGATTTAGGGCGGTTTTACAAATAATTTCTTTTTAGTCACTTTGAAACTCTTTTGATCCAAATAATAATCTCAATAAATGTAACACACTGTACAAAGAATTATGATTAAAAGTACTTCTCATGTAGGTATAGACTTGTAGTACTGCCACATTTGACCTGACTATGATGCAAACACGTCACTGCTCCAAAATCAGAAGAGAAATAAGACCACTTCAGACTATATCTGTCTTCCTGAAGTAATTAACTGCAGAAAGACTTTCTTGAAGTACTTTTAAAGGCTCTTTCTTTAACCTGTAATAAGTTGCACATACATGCATCTCCTTTCTATGGATATAATTTATTATCTGTGATGTCACAAGAGTGTTCTTACACGATTTATATTTTAAAGTACTATTAAGGAGAGAAAAGAAACTGTGTCTCTTTTATATATATCTTACCTGAACAAAAGTAATGTAAGAAAGAGGGTATAGTTCCCAATGTGTGATGCTCCATGTTTTTGAAATTACAGCCCTTAGAGATTTTTTTCTTTTGGCATTAAATTAAAACCACTAACAAATTGCTAGTGGTAAAACATTGCATGAACATTGTTTCTTGCAAAATATTGGAAATAACTATTGTAGCATTACTCAACAGTTAAGCAACCTCTGTTTACTGTAAGTATTAGCTCCTTGAACAACATGTCCTACATACGTAAATTCATTCCCTTTGGAACCAAACTCCCAACTCCTAACACTTGGATCACAAAAGTAANTCCAAATCTATCAGACTAGATAGATTTGGACTCTAATCCAAATCTAAGCAAATCTATCTGAAGACTATGCCTGTATTTAATACAGACATCTAAATTTATATATATGTATTTAAATATATATATATAGGCATGCATACCTACATAGATGTCACAGCAGTAGAGAAAGCAAAAGCATAGGAGATAAAACCTTTAGCTTCTCTCTGCCACTTAACAAGAGTAAGGCATTTCAAAGGCATTCCATCCACCTCATCCCTTAGTTCTCCGTCTGTTAAATATGACCTTGCACCTATTTCAAACAGAAGAACTTGATGAGCATTGCATTAACAGGAGCATCTACTAAAGCTGACCTTCACTAGGAAATTGCCACCTCTTTCTAGTGTAAAGGAAAACTTCTAGCAATGAAGTTATGCTACAATGGAATTCACTTAGTA
>VWZG01002315.1:223045-278386 GCA_013396735.1 Grallaria varia
CCTTTGGAACCAAACTCCCAACTCCTAACACTTAGATCACAAAAGTAAAACAAAAATATATGGTCAAGTGCTCTTGTTAACTGGTCTACTATCCATAGCTGGAAGAAACTGTTTACTTCAAATAAATAACTAAATAAAACATGGCTAAACAGAGCCATGCTTATTTTTCAAATATTTCCCTGAAAATAATCCTGAAGGATATATTTCATTTAGTGAAAAATATGATTTTGTTTTACTTCTTGTATATACATATGAGAATCAAACTGTACTTCTCTGAGAAAAAGTAACTAGAGCCCTGTACGTCATACGTCGCAACATCTCTTATTGGCCAATGAAATTTCTATTTGAGCAAAGGAGGATTAACATGTTTCTAGCTGCCTCCATCCATGAAGAAAATAATATACTAGGAAAAGGACTGAAAAATTTGAAGAATTTCCTTGATCATTAATAAGTTCAGAAGTGTGATGGGAAAATATAAACTCATTCAATTTCTCTCCTTTTCCTCCATGTAGAACCAGATCCAGCGAACTAAACATTGACGCTTTTGGAGGGCAGGATCAAAACTAAGATTTGTTCCATACTGTCTCTAGAATACTTCTGTAATGTTGTACTGTAAATGAAAGAAACCTTGATTTGTAACCTTACGTCCAATTTCCTATTTTCCTCTCTCCAATTTTTTAGACTGTTCTTGGATTTTGCAAAGATGAATTGGGAGAAGTCTTCTGGATTGAGTATTTCCAGTTCAAATCCAGCCTTACCATGGAGCTAATACTGTCTCTCCTCTGAGTTCCAAGTACATTCCTAATTATTCTTTCCCATTTTATTCCAAACATACATTGTAACAAATAAACAAGAAGTGGTGTCTTTTTATACATGTGTCTTTGATTTTTATCTACTTTTTTTCTCTTTTAAGCCATCATTACATGTAACTTATCGATTGTAAAAACACAAATCTTAGAGGAGAGCTTTTTATTTAATTGCTTCTACTGTAGTTGACAACTAACATGCAGAAAATTAATTTACATCCTACATTAATCCCAGAAGCTTAACTAAACCAGAATTTGGGAAGGAGCACAACCTTCTTTACCTTACACAGAAAGGAAAGAATGTCACAACACATTTAGCACGTACTATGCCAGCAGTAGTAAAGCAGAGATGGGAGTTAGCACCTGCTTAAGAAGAGAACAAGCATGCTAACACTGGGAGTCAGGGGAATTTCTCGCTAAACTACAACATATAGAAAGTAGGTCACTTTTACTCTTTTGAGAATGATAAAAAGCAACAAAATTCTGAATTATATATGAACCATTACATTTAATTTTCTTCATCTTCAGCAGTTCCCAGGAGCCTTGAAGACAGAAAAATCTGGATTTTACGACTCTGGCAATTATCTAAGTTAATACCATAGAGTTCTCCACAACCATTTTTATTATAGTTATGGGTTTGTCAGCCTTCCTATTTTACTCCCCTCTACACTTCTTTCTGTACTGCTTGCCTCTGATTTAGTGTTTGCTGTAAAATTTACTCTAGACATAACTTGGCACAAAAACATCTTACAAACAGGCTTCACCTAAAATAAATCTTGAACATATCTGCAGTGTAACTTATCTAGCTCTCTTGCCAGGTGTTGCTGGCAGAAAACAGGGTCAAGTTCAAATGTCTGAGAGGTATTAAATGTGATTGGATAACATGCCACACCCAGAAACCTGGGAGAACTAAATATCTTCCCTGGGTGACCTTAAAAGTCAATTATTTTCTTTTCTGAAAGATGGAGTCTATGGAAAATAAGAAAAACATTATGTGGGGAAAAGGAGAACTGCAGCTTGATAGCATACAACAAAATCCACTGCCATTTATAAATACAAATAGCGAAGCTATCTGATAGAATTGAATTTAGGAGTCACATTTTATTGAGTATAACATAGTAGGCTAAATGTAAAAATCTGATTACAACACTTCCATGGAAGAGAAGAAACACTGGAGGTCAGCACCCAAAAGAGAGGCCCAGTAAAAGAACCAACCACTGCAATTTTCCTTAGGGACTAAGTTCAAATTCAGGGCAATGAGTGTTGTTCAGTTGAGCTATGCACAAAGGATGAGAAAGGGCAAAAACACAGGCGCAGATAGAGCAGACAGCGGGAAAGCCCCAGAGACAACTAGAGAGCATGTAGGATGATTTTGACAAAGAAATTAAGCAAGCAAGAGGGGCTTAGGGTAGACCATTGTCTGAGGAGACTATTAAACCAATGAGCCTCTCATGTTTACTTCTTATGGCATTCAGGGAAATGGGAGTTCATGAATATAGACAGAATTGCAACAAAGAATGATTACATTTCATTGTCAATTGTAAAAAAATTGCCCCCAGATATCAACTAGTCATCCAGGGTTAAAAAGAGTGAAACACCCTCAAAATAGCTCAGCAGCTTTGCATCTGAATCCCACTTCTCCCAGTGCAAACACCTTTGTAGCAGGATCTCCCAATCCCCTGCTGAGCACCACACTACTTGCCACCATAGCATTAAAGTCTACTGGCATATTTTGGCAAGTCTATTCCCATTGTAAACGTTTCCCTGAGCTCTTGTTGAGATGGCTCCAGAATGAAGCCAGAGAGAAATCAGGGGCACTGGTGCTGAGAGGGGCACTGGTGCAGCATGGTTAGCTCAGGCCTCTCCATCCCTGCCAGCCATCAGGATTCATTCACACTTTATTCACTCTTTGCAGCCTTTAAAAATTAATAGCACCAAAGGCCTTAAATGTAGTCTTTGCCATCTGGGAACACTGGCTTGCCACAAGGCTTCTGTTCTGTTACAGTTCTCTCAATTTAAAGCCTTAAGAAATGTGTCATTTTCTTATGTTGCTACTCAGCATGCGGCATATGGAAGATGACAGCAGAGGTCAGTCTTGTGAGTTCCACAATAATACAGAAAACACAGTTTGCAAAGAGACAAAATATGGGTGAGAAACAAAGGAAATCATCAACATGGAGGGATGCCAGCTATCAGGCATGGTGGATTTCCAGACAAAACCCATGTACAGGCTTTAAAACTGTGAAAGCGAGAACTACTTCTCCATACAGAATTTATAAGAGAAGGTCAGAAAAATCNTCCTGTTGGAATAATGCCCCTAAATGTTGGAAGAGATCATCAAAATATTCAATGAGTCCAGAAAGTGCAGTAGATATAAAAGTGTCTTGTTTTGTCTTTACCTGAATAAATATTTGTATTGAATAGTGAGAAAAAAATATACTGCAGAGCTCTCATTCTTGGCACCGACATATAATCTGAGAAAGAATGGAAGCAAATCAGTTTTGCATTTTTGAAGCCATAGACCTAGTCTGAGAAACATGCCACTCATTGAAAGAGCAGCTGAAGTGATCAGTGAAAGGAACATAACAATAATGTATTGATACAGAATAAACACTTGAATTCCAAACTAAGCAAACAGAATGGAGCATGCAGGCACCATGTATTATAGATGTCATCTAACACATATGCTACAGACTGCAATCTGACAGAAAAATTAATGGCCAACCTACAAACTGCAGGGACAGAAACAGAGGAAGCAGAACCAGGGTATCTCCATATACCACTGATACGCCAGGAAAAACAACCAGAAACACCTATTCTTGCTGTTTCTGAGACAATTTGGAAAGACCTCCACTGAAGGGAAAGCAATCTGCAGTGTCAGATGGCAGATGCAGAGATTCTTTATATACATTTATTACAGAAAAAGGCAGACAGATGCTCAGCTGCCATTTTTGCTCCTCTGTTATTAAGTCAGCAATCGATCCAAATCAAACTAGACGGCAGAACCACCTGCACTTCAGCTGCAGCCACATCACGGATTAGCAAAACAAGGTGCTGATGAGGTGTAATGAAGCTGTTTGAAGACAAATAGGCCAAAATAAGCTGTTGATAAGAAGCCTATGAAACAAATTATAATAACTCTTGGATTCAGTAGCAGATGACAAGACTGGATTTTATTTAAAACGGACCATAATCCCACTGGATTCAGTAGCTGACACCAGGAAATGGCTAAATACTTCACAACAGCCATGCCAAACATAATTCAGGAAGCACAGCTCTTGCCAGAGATAAATTCCAGTTCTGAGTGTATATGATGCAGCATGAGGTGTGCAGAAATTACTGTGATCTCTGTGGCAGAGGGAGACTGCAGGTTTGCTCAATCCCAGCTACAACCGGGTCCAGATCAAAACAGACCTACCTTCACTGATGTAACTCCATGGTCCAACTACACCCCTCCAGTTTCTGAGAGAAGGGCCATCTGAAGGACATTCAGACAAAAAGTTTGAATTGGAAACTGAAAGCTCGGCGCAACTAGCAGACTGTGCTCAAACTGCTAGTATGTCAAATCTTTTCATGCCATAGTCCTTAAACTTCTCATTTTAAAATCTTATTATGTAACTATCATAGAAAAATAACACTAAAAGACAGGCAGGACCTTTATATTATGCATGTCCCCAAAACAAGGGACTTTCAGACATCAACATGTATCACACAACTCACAATAAAGGTAGCCCTAAAATCCACAACTTGTTCTACTTTGTTTCTGGTTTAATGTTGTAATCTTTTACCACCTTCTGTTTATTACTGTATTATTTATATGAAAAAGAAAAACAAACCTTCTTTCTTATACAATCACCTTATTCTTGAACGTACCTTCATGTCTTCAATCACTGCCTATATAAGACAGGAAGCAGAAGCAACATACCTTTACTACAGGTAAAAGAATATAGGAAAGAATCAGGATATGAAGCTCTAGTCTGTTTTCCTCACATCCGTGGCTGATGACCATCATATAAAATCATCCCATAATTCACTTACAGCTTAACTGGTGTTCAAATATTATTTAAGTAGCACTCAATTTATGATATGGGTCAAACCTCAAAAATGATAAATTTTGCATATTACAAGCTAATCAGATTGGCCAAATCACAAGCTCTTAAAGAAACCCCAGTTCTACCCCAGTAACCTCAGAGGTTTGGCAGAATAGTAATACTTGCATATTATACAGAATATTTTCTTCTAAAGGATTTCAGCAGGTCTTCAGCATAAACTGTACCTTTGAACATCAAATGTGATGCACCCAACAGTGATCATCACTCTTTTGCTTCTCAGTGGCTAATGTGCCAAAAGGAAGATGAGAGTTGTCCTTCCCTCAAGTGAGCAAACACATCACCCATGTCAGGACAGTGCAAACAGAGGTGCAACACTTCTGTTCAAGCACATTCTATTGTCATTTTGCTTGTGAGTTCAAATAAGATTTCCTTTGAAGTGATATGGTAGTGATGAAAGTCTGGTGACGGACTTTCATTAGTTTCATGGATTGAAAGTCCAACATATATTAGCGGGTTTAAAATTCATAATAAGAATTCTGCCTTCTCTCAATCTGTTTCAAACTGTATAAAGGTCACAGCACTGCTGATGCCCACATTTTTTTCCTGTTTTTCACAGCTGAGTAGATAGAGTGACTCATGACAGCCAAATTATGAGATCAGGCTCTAAGCAAGTATGACATCAGATGCTGCCAAAAGACACTTGATTCCTCTGTTGTGAAATGCCAGGTTGGTTCTGGGACATGGTGAGAAGCCAACCCTAGTTTAGAAAATTCTATAGTGAGCTATTGTTTGATACTAAATACAAGAACACCACTCCTGCTGCTGCTGCAAATCACAGGGCATCCAAGGACATGTCTAACAAAATTACCATGTTCTACAGTGTTTGCAAAATACTGCAACAAAGCTTTAAGCATCCAGACTATAGAAAGTGTCTGTGAGAAAATGGACCCAGGACTCAGTGCTGCGAGTACAAATTAAGAAGCTGAAGTTAATGAAGCTAATTAAAGTCTACCAACAGCAGTATGCAGCATATTGCTTCAAAGGGAATCTCATGTCCTGAGCTTCTACAAGTTTCTCTGCACCTGACATTTTGTAAAATTTTTGCATCTATTTCTGAGCAATACAGTATTTTTATTAGGTTCTGCATGCAATCAAAAGGACCAAATCTTCCTTCCTGAATCTCTGATGGTAATTTAAGTGACTAAACGAAACTGTTGCTGATTTCAGCTAGTGAGGGTCCTGTCCTAAAGTGTGAGTGATGACACTGTGTCCAATTCACTATATTCATAGCAAAAGCACTAAAATATAGCTGAGGGCACCTCCTTAAACCTGAGTAGTCTGTGCTTAGTAGATGTGGGCTTGCTTGATTGGCAACTGTACAATTTATGTTGCAGGACGGCTCATGATGTATAATATGTATTATGCTTTTAATCATTTTCTGTCAGCTTTGACTTTGGGGAAGAGGATAGTTATGCAAAAGGGGAAAAATATACTATTTATTTGACTCCAAATAAAGTGATATGAAAAGGTTCTCAGAGTGCCAAGTACCAAATTAATCTTAAAATTCCCTTCTCTTTTTAATCATATAGAAATATGACAAGAATAGCAAATGTTTTGC
This sequence comes from Grallaria varia, assembly GCA_013396735.1. Taxonomy (NCBI): domain Eukaryota; kingdom Metazoa; phylum Chordata; class Aves; order Passeriformes; family Formicariidae; genus Grallaria; species Grallaria varia. Next base: position 229,522 of record VWZG01002315.1, read on the forward strand.
ACTGATAACTGCAGTATTTGGAAAATTCAAATAACATGTATGCATATTCAGATATGCCAAACATTTGGTTCTTTTTGTACAAGATGAATTTATAGAGATCTTTCTGTGTTATATTTGATCAGATCAAGTTTCCAATTTACCCAGCAGCCATTCCTGAGGGCGACCAAAATGGGTCCCATGGAAGAGTTTGAGAACAGTTTATTATACAGCACTAAACCCCCAGAATATTTTTCAGCCTCCAGGCATTTGTGTCAGCTGAGCAATTCCTGAATCAGATGCAGCAACTCTAATGGTTTCTTCTTTTCATCCAGGGACCTTACACAGCCAAGAGCTTCTACTGCCCACAGCATCTTTTGACAAGAATTCTGAGAGCTTAACAATGCAATGTGAGGCAAAAGTACCTTTTTTTTTCCCTATTCTGAAATCACCTAGTTTCACTTTACATATCCTAGTTCTTTTTATAATTCTTCACAGTAAAACCTTACTTTATGTATTCACCTCTGTGCCCAGGAAGATCATGAATCAGGTTCTCCTAGAAGCTATGCTAAGGCACATGGAGAACAGGAAGGTGACTGGAAGCCACCAGCAAGGCTTCACCAAGAGCAAGTCCTGTCTGACAAACCTAGAGGCCTTCTACAATGGCATGACTACACTAGTGGACAAGGGAAGAACTACAGGCATCATCTGATCTGGACTTTTGTAAGGTTTTTGTCATGATCCCCACAACAATTTTTTTTCTAAATTGGAGAGGGATGGATTTGATGGATAAACTGTTTGCTAGATGAGGAATTGGCTGGGTGATCATATCCAGAGGGTAGTGGTCAACAGCTCATCTTGTGATGGATGCTCAGTGTCCAGAAGGGATGTCCCTCAGTGGTCTGTACTGGGACAAGTACCATTTAATATCTCCAGCAATGACAGAGACAGTTGGATTGAGTGCACTCTAAGAAAATTTGCAGACACCACCAAGCTGTGTGGTGTAATTGAAATATCTGAGGGATGGGGTGTCATCCAGAGGGACCTGGAAAAGCCCAAGAACTGGGCCTGTGCCAAGCTCACAAAGTTCAACAAGATCAAGATGCTGTACCTGGGTCGGGCCAACGCCCGGTATCATCACAGGCTGGGAGATGAACAGATCTAGAGAAGCTATGCCAAGCAGGACCTATGGATGCTGGTGGATGAGAGGCTGAACAAGAGCTGGCAAGGCGAGCTTGCAGCCCAGAAAGCCAATTGTATCCTGGGCTGCATCAAAAGCAGCATGTGCAGCAGGTCGAGAGGGGTCATTCTGTCCCTCTGCTCTGGTGAGACCCCACCAAAAGTACTGCACCCAGCTCTGGGGTCCCCAGCACAGGAAGGACATGGACCTGTTGGACAAATTCCAGAGGAGGACCATAAAAGTTATCAAAAGGATGCAGCATCTCCACTACAAAGACACGCTGAGAGAGTTGAGGCTGTTCAGCCATAGAAGAGAGGGCTCTGGGGAGACCTTATTGCAGTTTTCGGTACTTAAAGGGGAATTCCAAGAAAGATGGAGACAAACATTTTAGTAGGGCTTGTTGCAATAGGATGAGGGCTATTGGCTTTAAATTGAAAAAGGGCAGGTTTAGACTAGATATAAGGAAGAATTATTTTACAATGAGAATGGTGAAACACTGGAAGAGGTTGTCCATCAAAGGTCAGCTTGGATGGATCTCTTAGCACTCTGATCTAGTTGAAGATGTCCCTGCTCATTGCAGAGGGGTTGGAATAGATGATCTTTAACGGTCCCTTCTAACCAAAACTATTCTAAAATTCCAGTATTCTATTCAGAATAAGTTCATATCTCCAGCAAACAAAGATACCTCAAAAACGTCTCCCACTCATTTCTAGACCTTCTATTAATATTGGGAACATTGCAGGCCCCAGGACAAATCCCATGGATAGCCTCATTGGTAGCTTACTTCCTCTGTGAAAACTGACTGTTTATTGCTGACTTCTTAAATTCTTTAACAGCTATAACCAAATAGGTTATGTCAGCCATAATTCCTTTATCCACAAGCATATGCCTTCTCTGAAGAATGCTACTAGACCTGTGAGGCATGACCTACCTTTCAAAATCCATGTTGATTCTATGCCAACACACAATATTAGTTCCTGAGTCCACTGGTTCTTCAAAACAAATTTTTACAGTAACCCAGCTTTTAAGTTTCTCAAGAATCCATGGATGAAAATAGTATTACTGTTTGTTAGTAACAACTTCTCCTGTAAGCATTTCTATCAAAACCAGTACTATGGAGCCTAATGGCTTTTTGGAAACAATGTGCTTTTGAGTTCCCAAGTACTTACACAGTCACAAGGTTATGATTATAGCCAGGTAACCAATAGCTAGAGCAAAACCTAACACAAAATACTGGGATTTGGTGAAATAGGTATTCTTATGCCTTAGGAACATGAGGAATCCAATAGAACTGACCTCTTCAAGGCTTATTTTCTACATACAAAACTTAAATTCATTCTAACCTAACCTGAAATGTAACTGTATAACTACTCTTTACAGGAATCTGTAAACATGAAACATTAGCTGTTGATATCACTCATGATCCTAAATGTCCAGGTCAACCCTTTTCCTTCCCAAACATGAGATAAACCCCGACCATAATTCTACTTAATACATGGGCAGTGAAAATGTATTAAGGGCAGTAGCTGTATCACCACAATACATTAGTGTCTCTAAATATCCACCCTTCCCACTCAAGTGAACAAACTCCATAACGTATCAGAATAACACCATTTGCCCTTCACAATGCTAACCTGGTTCCTGCCACTGAAGCCATTCCAGACCCAGTGACAAATTAGTCTCAATGAGTACTTTTTTCTTAACTCCTGCTTTTAAGCCAAAAAACTGAAATCAAATCAAATGACCATTTCACTAAGAAAAATTGATTGAGATTCATTAGAAAACAACATCCTTTGTAATCTTTGTTGGTCCTAAACATACCAACAGTGAGTTTGTTTGATGAATATCCCCTCTTTTAGGTCATTATGCCACCCTAAACCTAAGCGTAATTTTCTTTTAATTCAAAATCACTAATTTGTATAGTAAATACAATTATAAGGCATTTGCTCCCAATTATGAAAACTTTTATCCTATCTCTGCCAGTGCTGCAGAATGCAAGAATAAAAAGGCTTACTACCTTTTTTTCTGAAAACCTGATTCTATCCCTAGCCTTAAAATTAACATGTACTCTAGAGAGGGAAGAATCTGTACTTGAATACCTAATATGAAGCATATGCTCCTGCCTACGCCATAGTACTCTCTCTGACATGTTTTTTCCCAGTTCCCTTGCCTTATCCCAAGCCTTCCTTAAATGGAAGATGTGTCCAGAAATACTGAAAATAAAATATTTGCTCATGACTACACTAGGTGCCTTCTGAACGCTTATAAATCCATCAAAATTCCAACTTGCTACAGTCTTCCTTTCTGATACCCCAACTCTATATTTCACCAGTTCCTACTGAAAAATTAAAGATATTCATTCCAGTGATATCAGCATTCCTATTCCTGCCATTCATGTGAATCTTTCAGGAAAACAGGTCCTCAAGCCTTTTTTGTTTATTCAAATTTTAAATCTAACCTATATTACCTATACAGAAGAGCCCTCCGGAACAATTGAACATTATCCATTCCCTCTTTCATTCATGACGGTTGGGCAAGTAACTTACTATAAGACGAACTTTTCAAGACTTATTTTCAAATTTTAATCCAAACCTACTGTTTGAAAAGCAGTTATCCAGAATAAAGTTCAAGATTTGGTGAATTAAACAATGGTGGCTATTAAAAGGACTCTTTCAAATGACTCAAGAGAAAAAGAACAATATTAAGGCACTGAGTCAGGTAAAGCTCTTGTTATAAGTACATTGTCTGAAGTTTAAGGTTAACTTCAAGACAAGCCTTAAAACAGTGAAACAATGTTTAGCACTGAACAAGCATAAAGTAATGTTTGCCCCATGATGCTCACCATCTAAAAGAGGCTTGAAGAAGACAGAATGCTGTAGAAAGCTTAGAAAAGGATGCTGGGAATGTGATTTCATTGCAGGTCTGCCTGACCCACCTGATTAAATAAATGTTGACAGTAAAGAGATTATTTGACTGATATGGCTAAGTATTAATGTGCCTTACAAAGATGCAGTTTGACTGAGATAGCAGTATCTGGTATATCAGATTCAGAGGTTAGTTTGCTCTTGGAGCACTTGGTAGGCAATCCAAAGATGGGAATGAGAGATAGAGTGGGATGTGAGAACCTCTGTGTATCATCTGTGCTTTCACTCATTAGATGGAAAAAATGTACATTAAATTCAGAAACATATTTGCAGTTCTGGCACACACACAACCAGATTCAGATGTTGCCACATCATTCTGCCTTACACAACCCACAGTGATGGCAGAAACCACAGACAAGGTTGCTGCAAAAGACCAGTCAGGCTTCTACTTTTACTGGCTAATACCAGCTGACTATCCCCACTGCTAGCATCTGTCATTGCAGAAATACCTGTTTTTAAAGGGATTTAAAGGAGCACTAAAGACTGTACTACACATTATCTGTAGGCAAAGCTGCAAGTGAAATTTTGGACATTTCTTGTTAAAACCATAGCTACCAAGATGCCATCTAACAATTGCTCCACAACAACTCAGGTGGCAATTTAACAGTAAAATGTAGATAAAATAATAGAAATATTAGAAATATACATATATAATTATTGTTACCTTTGAATCAGCCTCTTTCTCTGTAGAATTAACATTTTCCCCAATATGTATATGTATTTTATTACACATAAAGTAATTTATAATACTAGAAAAAAAGTAAAGCCAGACTCAGCTGGAAAGACAAAAATCCATCCAAACCACTTTCACTGAATTACTAAGCATGCTGTGGAAGAAAAGCTTCCATGGTCTTGTCAGAAGGGGAAGCAATTTATCACTGAATCCAGCCTTTAGGTATCTGAAGAGAACTTCAGATTTCAGAAGTGAGCTCTACAGCTTTCTTTTACAGGTTAAAAATACTTGTTAAAGCCGTCTAAATTGTTGCTAAGAGAAGTGACACATTTGGCAAGGATATGTGAGTGATAGCTGGAGATTCTTGAAAATAAAGTAGATTTGGCTTACAGGTTGTTTTTTTAATTTACTTCGGAATCTTTAGTAATAGTTACTGATAAAATTCGAATTATATAACACAAATTCAGTATACACTCACCAAAGGACTTCTGTATCTTCTTCAGAATCTTCCCACGAAGCCCCATCAGCTGAGACAGAAATACACCATTTAGATGTAAATTTTAAAACCTTTGCAGAAATTTAAAATAAATATCTTCCATGTCATACATGGATTTAAACACAGCTTTTCTCCTGCAATAGGGAACACTGAGCCAGACTCAGCTCTTCACAGTTCTCTGCACCAGAGTACCTTGTGCGTTAGTCATTCAGATTGCTCCTAACATACACTGGAATAAGTGAGCTGGGATTTAGGTCTTATCAGGCTCAGCTGGAGGAAGAACATGACTAGGAACCAATTTCACAGGTTATGCATTTCTATGAAATCCTTAAACAAATGAGAAGTCTGGGTTTTTTCTGCACTGTTTGGAAGAGAAACATGATGTTGCTGAAATACTCTGTATGCTGCCAGATGGTACTATAGAAATACCCAGGCAATGACTTAATAGAAATGAAATCGTTACTTCAAAACCCTAACTTCTGAAACAGTGAAGTTCTAAATGGCGTCTTGACTAGAAGCACATGACTATTCCCATCAGCTACCCCTAGGTTTCCTCAATTGGTTTATGAGCTGCCTGTTGGACTAGACCATGGGCATGGACAGTACTCTGAAGCTCAGGAGCAGTCCTGTAATTGGGTTCTTAGCACTAACACCTCAGACTGTTCTTTGTGTTCTTAAAGTGTTATAATTTTTTTAAAAAATAAGAAAATAAAAAAGCCTTGATGTTGTTCTGTAAGCTTTGTTGTCAGTCCTAAACAGCATCAAACCTTTTAATAGAAAGAATGGAGTATTGCTTGGAATTTTCATGCATTCAGATGCCAAACTTCTTTAAGAACCCTTGCATTAGTTGTAGCCATGACCTCAGCTAACCCAAAGAAAGCCACAAGCACGTCTCCTTGCCTATTGGCAGCTACTTTAATTGGCAGGTTCACAATGAGCACTGTTGTTTGCATCCTAAACATGCACAGCAAGATTAAAATTTTTAATACTTTCATCCTGAAAGTGCAGCAATCAATATGTTGGGGTTTTTAACAGGCCAAGTCATTACACATTTAAATAGCATAATTCAAGCACTTAAGAAACTTGTTTTACAAGGACTAAAAAGGTTTCCTATTGAAAATTATATGGATTTAGCTCAGTTTAAAAATAGACATTTTGTTTGTTTTCCATTCAGTTGCTCTACTATTTGCTGTTCTTTGCTTGCATATGTAGTCTCTGAGTATTTTACTACCCCCTGCTGTATGGAAAGAAAACTGTGCAATAGATGTGGACTGTGCTACTAACACCTCTTGATAGCTCCCCATCAGCTGGAACACCAAGAGGATGGACTCAGAGTGGTTGGGACACAGGATTCTGTTTTGGTTGTCACATGAACTTCCTAGTGGCTATGGTGTGGATAACAGAGAACAAAGTTTTCTTGACAGCTCGGAGCCCATAGACTGTTGCAGGAGCAGCATGGTTACTGCGTTTGTATAGTGCATATCATTGTGTTTCCCAAGCAACTAAAAGTGCTTTGTGAAGCAATGAGTCAGATGCTGGTTGTGCAGTAACCACACACAGGGATTTATGTTTTCAGGAGCTATGTGTCCAAGAGCAGGATATTGTTATGTAGGTCTCAAGCACTCAACGTGTTGGGCAGGCTCTGATTCACCCTAGCCACCTCTAAAGCATGAGAGCAACATTTGGTGTACTACTGTGTACCAGAACAACCCACAGAATATTCACTTACTTGGGCTGCTATATTACATGAAGAAACACTCCACTCTCAACTCAGCTGAACTGCCTCTCTTGGCAAAGGGCATAATACTAAATTGCCTTCCACACTTGCACAAGAAAATGTACATTCCACGTGCAGTTTGTAGGTCAAGCGAAGTGCACACTCAAATTTTGCTCACTTACCATCAGAAGCCAGAGACAAACATTTCTCTTACATTTATTTTTACAAAAAAGAAGATTTTCTGCAGAAAATTTCCTCATTCTCCTACCATCAGTTCCCAAAAGGGTTTTGAATTTGTACTCAGTGGCGTTTCCTCTCCCACTGCAGTTTACACTGGGTTAACCTGATGTTCACACAGGGTGAACTTCTTCAAAACTGAGTATTCCCTGATGTCGAAGATGGTTGGTGGCTGGTTCACCAAAGCCCTGCCCCACCTGTGTTGCTGAGTAGCAAGGTGACCTGCTCCCTGGACTCCCCAGCTATTTGTCCTAGTCATGCTGCCTGGAAGGCAAACCCGTCTTTTTCAGTATTTCCAAATTCACTGAGACTTTCCCACATCAGACTGGGATTGTTAACACACATCTTGATGAAAACATCACATACCTGTATTCTTTTCTGATCTGTGATCAAAATAACATAATTAGAAATGTCAAAATTGCCTATGAAAGAGGAAGTGTATTTCCCAAACAACTATTAGCCATTTCTTTAGCCATCAGCGCGCTTGCAGCAAGTGTGGGTAGAGCCCTTCCCAAATCTTCGTTTGCGAAGCCTAGCCATGAATGAATGAATGAATGAATTAGCCATTGACTGCAAGGGTGGTTTGCACAGCTTGCCTGGTAGCTTTGTGAATAATATATTAGAAATATTTTTCCCACATTAAACTGCAGCACCTTTAAAAAACTGGTTTTTTTTAAAGGCAGTACAGGTTGGACTGTAACCTACCATCATGAATAATGGTCATCTAATGTATGTATTCCCAAGCAGCAAAACAAGTCATAAATGGGAAGTCTTAGAGTTTAAAGTCAATCCCTTGGTCCACAGGGAAAATTATGTGCTCCAAAACTTTTGCCAACAACAGTAATTTCCTGCTTTGTGCCAAAACTGATGCATGTCCAGTGATGGACAAAAAGTCTGCCAGGTCTTCAGTCCTGTTTTGAGTCTAACCTTGCCTGCATATGAGACAGCCAGTAGTTTGGCATTGCCTGTTCTTCCCCTCCACATTTGATGACAGGCTTAGGCAGAAACAGAAGGAAGGACCTTACAGTCACTTGTTTCTTTGGGTGAGCAGGAACCTTAGTCCATAAATAATTTTTGTTGCTGTGGCAGAGTGTCTCTGTTTCTGATTAAACCATGAGACTATCATTCTGTCTTCAGGACAAGCTATGTGTAAAGGGTTCACAGCAGTACAGGCACATGATTTCAGCCACTGCAGCAAAATAGGCAGGTAGAGGCAGATACCAGTCCAAATTCAATTTCAGTCCCTAAAACAGAACTGATAATTACAGAATCACAGAATGTGCCAAGTTGGAAGGGACTCACAAGCATTATCAAATTCAGCTCCTGGCCCTGTGCAGCAGCATTCCTAAGAATCACACCATGTACCTGAGTGTATCATCCAAACACTTCTTGAACTCTGGCAGGCTTGATGCTGTGACCACTGCCCTGGGAAGCCTGTTCCAGTGCCCAACCACCCTCTGGGGGAAGAACCTTTTTCTAATATCCAACGTAAACCTTCCCTTACAAAACTTCAGGCCATTCCCTCAGTCCTATCAGTGGTCACCACAGAGAAGAGATCAGTGCTTGCCCCTTCTCTTCCCCTCACAAGGAAGTTGTAACTGCAATGAGGTCTCCCCTCAGTCTCCTCTTCTCCAGGCTGAACACACCAAGTGATCTCAGTCCGTCCTCACACGGCTTCCCCTCAAGGCCCTTCACCATCTTCAGTGCTCTCCTTTGGACACTCCCTAATGGTTTAATATCTTTCTGACATTGTCGTGCCCAAAACTGCCACAATATTCCAGGTGAGGCCGCCCCAGCACAGAGCAGAGTGGGACAGTCCCCTCCCTCACCCACCTGGCAGTGCTTTGCCTGATGCCCCCAGGACACGGCTGGCCCTCCTGGCTGCCAGGGCTCTGCTGACTCACATTCAACTGGCCATGAACCAGGACCCCCAGGTCCATTTCTAGGACATTGCTTTCCTGCCTCTCCTTACCCAGTCTGTCCGTACATCCAGGTCTGCTCCATCCCAGGTGCAGAATCCACACTTTCCTTCATTGAACTTCCTGTGGTCGGTGGTTGCCCAGTCCTTAAATTTTTCAAGGTCTCTCTGCAGGGCCTCCTTTTCCTTACAGTAGTCAACAGTTTTGTGTCATCTGCAAACTTGCTCAGTATCCCTTCCAGTCCTGCATCCAAGTCATTTACGAAGACGTTGAAGAGCACAGGGTTCGAGATAGAGCCCTGTGGAACCCCACTAGTGACAGATCACCAGTCTGATGTGACCCCATTCCAAACTACCTTTTGTGCTAGACTTGGACCTTGGGTCTTCAGCACTGAGTGATGCCAGTGGACAAGAAAGGTGTGACAGGCAGAAGCTGTGTAACATGTACCATGAAAGAGGTGGATTAGTCAGACGGTTTCCAGCAACCAGCTCGTTGTAAATCTGGTCATGTCCAGCACAACTGACTTCTCTAAATTTCTATTAACAATGCTTACAAGAAATAATGCATTTAACTGTATTTTGCTATGATGTAAAATACATTATTTGAAAAATTCTTTTTTAATTTAATTTTTTTTCAGACAGTTCAGCTAGCTCCAATAATAAAAATGCCTTGTTCTGTCTTCATTTAATTCACTTCCCATTTCAGAGAAAAAAAATCAAGACTAAACACCTACCAAGTGTTATTCCTCTCCAATTCAATGTGACGGATGGTCTGAGTATCACATAAAAATTAAACAAAAAGTGCATTGTTCCCTTCCAGATTTTTCAGCTGGTGTAAATCAACATAGCTTTGCTGATGCCAAGTTGCAGAGGTGTACATCAATTGAGAATCTTGCCCTTCATCTTCAGAAAGAGATATTTTACCTAGAGTTCAGTTTGACTCTCTTTTCAGGCTCAGGAAAACTTCAGCCTACTTTCCTTTCACGGTCTGCACATCATCATAAACAATCTCCATTTTGGTTTAAGTTCATTACTGGTGCTAACCTGAGAAGAGATCCCATGGAGAAGGTACAGAATAGATGTGACTGGTCAGCCACTCTGTCCAAGACTGTCTGGCTGAAATCTCAGCATCACAATTACTCAGTGTTGGAGTTCTGATTTGTGAGATACATCCTTAGCAAAGAGAAATATGGATGGGTTTGTCCACTGATCAGGTCCCACAGTGCTCTGAAATCTATAAAAACTTAGAATCAAAATTAAATCATTTCAATTTAATTAAAAATGCAGTCTCAAAGGTACTACTATTTTCCATTCAGTTTGATCCTTCTAACTCCTTTATTCCCTCTCCCTGAAAACCAGAGGAGCCCACCTGCACCAGGGACCAGGTATCTTCTTCAGACCACCTGGAAAGCTGCAAAAATGAGAGAGAAGGAGCCTTTTTCAAGGTTAAACCCCAGGTCTTTCAGGGTTCTAAAGCTTGTTCTCACACACAGGCAGAAAGGTACCTGCAGCTCAGACCCAGGAAAACAACTGCATCACCAGTCCACCTCTTCACTTCTCCAAAGGAGCTGGGAGGGACCCAGCTCTTAACTATCGTCTCCAAAATGCTGCTTCCAGACTTTTTGCCCTCACTTGCTGTAGCACCATTGGTTCTTTGTCTTCCTTCAATCTTTCCTGCCTCCCTCCCCATGATCCTTTTTTCTTCCCCATCTTCAACCACAGTCCCTCCCAAACCCGACAAGTGAAAGCTTTGTTTTCATTATATAAGCCCAGTATGTAATCAAATACATTTCAAAAATAACAAAACTGTGGAACTGACAAGACGTGTCTACCATCACCCCATATCCAAACACTGAGGTTTGAACTTGGCTCAGACATCTCTGAAAATGCCAAATGCAGATTTCCACACACACAGGGAAATGGATCCATAGCTGATGTAAACAGAATAAAGGTGCATTGTTGAAAGTTGTCTAGCAAACACACAGAGTAAACCCTAGACGAGAGGAAAGTTGCAGACTTCAGGCTGACAGGCTCTTACACACGTGTTTAACATTAAGCAAATGAGAGCCTTACCTTCAGACAGGACACTCACAAGCTTAAAGAAGCTGCCCAAGAACTTGAAGAACAGAAGTCTCAGTCCTGTAGGTTTTTTTTGTACTGAAAACTGATCCACATTTAGACCTTAGATATTTCAGTAATAATTCAAATCAGGCAACACCAGATAGACTTCTTTTTTTTGTTTTAATTGGTTTTGAGGGTAAGATTAAAAACACGTTAAGCTCCCCTATAACTGAATTCAACTGATGTGCTTAGGCCTACCAGTGCATGTGAAAACAGAACAGAACGTAAGGGATCATCCAGTCTAAGTTACAAAGGGGGAAAAAATGCAAAATTCAAGATTTCTCACAGGCAGTTTTTAAATGGAGTATCCAATTTATACGGCAAGCACTCAGCCCTGCTCCAATGTGCTTAGCCACAGACAAAACAAATGCCAAGTCACTTCTTGTCCCTGACAAGGACCAGACAGAGCTGGACAACAATGCACACTGGCAGAGCCTCTGGAAGCCTTCAGATATTTTCACAGCATAGAGACGTAGCATCCAGTTTAGGCATTAGCAGAAGCACAGAAGTTGCGTCCGCACCTGCAGAGTGTTCGGCATAAACTGAGCCCTGTCTTGGTGCAGTCGCATTGCTCACGGCAAGTGAGTTGGTGAGTTTGCAGCTAGCCAGATCATGTCTTCATCACAGCAGAAGACTGAACTGTAGACTTGTCAGGATAAGAAAAGTCAATACAAAGGAAATGTGAAGATGGGACAAGAAATGAAGAGAGAAATAAAGAAGCAAATTAACGGAGAATAAGAGATGTCTAAAATGTCAGATTTTCCTCTTGAGCGTAATTCCCTTTGTCTTTGGGGTGTTACTGTTGGTTTTATATTTGGGCTGTTTGGAGTTTTTTTTCATGTTGTTACATCTAATTTTGCTTCCAGAACAATCTTCTATAAGGTAATAAAATGCTTCTGCATTGTCCATTCCTGAAAATGATTTTATGGAAGAAGGAGACAGCAAGAAGCACAACTCCTATTTCACAATAAGTAAAACTGTCCCACTGGGTCTCTGTTCATGATAATATACAATGGGAAAAAAGGACTACAAATACATTAAAAGCAGCATAACAAATAGCATGTGCAAAATGTACAGTATAGTAAATACACTACAGGGACTACTTACAGAGTCTCTTCCACTCCATAACCATCATCAACCATCTTCTGTGGTTTGGCATGTCAAATATTTGCTATGTACTTTACCATTTAAAAAGCGTTTCAAATGCTTGGCTGGGCACCAAACAAATGCTGTATGTTACTTTGTCAACTGTTGCCTTGTATATTCAATGTCTGATCTTCCCTCTCTCTGCAGTTCAATGCGTAGAAATACCAATAAAATATAAAATGTTTATTTCCAGTGAAATGTAATATGAAATGGGTCGATCACACTGAGGAAGAAAAGGTTTTCTGTTTAAGGGGGAGTCTCAAAGGAAATCTACCCCATTAGGAGACAAGGACTTCAAAATGATATTTGAGTATCATGCCTCTCAAGGAACCATCTTGCAAGTTGTGTAAGCATGTGTAGGTACATTATATGAAGAATCATACAGGAATTTCTGCACTGCTGTAAAAGGACAGACATACAAGTGATCCTTGTGCATTCCTTAGATACAACACTGAGGAAAACAACACTACATATTAAATAATAAGTATGCCACTAATGCACATGCATACATAGCCTAGACAGAGCCATCTGCAGAGGTCATGGAAGAGAGAGAAGAAATTTTAGGCAGGCAAGATGGGGACACTTATCCTTGCCAGAGGCTTGGCTGGGACAGTAGACCTCAGAAGTCAAAATCCAGAACAGGTCCCAGTACAAAACACGGATCTGTCCATCATCGCCTAGCAGGCTGGACAACCTGCAAGGGCTTTCTCAGTCCTACCTACCTTGGACATGTCAAAGAAATCAGCACCGTTATAAATTACAGAATACCGTATCTATTCCAAGAACGAACAGAGGAATAATGAAAGAAATCAAAGGAGTCCAGGTGAATGGAAATGCAGAAACAAATTATTGAGATCCTGCTTATTCATGGACTAGAAATGAGACTACTAACCAAGGTTGTAATTGTGATATTATACAGATGCCAGCAGAAGGAAAAGTGATTGTCAGCTTACTGAGCACAACCTGGATATCAGGAGCAATCCATCCAGATCCAGGATGTTGTCAAGAGGCCCTGACTCATGTCAGTAACAGGAGATTAGAAAATATACTGGAGGGTGATCATGGCTCTATGACCCAATGTGTCCAGTTTTTTATCATCACATCTGACATTTTTTCTGCCAGCTCTGAGACTTCTGCTACTGGCCTGGCCTGGATTCAAACTGGAATCTGCAACAAGATCTCTTTCTAGTACAAGCAAATCCCAAACTTTTCAGTCCACACTTCTTTCTAAGTAAATTTTCTGTAAATAATAAAAACGAATTTGCAGAAACGTAAGAGGATGGCACATTTGAAATGATGAAATACACTCTAGATTTTGTTCTGAAAAATAGTACCAGGAAATCTAAAAAAAACATACAGCATACATTAGGATGATACAACAACTATTATTATTGCTATTATATGCCAGTCATAATATCACTAAAAACCTTGTTAGTTCTCATGGATATGAGTTTGTATGAAAACTGCTTTTCTTAAGAACTGCTTTTTAAAAACAGTTGTGTAGCATATTACTGTTCCTCCTAGGTCAGTGAGGTTTTTTTCTGAGATACATTAAAATCTAATAAGAACAGCCCCCGCAGTTCAGCAGAAAAGTTTAGGATTTTGTACTCTTTGATGAAAGAGGACACATCTAAGCATTACATTAGCAAAGTGTTTACCTCACTATCCTGAAATTACATCAGTGAAGAATACATGGTCTAGGACATCTAGCTGTCTCTATTTGTACTCAATGACAATCTTTCATCAGAAAGTGCATCCATAGTGAGAACATTTCTGGAGCATTTTAGTTATCTACGTCCTTTGTGGCATAACTTCTTTCCTTAAGGTCAGATGAAATGTAAAACCTCCCCTTCAATTCCCCTCAGACTCTATTTAGATCTGAAGATGAAAGTATATTCATCAAAATAACTCCTTGCAGAAATGTGGCCAACTCCATTTAAAGACTGATACATATGTACCAAAGACTGACCACAAGTCTTGGCTTGAGTTATTTAACCCAAGGAAAGCAGCCATTCCATCACTGTTTCGGACAGAAAATTGATTACCAATGGACACTTGCCAGTGCTAAACTGATCCAGCTTGAGAATGATGTTAAGTCCAGACATTTCTTTCAGGAGATTGTTTTCTTCTGTGTCAGCAGCTAAGTTTTCATCTCCAAAAAACATGTGAATATCCGGAGTTTGGTGTTTCAAGATAAACTATAAATTCAGAATCAAATATTACCTGATCCCACAATGTGTGACTGAAGNAAGATTCTGAGAAATAGAACTTGAAAGTCACCTCCAACCATGGTAGCACTGAACCGTAATAATGGCCCATGTCTAGTAAAAATTGCTGTTTTTCGTATATTTTTATATATGTATATTTCACATATATATGTCTTAAGCATGTTACCCTGAGTTTCACATTCTTTTTAGAATGACTTCTCATTTTGTTCACATTTTGGTGTCCCATAATGCCAATAACTATTCAGCATTACTGTCAGTGGGATGGGGACACCCCTCAAACACTTACTAGCTTCTCTACAGTTCTTTTGTAGGCAATTTTCCAGAAAGGCTTCTGAATCCCCAAAAGTCTACAGACTTGGTTAAAAAGCGGTGAATATAACAAACAACATGAGACTGCAAAAAGTAAGACAAAGAAATCACTATATATCACTGGATTCTGAGGTCCAAGAAGACATCTGATTGTGTAACAGAGGCCACAGAGTTTCATCCAGGTACTTTTGCACTGAGCCATATAATTTCTGTTTGAACAAAATATATCTTCCATAAAGGCATTTTAGTCTTATTTAGAAATGTCAAGAGAGAGAGAATTTGCTCCTTTTCTGGGTAGTTTGTTCCAGTGGTTTACGCCAACAATTTTTCCAGAGCCTACAGAATGAAGACATATTTTCTGTGCTTATATAATTCCAGCTCTCATCTATGCATACAGAAATTCATTAAAGTCATCAGACCTCAATCATCACTGATTTATGGCAAAAACTTTAAATTCCATTGACTGTCTTTACTTTTAATATCACCAAACACTTTTATTTTTTTTCAAGTCTAGAACCCCCAAGATGATTACTTGCTTGACAGGGAAAAGACATGTACCAATTTTGCACATTGTACTGATTCTATTTGGTAAGGACGTTTGGGGGTGCAGACAGCAGGGTAAATGGGGATCTTCAAAAATTTACCCAAAAAGTCGTGGTCATAACTAGCCAGTAATCAATCTCGTGATCATCAGGTACATCTTGGAAAGAAAGTCAAACATCTGTTAAAGAACTGGATGATCGGAATGAGGAGTTTAGCATGGATCAAGAAACACAGAGGGCAGTTGTTCTCAATGCAAGACCATCCTTTTCCTCTGCTTTGGAAATCTCTTCCCACCAACCCACTTACTTCGGTGAACTGATTTTGCATTGTCTTCAGTAATTTCTTACTACCACTGCCTTCATTCACTGATTTCAGATGTTTGCAAAAAAACTGTTGCAGTAATAGATGTATGGGGTGGGTTCATCATCATCATCATCATCATCACAGTCAGCAGTTGCTGCAAGCCACTCCTATCATAAAAACTGCCACAGGGTCAGTCAACTTCTGCTTGTCTCGTGTAGCTGGTCTCCTAGCAAACAAGTGGAAATGGCACTGCTTCCTCGTAAAGAAGCAGAGAGTAACAGCCCTTCCCATCAGCCAAAAGGTCCAGATCAGCTAAGAAGGGAAGAAATTACAGATTGGATGGGACTTGCAGGATGTAAGAAAGGGAGCACAGGGAAAAAAGGCTCGTGAGCAAGAACAGGTGGAACGAAGAAAGGACCATGAAGGGAATTAATTAAAAAAAAATTATGTAATAGATAATGTCATTTTCATCAGCATCATTTTTCAGATAGTCCTGTCAGTACTTCATTGTAGGCTACAATATCGTTCTATTAAATTTCTGGAGCACAACACACCACTGCTAGAAGGTGTACTATGTCTGGGTTCATGAAGAAAATTAATACTGCAAACATGGGCTCCACTCTGTCTATCATGGAAGTAATATTATTGGTCATTTCTTCTGGCACCTCATAATACTGTTCTATTGGGAATAAGTTTGGGGAAAGCAACTTTTAACACCTGAGCTGCCACTCGACTAAGTATTTCTCACCAAAAATTCACAGAATCTCTTGCACAAGCTAAGTTACACTTACCCATCCTTCCCAAGGGCAAACCCTGAAAACTTCCATTTTAGGACTAGTCTCTCTCTATGCTTTGGTATTAAGAGGAATAACCTAACGTTGAGTGTAAAATCAGAATTTGGAACTCTAGAAATTTCCTTGCCATTTAGCCTTTAGACACAAGATGGCAGCAAGAAATTCATTTCGAGCATTTGCTCCCAGTAACCCAGCAGTTACCTGGTAGTAACTGTTAAGTACATGGGCTTGTGGGCTTGGTTATTGCGAGTGTTTGGTGGTCGTGTCCACAAACACTCCTACCCTCACACTGCTCTCCTGTCACCCGGGACCCTGAACTCTGCTGTTGGTTCTACTCCTAACAACCCTGCACTGGGTACACAACCATGCACAAAAATACTTGTATGGCAAACTCAGTTGTCTAACGTGTGTCAAGCACAGCCCTTCTAGTGGACATAAATCAGCAGAAAACTAATTCAATAAGTCTTACTTTATTATGTAGCCCTTGCTTCCCATTCTTTCCTAATGTGATATTTTTCCTTTCTCATAGTTTTAGCTTTTAGGATCTAGACCCTTTAGTAGTCCCAAAAATTTCCTTCTTTTTTTTTGCTCAAGATTTCCCCAGCCTAGGGTGTTCTAGAATTCGTCTGGTCCAAATTACCAACTTTGGAGCTGTTCAAGAAAGACTTTGCAAGTTCTTAAATGTTTCATGTCAGAAGGATTTTCTGCCATTTAAATTCAAGTGAAAAATGGATTTTGTCATTACATAGAAAATTCATCTAATTTTACCCCATTGGAAAAAGAACAGTAGAAAAAATCAGATCTTTAGTGTACATCTCCAAAGTTCCTTAGTATTTGCAGATCATTCACAATTTTTGCTGATATGAGGAACTGCTCCAAGAATTCTTATGACCAAAGCAGTGCTCTAAAATTAAAGGTTATGAACCAAACTTGGCACCTACAGCCTACAACAGGCTCAGATACTCTGTGGATCAAAGGAACACATGTATAACACACACAGGCCATAGTATTCAATTCAAATGAATTAATGAATTCAAAAAGAAAGCAAGCTAGAAAGGACCCAGAGCATATCCTCAGAGCCAGCAACATTCCAGAGCAACATTCCTCATGTTGCCAGTAAGCCATAGGTGCAATGACATTGGTCCAACTCATATTAAAGTACCATGGCTAAAGCAGACTGAGTAAAAAAAATAGAAAAAACCTATAATAAAAGTACTCATATATACATCTGGTTTTATCCATCTACCTCCTATATTGATTAAACTTCCTGGTAGAGAAGCCACTGATTTGAATTACCCAGCCCATCAAGTGATGTATGTCTGTCTACTTTATTACATATTTTCATTGTCTTTCTTTAAATAATTTTCTTCAGACTGCTAACAATTATTTTTTTCAAGTGTCTTGTTAAAATAGGACTGTCCACGTTGGTCTGATGATACATGTTTAATGCTGTAACATCTCAGAATCAATATTCTGCTTCACAGGAACCAGTTATTGCACTAGACATTACAAGGACACACTCCTATTATAATATCTTGTTTGGGACATGTGATAAAGAAGGGTACAGAAAATTTGGCCCTTTGTTTAAAGCTTGTTAGTGTTTTTTCCCCTCAGAAATACATATCTGCCTTCCAAAGAAAACATCTCACAAGATTAATAAATATTCTCTTTGTTAAAAGCTTTCATATTCTCTGTTCAAGAGGAACAATGTCCAGCTAGTAATTAATCTGCACTCTGGTTCAAGGGCAGAATTATTTACTTACAATCTTGGAATGCCGGAGATTGAAAACACATTTTCATCAGGACACTAACATTAATGAGAGGGTTGGTGAGGTCTAAAGAACTCAGGTGAAATTCTTAAAATAGCTGCCAAGATATGTGTTTAACTGTTTACCCTCATTAACACTGAAGTTTTCACTGGGCATCAGTGCGTCTGTGTCAAACTAAATAAACCTGAAATGACCCCCAAAATTACCTCTTTTTTTGTTGGAAGCAGTCACGATGTTCTCATTAATACTCAGAAAATGTGCCGCATCTATTATGTGTTTAGATGGAAATCAATTCTTCTTTTCTTCAGGAATGTTATCGTAGCATAACATTTTAGAGACCCTGCACTTACTGTTTTCTATCCACAAAGTTCTGAATAGCCTGGCATTTGACCTGCGTTTGAATAGCCGAAGACTGAATTGCATTTTTAACTTTTCCACATAGCAATTCCTATTTTAAGAACATTTGTTCATCTGTTTTTATCTGCTCCATACGGCATTCATTTCAGAAAGCAAACACCACAGGAGCAAAAATCCCTCTCAGCAATCTAATGACAGCAAACAAATACCTGAGGCCAAAAATTCACACCACATTGTCTTCCTGGCAGGACAGGCAGATGTTGTGGTGACCTTAAATCTTCGCACCTTCTTCTGGTGAGCTACAGGCAAAAGGTGGCAGCACAGATGTCATTTTTATTTGTCACCCTGGGAGAAAAATCCTTGCAGTTCAGGCAAACTGCTGCCCAGTTTCAGGGAGGGTGGGATTTTTGATTAATCTCCTTAAGCCGTAGACCACGCAAGGAGAGGCACAGACCTGTTCCAGGGACGCCTCGCACTGAGTAACTCCGATAGTCAGGTCTCGGATGCAGCACAAAGCAGTGAGAGTGAGAAGAAGAGCCGGAGCCGAAAGGTTGAGCCAGAGGAGCAGAAAGCTCCGGCAGAGCTGCCCACGTTGTCACCCTGTTCTGCGCTTGGTACGAATCCTTCCTCCACTGAAGTGGGCAGATCTGAGTTGGAACAGGACGAAGCTGCAGGTTACATAATTTATAAATGCAGCCAAAATAATATAAGATTAATAGTCTCTTTCCCTTCCAATGTATTTATAAACAAATTCACCTTGAACATGCTCAAATACTGTTTATATGCACTTTCCACATTCTCTCAAGCAGCCATATGGTACAAATACTATATATAAGTGAGCTTCATAAGTGAGCTTCAGAACTGCTGCACAAGAATTCATAGAAACAATAATTTAAACCTTTGTGATGAACAATGGTGCCAGGCACTCAGACATTTATCGAATTTTGTAGCAGAAACTGTCTCTATCACATGCCAGAAATTAACCATGTGGAGTTAAACTAGAGTTACAAATTTATCTGAGTCAGTATTCCCAGGGAAATTATCAATATCAATCAATTTTTTTATTATAAAAATTGGCTAAATCTGAATAATGAATAATTAAAAATAACTGCTTTGGTCTTATAATGTAGTGAAGTAAAGCGAGAATCTACATTTATCAAATAAATTATTCATTGTGAGATTAGTCATTCTGTTCTGCCAATACATATCACACAAACAGATTCAATTGCTAGAATTATGCTTTGAGAAGAAACCTTGGCTGATCTTAGTTTCCAGTTTCAGCAAAATCACTTAGTCAAACATGGGACCTCAGCATAGAGGCTATCATTAGGATAATGTCACATATCAAAGAAAATAAATGTAGGCTGAAGAAACCACTTAACCTAACAATACATCTTCAAATAAAAACAAATAAGGTGGTCAAAAAAATCACAGAAGTGATATGACACTTAAGTAATTGGCCGTTCTGGACAAAAAAGGATAATAAAAAATTTTAAGAAGAATATATTTATTAGAGAATTAAATATTGTAGGCACAACATTTTTGAAAACTGATATAAAATGTTGCAAGAGAGTAGGAGTCTCTAATTTGGATTGCAGTCTGAGACTCAGTTACTTTTAAAACTATGACACCAAGAAACTTTTTAAATTAACTCTTTGAATACTTTTATACTATTCAAGTACATCTAGAGAATTGGGTTCATCAGTACAGATGACCTGCAATATACAGCTTATACAACGCTATTTTGCTGAAAAAACATCCATTTCAATGAACTCAATAAACAGTGAATATGGAAACAAGATTTTTTCAAACCATGAGACAGCACTAAAGCTTTAGGATGCTTAAAACTGGAGAGAGCCCTTATTATTTGTGTATGTTATAATTCATAAATGTGGTTCATATATTTCATCTAGACTTTTTTATATTCAAGAGATATAAAAGCAGGTCAAAATCAAATAAAAACTGAGTTGCAGATGCAAAAGTAAAACACAAAGATGAAACAGGTATTAATTTCAGAAAATGCAGTATTTCCTACCAGGAACTTGGCAATAAGATAGTAATTGAAGAAAGTACTATAACCCTGAAATTATTTGCAAAGATTCCATGTTTTCCTTCAGTCTCCAGCTCTTAAGAGTCCTGTTGTTACTAAAGAATAGGAAATTTCATTTAAAATTAAATAACTAAATCTCTAGCTTTCACAACAATCTTCACAAAACTAAGAGAATATGTTTTAAAGAACTAGAAATCAGAATGAAATTAAAATTAAATAATAGTATATTTTTGGGACAAAAACCCTTAAACTGATATTGAGACTAACCTGCTTCAGGATTTTTAATGTCTGTTACACAGGTTACATTAAACTTTCTGACCAACTTTCATTTTTTATAATTTCCTGTCATAGAATCACAGAATGGTTTGGGTTGGAAGGGACCTTTAAGATCCTCTAGTTCCAACTCTCCTGCCATGGGCAGGTACACCTAAAATTAGGAGTTAAAATAAATACTAGACATTAAGTTATTTGTGTATTATTGTATTTACATTAACAGTCATATTCTGTAATTCAAACCTTTACACAGTAAAGTCTTACTCTACAAAATCATCACCAAAACAACTAGACATATCTATCTACAAAACTAGACAATACTCCAGCACTATTGAAGTAAATGGTTCTTTATCGAACAGCTTAAATGGAACCAGAGAAAGTAATATTTATGAAAATTAGCAAAAGATACATTCATCTTATTGAATATATTTTAATATCACACTTTTCTTTTGGAATTTTACTAAAATCTGAAGCTTTGTTGATGCTGAGGGAGAAATACAATATCAGCTCCATCTTTTCAGAGGTGAGTAAATTAAATAAATAAGTAGATAGACAAACTAATAAAACAATAAAAAAAAGCTGAAATATTTCAAGCCCACTCATATTCAAGGAAAGCCCAGAGGCTATTCTGATAAATAGGAAAATCTAAATATTTCAATCTAGAGTGGTCATTTTAAAAACAAGCAGTTCAAATGCGAGGCTTGAAGAAAAAAGAAAGTAAGCAACAAAAAAGCATCAGATGAAGGACATGCAATTAAAAAAATATTGTAAACCTGACAAAACTGTATAGTCCTAACTGAATGAGCACAGAGAAGATATCATGACAGACAGGCTTGTAGTATTAGAAGCAACACACTTCATTTTGTACAAAGTTTCCCCTTGGCTTGTCAGTGTGTAAAGAACAAACATCAGGCAGGAGTCACATTCACCAGGTAAGGAGTTGTGTTATAGCTGAACTTGATTAAGCACCAGCTGAAGAATTTGATCCAGGGAGCTGAAGATGCTCAGAAAATGAATGAGTAAAATGAGAAGACCAGTTTTTAAATATTTTAGAATAATTATGCTCAAGAAGAACAATTAAAAGGATAAATTTAGGTAAATAAACATAAAATTTACCTATATTCTCCCAAAAACAATTTCTCCTCTAAGAAAACTAGTGGAACATTATCCAGATATTATTGCTATAGGATAAGTGTACAGCTATGTGGAAAAAAAAAGTGACTGCCAATGGCTCATTTTCAAACTAGAAGATTATCCTTGAGAAAGTCTCAGCACAGTTGAAGTCGTTAATAACTTGGTGGAACAGGAAATAGTCCTAAAACTTGGGCAAAGACAGAAGTGGAAGAGACTGCAAGCAATTTGAAAGAAAAGATCCAAAGTAAGTGTGATAAATTAGTGGGGAGAGGGGAATGAAATCATTTAGATGAAATTTTATAAAGTGCAAAGTTCTGCATTAAAATAAAAACTCAAATATATGGTATCAAAAAGGGAAGGCTGGAAAAAAAAGAACTGGGTAAGTTGGATCACAGACTGAATATGAGTCAACTGCAGATGAACGTTTCAAAACAGAATAATATAATTCTGTGTTTATTAAAAAGAAAGCTCTACATAAAACATTGAAGGAAATTATCCACTCTACTAATGACTGGTAAAGCCTCTACTTCATCTATTTTTGTCTCTCAGTTTTAAAAAAGATGTGGTAAACTGGAAAGAGTCCTGAGAAGAACAAAGAACAAGGGGAAATTTATAAAATGAGACCTATCAGGAAAAAACAGAAGACTGAAGACAGAATGATAAACATCAGCCAATGTTGACTTTAAAAATTTTAAAGTCATCACATATCCTGTTTCCATCAAAGGATAGAAAGAATAATCAGCTTCATGTGTGAGAGAAGACATAGATTAGATGTTAGGAAAAGCCTTTATAGCAGGGAAATAGGCCCCTCTAGGATGGGTGCAAGAAGGCTGGTAGAGAAAGTAACCGCAGCATTACTTTGCTCCAAAGCACAATTTTCATCTGAAAAGGGAATAAGCAAAACGACTGCAATGAGGATAGGAGGGGGAAGATGTTGGCTCGCCGGCAAATTCCCTCTTTCACTCAGTCTCGGTCTGTCACGTCAAATACTCATGGCTAACTCCTTTCCTGGTTAAAATTGCTACAGTTGCAATGGCTTCAAGGTTTTTTTGGGCTGTATTATCAGGTCCTTTGTCTATGAAATGAAAAGTGGGAAATGCTTTTAGCAAAAGTCAGCTGTGGACAGTTTTTGATGGCAGCCTTGCGCTGGTGGTTGATCCTCTGCCATCTTAACAGAGTGGGTTTCACAAGAAGCTGTGCTTGAACTTCAGGGAGGGACCATATTAGCTTTTTAATCATCTTTACCTTTCTGATACAGCTACGGTTGCATTGAGTATCTTTCTCCTGTCCTTCCATTACACAGACCATTCAGGTTCATGGTCAGTCCCCAGAACACAAATGCATTGGAAAGGAAGGTAACAGTAGCAGCAAAAGGAACTCCAAAACTCACCAAATGAGGCATAAGGATATTAAATCTATGACACTGCCTTTGCACAAGAAATGTTTATTTGCCTTCATCTTGGTATTCTGGCCAAGCAGATTTGTTTGTATTTGTAAATAGTCTGGTTCAAATGAGATGTTTTTCTGAGTAGCTGATTTTAAAGTTTCCTCTTGTGAGGAAATTTTCTTGTTGTTTTGCAGATAAAAATCGAATACATTTTGAAAAGACTGTCTGCATCCATGGGGGCAGAAAAATATTTTGACAGAGGAAATGCCAACGTTTCTCTGCTTCATTCTTGGCCAAAGTCATTCACCAAGGTATGGGAGGTGCTGGGCAAAGGTCAGGCCTTTGGGTGTACGTGCATTTTGGCTAAGTTTCTTCCTGGCTTAAAAAGGTTATTTGGGAACTATTGGCTTCAAAGAACGCAGATAGTATCTATTATTCTTTTTTGGGGTAATCAGTTTGTTTAGTATTCTTACCAATGTGGAAAACTTTACTTTCAAAGAGATAATGGTTGACAATCTGACTTATGCTCATCTCTTTTTAATCTCCTCTGGCCAATAGACACTGCTGAAGAGTGATATAAGGAGCAGACTGCATGCAGTGCAGGATGCTGTTCAGGGGACAGCAGCTGACTGCTCCACTTCAGCATCATCTCGGAAGTAAAAGCATTATCCAATCTATGCACAGAAAGCAGCATCATTGCAAGGTGACTGACCTTCTACACAAGAGCTATTGATAAAGTTGATTTTCACGTTGCTGCTCCATGCTTGGACTGCAGAGTATGGTGTTGGCCAGCTGCTGCTCCACCTCAAACCTGAGGTTCCCTATGATGGCACCTGACTAGTTCTCCTTCTGACACCATGCAGGATCTGAGGGCCCAAACTGCTGGACTTTAACAGCCTTACTCAGAAACTCAGCTGCCTGGTGTGCAGTTCCACCCTGGCCCAACACAAAACCCCCATCTGTCCCCATTTGACCCAGCACGTTAGAGAGGACGAGAGGGTTTTTGTCAGATGCCTCACCAGATGCTGCCAGATGTTGCCAGATGCCTTGCCAGAATTTACCCTGCAGCTGTCGGGCTGTCACAGCTCCTCGTCTGACCTATTCCCAACACGGTGCAGCTGCATCCCACCCCCCCCCTTGGAGCAGCTTCTCCAGTTCCAGGCAAGGCAAAAGCTTTGAGTAACAGGCAGTAAAACTTTGGGCACCGAAGTGCAACACGGGCACAAGAGCAACAGACAAAACAGGCTGACAATTTCTGAAAGTATTCCACCTAAGAGCAGGCATTGACTATAAAAAAGCACTGGAGCACTGCATCAGCAAAAGGTTCAGAGATAAAACAAACACTGTAAACATAATACAGCCTTTCATAGTAGGAGAAAGACCGAGGGAGGAGGAACAGTACAGCCTTTGCTGTTTTGACTGGCATCACTGCTTGTCTCGCTCTGACAGGTTGCCAGGTTAAGGTTTTGTTTTGAATCAGTCATTTCCCTTTGAACAGTGGCAACTGTTACCATTGTTACCCTGTTACACTGAATATAAAACAAAATTTCCACCAGCAGCTTTCCTACCATATGTTTGTTCCAGGAGGCAGCAGGCATCTAGGATTTGGTAGCAATCACAGTGAGGAAACATTTGCAGGACCTGTCTCAACAATATAATTGCCTCAATCACAGTAATGTCATACAGAAGGAGGCACTGAATTCCCAACTGCTGTCCATGAGACTTATCCTAAGAAATCTAATAATGTGAGGATTTTTTGTCTTTTTAATTGAAAGGTTACTATTTTGAGAATCATCCCGCTAAACTGTAAAGCATACACTTGAAGCATTAGTGCTGAAACTGTGTCAATCATATTTTAGCTGCAAAATTATTTAACAGATTTTCTTGAAACACTTTCACTTTTTCTCCACAATAAATCTAGCCATATCTTGGTAAAATCAGCTTCACATAGAAAAGTGATATGAGGGGTTTAAAATAGCATTTCGTAAGGTTTTCATATTAACCTGGCTTTAATTAAGAGGATGTCTTTGAATATCTCCAAAAACTAAGATGAATTCCTAATTACTTAAGGAAAATACTATTATAAAATTACTCCTATTTACTTATGATGTAGGTTTTTTCTTCCTAATCATTTAGATATGAAGAACTAGTTATATTAAAATCAGTGAAATCGCTCTTTATAAGAATACCTTTACAGTTAAATCAGATTATCACTACAGTGCTTAGTAGTTCAATAAAGCAGTTCAGTAAATAATGAGGGCTTTCCTCTTTGCCTGTATTCCTAGAATGAATGCCAAATTACCAGTGATCTCTTACTCCTAAACAAACTTTCTTATATATTTGGTAAGAAATCTAGAAGTCACTAGAAGTGGTTGTGAATAAACTACCCATATGGTCTTCTGGACTTAAAAAAGCTGAAGTCTGATGTAATGTTACAGGCACTGGATGATGGTTTATTAATAACAGCTTGTATTTTTGAAAGAACCTAGAAGAGTTAGACTCCCAAATCCAAGTGCTAAATCCCATAGGTTCTTTTGAAATCCCAGACATCATTAAAAACTAGGAGAGAGAAAGATATATCATTTTGACCTCAGAGGAATCTACTGTCAATAATGTCAGCTACTTGATATTGAATGAAAGAGGTTTTTTTTTTTTATGAATGAGAATGAGTGGTCTTCTCCAATCATAAAAAAGAGCCAAATTGATATTCAGCTTCTTGTAGATAAAATAAACTTATTTCAAAGTACTGCAGTTATTTATTATTCTGCAAGTAGTTAGATAATCACCTTTGACTTGTTTAGCTGCACTTCGTTTTTTGAACATTAACAGGAACAGTTTATACGTGTGAGACTTATGTCATGCTGAGACAATTTTTACAAGATTTAGAGACCAGAATGTGAAGAAAGCAGAGCTTTTAGAAGGTAAGACAAACAAGACAAGGATGAGGGTGTTGAGCCTTTAATGAAATATAGATGCAGGGTATCGTTGCAAAAATAATTGCACAAGAAAAAACAAAAATCCTAATTAGTCAAAATTAATTGTTACAGCACTGGATCTGCTCCAGTAGGGTTTACCTGTCCTTGTTTTAACAAATAATTCATCATTTCTCAGTGCCAAGTGATTTCTCTGAGCATGGAAGTTGTTGCCTTCAGTGTTTCAGCTGGAGAGAGTAAACTATTAAAAAAAATTACTATGAAAGCAGTTTGAAAAATAAATTAAAATACTGTATCGGAAGGAGGCCAGTCTCTGCTTTTTCAAGTGGTTAAACACAAGACAGAAACTCTTTTTTCCAAATTTACTTCCTCTCCCCTCTACCTATTTGTTTCCAAATTCACAGAGTACATCAGGAAAAGCACCACCAAAAAAAAGTAAGAGGAGTTAAGAGAGGAAGAACACGCAATAAATGTTAAGATATGCACAGAAAAACATGCAAGTGAAAAACAGACAAGTGAAAAACACACAGATTAAATTCAAGGTTTTAGGGTTGTTTTATTTACTTGTGCTGAAGACTAGCAAGCTTTTCATTACACCACATTATGATCACATTATGGGTAATTAAAGTGTGTTACATTTACAGATTCCGAAAAACTGATGTGGTAAAGCAACTTGCTGGAAAATATGTATAAAGACGTTTGGATTGAAGTATTTGTATCCTTTCACTTAATAATGTTCAGTTAAATAAAATTTGACAGCTTCCTTATTAAAACTATGAAGTGATGCAGGACATCCTCCCTCAAGGACTCCTCAAATGTAAAATAAACAGTATCTAAAGAGGGCACGCTTTTCTCTCTCCACAAAATGTTCTCATCTTTAGGCTGAAACAAAGAAGCTGCATAAAGTTAGCTACAAGTCCCAGAAATCAAGGGAAGGAACTGGAAAATAACCCTGCCAATTGAAACTGCAGGAGTTCTTTTGGCCAATGAAGTGTCAACACAGTGTCCCTTAGGCCAACCAAGAGGTTATTGGAACAACAACCAAAAAAAAAAAAAAAAAAAACCAAAAAACACAGAGTTGTCAAAAGTGTCCATGAATAGATAGGGTCAAACTTTCCAAAGATAGAAACCTTTTTCAAGCAGACAGAAGAATCAGCATGAATTATACACCTGCATTTGCCAAGATGCCACATAAAATTGTCTGCGGGCAACCAGATGGGAAGGAAAACAAAAAACAAAGCGGTGGAAAATGTCCAGTTCAATGGGCTGTGTGGGGGGTTTTTTCATCAGGAAGAAGTACTAGAGGAATTTTTTGTTCTCCAAGTGTTCTGGGTGTCAGAACTTTCAAATATGTAAGAAGTGAAAATCTGTGCAAAGTTCATCCATGATATAAGCTCTCGTTTGGATCTGCGCTGGCAATTTGGACACAAGACGATCTAGCTGTGTTCAGTGGTAACAGTTGCACTTGCAAATGTGAGCCCAAGTTTTTGTATGAACAAACCAATCACTGCAGACAGTAATGACAGTCAAAAGTGACCATAAATTGCCAGAATCTCCTATTGTAGAGTTTTTCTAAAAGATGATGATGCACTGCTAACATTTGGCTTCTAATTAAGCCAAAAAGACTTCTTGCAACTAGTTAACTGGAGAGGCTGGCATTCAAAATATTCCAGGTAGTTCCAATGGTAGAATTGTCTGGAGACTTGACTGGATTCGGGGGATGAAATGAAACATGACTTTAATCTTTTTTCCAAGTTTATTCTTACTGTGGTGAACCTCCTATACCCTCTAAGACCCTCAAATGAAATGGAAAATAGTTGACCAAGTCAGAAGACATCTGGCAGACTAAGGGAATGCACTGATTGCGTTCGATGACATCTGCTCCGCAGAGAAACATTACCTGGCTCTGTTCAGAATAAGCCAGCTGTTCAGTCAGCTGGAATGAGCAGTCAGAGGCGTCTAAAGAAATCAGAAATACAACAAATGCATTGTCTTGAGATTAATCAAAAGATGGTCTTTCTTGGCAAAAAGCCAGGCATCCAAAGAAAAAAACATTGCCAGCTGAAGATTGTATGTCTCTCTAGAAATATTTCCATAGGGACATTTCTTTGGACCAAGATGATGGGAAGGAGAAGATTTGTCAGCATATACTCTATATCCACAAGCAGCTTTCTGAGAAGTGGCAGCCAAAATGGCTTTGTGGCTTACAAGAGATTTACATTGAATAACTCTGCTGCCAAATTCAGATTCTTGACTTTGTACACTCTCTACAGGGGCTGTTTCTTGAACTGGAGGAAATCAGTTGTTTGCATCCTTTTATGGTAAACGATAATATTCCTACAAATATTCTAACCTCTAAAGAACCCAATCATTGTTATGAATCTAGACCTGACAAATACTTTAAGTAAAATAATATAGTAAAACAAACATACAAGGAAGCATTTGGAGAAAATGCCCACTTGAAACAGGCTCTACCAGAGTACCTGAGGGACTGATTTCATATGATTCAAACTAACATGACCATTCAGAAAAGCTTAAAACTAAGAGGCCCATGGAAGAAAACTGGAAAAGAGTCATGGTAAACTCTCCAAATCTGACTTTATTACACAAGCAAAACAAAACAAAACAAAAAGAAAAAACAAACAAACAAAAAAAAAAACACAAAGCAGTTTAAAGGGTTCAGTAAAAAGAAAAGAAAACAACAGCAGAAGCAGCAAAGAGAAAAGTATAAGCAGAGAATATGGGAATAGTCATGGAGACAGTTCAGTTACTGAAAGGATTACACAGGATCGAGTTAAAGTGGGTGAGGTAACAGAGAGGCAACTTCGCTGTTTGGAAACCAATGAAAGGTGGCAAGGTTACAAACCAAGGGAAGTGAAACCAAAGAGCAGGACATGAAATTAGACAGTAGAGTCATAACAAGATTGGTGAACTACCGCTCATGACTGGAAAGTGGATATTTAAATATATGATAATCTTCTGAAAGCTAGAAATAAAATCAGCAGTAGAATACTGCCATAGTTTAATAAAGACCACTTCTGCAAGTAAAAATCTGCAGTAACATGGCTAAAACTGAAGCTTTTAAGGTCAAAATCAATTTGAATGAAGGGATTTAATATGAATTACGGTCAGAAGTTTGCCATTGCCTCACATGGATCAAATTTGAACCTGGATGAGGACCTCATTAGTATTTTGCTGGAAAGAAAAGGGCTATCAGAAATTGTATCATTGTGTGGACGCATAAATTTCCCAGACTCGCATTGGAAAAAACATGCTACCAAATATGGTAGGTCCTACTTATTCCTGAATGTGATAGCCAACATATTTCTTCACCAAGTGTACTGTGACTAATAAGTACCATTACAGAAAGGGTTCTGGTCAGCTGGAAGTGAGAGATCAAGCAGAAGACCTGGGCATAGAAGTTAATCACAAGATTCCTATGAGTCACCAGTATGATGATAAAGTGCAACGTGATACTAGCCCATGGCAAAAGCAAATTATTTCCAATAGAAATTAGGATGTATTAACATCATTATAAAAAGTAGCAATAATCTGAACACAGTGCTCTGTTCTATATTGTGTGCAAAGGTGAACTCAGACTAGAACAGGTAGAAGGAAGGGCTAGTCATCCTTACAGAGCATTGAGAGTCTGTTTTGGGAGGAGAGACAAAAACGGGAGCACAGATTAAATGTGGTTGTTCTCTGTGAATTGCACTAGTATGAGGTGAGAACGGGACAACAACTATAGGATCATGTTGGGAGAGAACTAAAGTGGTCCAAATTAATTTAGGAAAGAAAATAAATATGTTTCCTTACAATCAGCTGCACAGAAAGCATTCTGAAAGAAGTGCAGGAGCAAAAGTTAATGAATTGGCTAATGAAGAAGCATAATGAGGTTAGGAGTGAGATTATGTGATGTGGTTCATCCGCAGTGCAGAATACTGCAGATAATGATCCCATAAAACCTTTCTCTTGTTCAATGTCCACATATCAACATGAAACCTATCTGAGATGCAGCTTTTCCTCAATAGATACCAAACTCCTCACACAGGACAATTAATACCAGTGTAATACAGCGTATAGAATCATAGAATGGTTTGGGTTAGAAGGGACCTTAGAGCTCATATAGTTCCAATTCCCCAATACACCTAATACTTAGTGCTCTATATGCTCTACTGTTTGATTTATATCAGTGTAAGACATTGTTTAATATGTTGGATTTTTTTTTTTGCACTGTGTTTTATAAGGTTCATAAGACCTACACTACAGAAAGTGTGGAAGTATGAACCAAATCTATGTAACACTCAATACTATCATATACCACTGGTTTTTCACAATGCAAATTACATTTTTTCAGTCCATTCTTTCTTTCTTCCTCCCACCCTCTGTTTAAAACATGAACATTACATAAAACAAAAGGGTCACATTTAGAAAGGAGAGACGAAAATGGATTTTTGCTTTGACATATGTTTAGAAGGTAATAGAACACTACATAATATGGGCTTCTTTCTCCTCGGTCTCAAAGCCGAGTCCAATACCACACACAATTCTGTATTGGGGGCAAAGTTTTCTTTTAGATGTTATTGTCACAAATGTTACAAAGTTTAAAAACACTAAAGACTTCATTGTGTTATCTATGGTGGACTGTGGAATGAACTTTTCCTAGTTGCCACTGAGTCAGTGGACTTTTAAAATTGATTAATCATTTATGACCACTAATAATTTCTGTAGCTATGCAAGAGAGAACAATGCGTTCAGCATCAAAATTGCATTTTTCAGGAAGGAAGTGTTTGTGAGTAAGAAAAGAGCCAGAAAATAATTTCTTCTCCAATTCAGCTATCTGTTTTGACAGATATGGGAATATTTCAGTTTGCCTTGACTGTAGGGGTAGTAGCTATTGCTGTACAAAGACAAGAGATGAAATACCGATTGAGGCTCCAGTGCAGTGCAGTTTCCTTCTCTTCTATACAGAATAAGAGTCTTCCTTTATGTATGAGGACCAAATTCAGCAAAGAAAACAATGTAAAACTGACATAACCATCAGAAAATTCAGGGTTGATCTTACAGAAAAACAGGAAAGATATTCTCTGAAATTCAAGAAGCTTTTTGTATATTTTCATCAGTCACATACAAAATTATATAAGCTAATGAAATTTCATGACCAGTGTCAGAATCTCAGTGCTTGAGTCTATGCCCTTCTGACCTCAGTTAAACTCAGACCTGTCATCTTGATATAAACTTCCTCTCTAGTCTATACAAAAGATAGCTTGATCATTCTAGGTAATGCATCTGTATCAGGTAGGCATACATGAGATACAGAGCTGGGTAGGAATGAAGGAGGGAGGAAAAAAAGATGCTTCAAAAAAGATGGATTATACTTTCCATTTCAAGGTATCTCCAGTTTTAAGGTCCTCACATAAGATTTTAAATATCTGTAAACCACATCTCAAACCACATGCAGAACTACAGTTACTTTACTTTACTTCAGATTGCACTTTGAAGTATATAGAATCTGAAAGACAACTAGAAGGCACATTCAGCTTCCCCTGAAAAGCCAAGTTTGGGGCATTCAGGCTGCTTTCAATGTACTCATCATGTGAAAGTATAAGAAGTTTAGAAGATAAGTCACAGGAAATGTACTCAGCAGCATTCTTCACAATTTTGCCAGAACATGAATACATGAGACCCCCACTACCAAGGAGAGTTTTGGTCTATCTGCCTGTGTTGGGCTCCTTGAGAAACATTTTTCACAGATTTCATTTGGCAGGGCATCTAAGAAGATGTGGAGAATGATATAAAATCAGATCCACCAAATTCAAAATACATAACCTATTTGATTAGAACCTAAGCTTTTTTTCATTATTACAACAAGTGTGCTGCAATCATCATTGCAAATCATCGTCTTTTGAGACGTGCTTGTATTGTAACAAGTGATTCAAAAAATTTTCAAACTGGAATCATGAGTAGATTGCTTGCAGTACAGCTGTCCACCTGCAAATTTCAGATTTTGTTTATTTGCACCGGAATTCTGTCTCATCAAATGCTTGGAGTTGCAGAAAATGACAATGCATTTTGACTACACACTGTCTAGGTAAACTTTTGTCAAATGAGGAATACTGAAATCAAAACAGGCTTTTGCATGTGTCACTCCATAAACTTCGGTCTTTCTGGCTACTAATCCAAATTTTGGTTACTGCCTCAATACTGTTCAAGAAGAAAAGCAGCAGTCAGATAATTGCCAGTTCTGTAGTATGAATGGTTGAGTGGCATTATATGTGTGTAACAATAATGATCTTCTACCCTATCCAAAAATACAGGGAGCAACTGTTGTGGCCTCTTCACTGGCAGTAAAATCACACTGGGGATGAGAGTACACCAGCATCGCTGTGAAATGATTGAAGCAAAGCATTTAAAAAGACATGTATCTTGGATACTGGAAAATTTTGTAGAATTGAACTCATCCTAGCTGGAGGTGTCAGGTAGGAAGCAAGCTTTTAGGTATCTGTAGACACTGTAGGAGTCAAGCCTCAGCTTGAGAAAAAAATGAATTCTCATGAAATATGCACCCAAACAATTGTAAATCCCTTGTGACCAGCTGTTCCCACCATCTAAAATTTGAACAAGACATAATAAAGAACCAAAGAGGAATTTAAAAGCAAACAAAAGCCAGGGCAGTAGGAGAAGGTTTGGATCCCAACCTGCCTGGACTTGGAAAGGCTTAACAAGCTCTACTTTTCAGCTTGAGCTCATCTGCAGTTTTAAGTGTGCTTGTCAATTTAAATTAGACCTTTACAAGAAAAATTAAAATTTATTTTACCGCTAACTCTTAAATGTTATTCTAACAGCTGGGTAAAACATTTGCACTGAAATTATGACTGATTGAAATGGTCCCTGCATTCCAGGCTACACAGGTTTATGAACGCCAGTCCACTCGAACGAACTCTGCAATGCAGTTGTTCATAAACACACCAAGCTCCAAAATCTCTCCTCTCACTCAATCCCTCTTACTCAACACATGCTCCAAATTCCTCTTCTTCTACCTTCTCTAATCCTTTCAAGTACTTCATGCTTCCCAAAACCAACTAATGTAAGTGGAAACCTAAAATTTAGAGGAGATGAAGGATAAGATAACAGTGTTAGTCTGATTCCCTTCCAAGCAGGAAAAAAAGCCTAAAGGTTCATTTACCCTGTATAATTTAAAGATTTTCAAGTTTAAAACAAGCTTAAGATGCAACCTACAACAAACATAGATAAGGAAGGGCCTTCACATGTATTTATCCATATTATTTTTCAAGTACACAAAGTGTATGCATCAAAATTCTCAGAAAACTTTGCAAAACTTATCACGCCATGGGAAGTAGCCACCAGAAAATGACCAGGACACTTAAAGGAATCATTTATAAATCAACCTAAAAAAACACTCAGTAGATTATTTGCTGGAAAATGTAGCTAGAATGACAGGGAAGAGGCACATAAAAGAAAATATTTAATTGTATTTTCTGAATATTTTTTCAACAAAATGGTTTGGCTTTTCTTTTTAAAATTATTGTTTTCTTTTAAAATATATTTTAAATTAATAATGCAATGTGAAAGGGAGGATTAAAAATCCCATAGCTATGTAAAAAGTATTTAATATAATCAGAAACAATGTTTTATTTGCATTACAATTGTTTTTTTCATCATAGTGGGATAAACAAAAATCTTTCATGATGTGTCAATCTGAAATATTTTCTTGGTTTTTTAATTCCTAAATTAAAGTGGAAATTAATTATTCATAAACATATTTCAATATTTAAATTCAGTTCAGTGAGTGACTAAATTCAATTAGAGGCATAGAAGAAAAGAATTGAGGTTAATTTCTCACTATCCATGTTTTAGGAAGTGTACTGCTCCCCATACGTGACACTCCCACATATATTCCAGCTCACATGTCACACACCATAACCTATGTGCATGTTATGCCCTATAACCAAAGCATCACCTCATCCTGCCTGAACCCAACCTGCTCCTATTAGGATCAGGCCACACAGGAATGAAACCCTTTATAAAGTTATGAATTTGATCTTAAGTTTTACTACTGAAAGACCTGACAGAAATTATGCTGTACATTTTACTCCTTACAAATAGCTGTCAAAGAGGCTAGAAGTAGCCACTGGAACAAATACTTTAAGCTTCATCTTCAAGCCCACTACATAGCTTGGCTTAATGGCAAATTCATATCCGCCACTGTGAAATGAGCCTGACATACTCAAGTTATAGACCATAAAACATAAAGAAGACATTTCTGTGTCAAGGTGTTCAACAGCTGTGTTTATTCTGAGATTTTTTTTTTAACAGATAGGAAATCAAACATAGTGCCTTTTCTCCAATAGGAGTAAGAATGCTTTTTTATTCATTTTCTGAAGCTGTTAGTTTCTGTTTTAGCCATTCTCTTCATGAGTGCTTAGAACAACTGCTGAAAGAACTTACCTGTGACAATAACTGGCA
This sequence comes from Grallaria varia, assembly GCA_013396735.1. NCBI lineage: Eukaryota > Metazoa > Chordata > Aves > Passeriformes > Formicariidae > Grallaria > Grallaria varia. The sequence continues at coordinate 264,477 of VWZG01002315.1, forward strand.
AACCCAGATTTCTGGGTTTAACCTATTGAATCTCTTCTAAGCACTTTGACACCCAGTTTATGCAGCACTTGAGATGCTGCCTGCAACACAGGAATCCAGCATTTCTGATGGCTTTTTTCACAGGCCAGAGTTATCTTAGTACAGATAAAGAGCTGCCCGTCCAAGGCACTCTGGTTGTTCCACGCAACTCTTGAGAGTCCAGCCAGCCATGGATGCATCCTAGCAAATCCTCTGAGGATTCTCCCTATGCAGATATTATCAGCAAGTCACGTAGCTCCTTTTGTGACTAATGCTCCAACAGACACGATGGCTAAGGGATGGCATTCTTCATGCATTGCAAGAGTTTAATGGTGCTCAGCCAAGCATAAATTAGATATTCTTCATCTTTTTTTTTTTTTTTTTATAATATGGCCACCCACTAATACCAACTTTTAGCCTTCTCTTAGTCTTTAAGATTCTGTATTTTTTTGTTTGCTCACTGCAGCCTGATGGCAGGCAAAATTTACAAAAACTTAACAGAATAACCTCTTTCCAGTCTAACAATTGGCACTGAGAGGAACTTTTAAGTTCTGGAAACTCTTAAGGTCTTCTTCATAAAGCTGATGAGCTCCTCAGCATTCTACAGACATTTTTGTAAAATTACCTAGGCAAGAGTGATCCTAGCCAAAACCAAGATTTATTAAAAACAGAGAAAATGGAATTCAAAGAAACAGTTTCCTGAATAGCAGTGAACTTAACACTTCAGTGAACCAGGATTTCTATGATGGCACATTGTAGTGGTGTGGTCAGACACAAAACTTCAGGTAGTTTGCATAATAAGGGTACCTGGTACAAACATCCTGTTAATATGTTTTATCCTCACCTGAATACACATTGGAGTACATATATTTCTAGTAAAATATCACAGTTCCAGTTTTTTGCTGTTAATTCTAAATATTTTTTTATGATAGGTATACAAATTAAAACAGAGTACCAGCTTACAGAAGAGCATATCCCTCAGGATAGCTTCACATTGCAACATACACACAATATAGATAAATTACTTTGTCTTCTGTCTTTAGACTTAACAAATTGTTAATAGCAACAAAAAAATAGTGAATTTACATTGCTGCAGATATCACTGGAGCAACTGACATAAAAGTTGGGATAAAGTTACTTTCATCAAGTGAGCGTTTTGGTTTCTTTCCAGTTCTATCACTTCTCCTAGCAAAAGGCATTACCTCTCTATACAAAATTTTGCCCTACCTTGGTTTACCTAAATATCTCAGAAACATTGAAAGTTAAAAATATCTGCTATATATCTGCTCATTAGCTTTTCCTACTGCTAGTCACGAGTATGGATAAAAGAGAAGGAAGGTGCAAAGGTTAAATGTTCACTAACCTTGCTGACCACGCCAAGGGCTGTATGCGGCCCAAAGGTTCAAACAGAGGTCCAAGGCCATGTCTCGTAGGGTCAGCGTTGTGTTAAGCCAGCCCTGTGTCATTTCTCTGATAGTTCCTGAACGGAATGACGTCTGCCCACGGCAGGAAAGAGAAGGTCAATGTCCATGACTGGCAGATGTGCATGAGAATGGCTGGATTTTTAAGACATACCATGTTCAGTCTCTAAGCTGTTTCTGGCCTCAATTTTCATAGACTGTGGGAAAGAGAAAGGAAATCTATATAATACTATACATTTTCATGGCAAATGAAAAAACATTTTACATCTTAAAATACTGTTCTCAAGTATTCCTCATGTAATCCTCAAGTATTCCTCATGCCTCCATATGTTTAAATACATCTATTTATTGAATTCATTGGCTGTACACGCTTTCATCAAAATGACTCAGCCATAATTATTTTCACTGGAGTTAGGCACAGGCTTCATAGTTTCCAATCTAGTCCTATTCTTTGTCATCTTTCTTATTCTTAGCTCTGAAATTAAGGCCTTATGTTTTAATAAGTGAAGAAGATACAAGAACACTACTTCCACAACCCAATAAAATTTCTTTTTTTTTAGGCATATTCACACTGGGCTGAGTCTTTGTTTACAAAACGGTTAAGGTTTCTAGTTATTAAAAGAGATCAAATATATACTGAACTCTATTGCAGAAATCAGCTTCAGAGTTTTCTTGTGAAGCTGTAAAACACAGCACCAAGGAGAACCACAGATTCCAAAACTGTGTCAGAGAACCCCTTGGGTAGTTCAAGAGAGATTAAATCTACAGATTATTCAGGACAAAATAACTTGGCATGCTTTTTTGGCACCAGAAAAAAAAATACCACCATTTCTAAGACCTCAGTTTCAGTTTGCTCCTGATTTCCCAAACATCTCAAATTCTCACTGCTGGAATTCCTCACAGCCGAATTCCTTCCAGTTTTTGTTGAAGAGCCTTCTTTACAGAAATATCACAAAATTATCTGATGGCAAAAATGGGTATTTTCTAAACCCACATCTTAACTACCTAATCCCTGCATTTAAGCCTTCATCTTCATTTCAGTCATAACTGCAGGCTCCAACCCTGATTTAGGGAAGTCAGGGGATACAATCCCTTGATTTAAAATAAGAAGTAGACAGAATAGCAGCAATATTGTACTCTAACCTCCTGAAAAGCAGTTTCAGCCTCTGTAAACACACCCCCACAGTCCACTGAGACAAGAATAGGCAAAAAGACCACCCGAGCACCCCTTTCATCTGTCCAGGAAGGGCAATGCAGATTAACACAAGCTCTATCCTTCACACAGGATTAAGGTCGATGATTGTCATTTTATGCTGACCTGATGAAACAGCCCACAAAATACACTCTCCAGCAGGTGTAGCCCCAACCCCTGTTTTCAATCAGAACTGCCCTATAGAACTGAACATGTGTAATTCACTGTGACACCCAGACTGCATAATCTGAAGCATGTAACACTATTGCATTGCAATTTCACAGCAAATTAAATTCATACTTCAAACAAATTACATGATTTCAGTTACCTGTTCATGCCACTCCCTCATGTCCACATTAACTTTCCTTTTTTCTCATTATTACTTTTCAGTTGACAAAATTTCCTCATCTGACACCTTTTGCACTGACACGAACACTCCAGCAATCACAATGGGGGAGTATCTGATCCCTTTCAGTAATAGTACACATTGTTTAGGCAACTACAGCCTCTATTCCTCAGGGACTGGTGGCAATGGCAATTAGCCATAACGGTATTTGCAATGTTGCAGTGGCAGAAACACTAATCTGTGCTTACATTTAAGTCAAAGCATAAGCCTGATATATTGCACTGCCTGGTGCTGCAGGAGGCAAAAACTCAGAGACTTTAAATCTTATTTTCACTTTGAAATTTCATTACACGAGAACTGTATTTCCAGGTACTTTTGTACTCTTTTCCTTGTCAGAAATTTTTTTTTTTGGGGAGGGGGCAGGGAAAAAAGCAAAGCTGGAAAAAAAATGGGCTTTTTTCTGTATGGAAAGTATTGCCTTTCCTTCAGAAAAGCCAACTATTCAACCTTTTTGAAATTTGGTAAGAGAAAACCAAATAATTTTGGCCAAAGCCACACAAAAATAGTTTGGGGGTTTCCTGCAAAAATCCCTGCAAGTTTCTAAGAAATGTAGATACTATCTGGAAGTACATTCAAAAAAGTCTTTTTCCCATTCAAAAAAAGATTTAGACAGAAAGGTCATTTGGGGTAATCTCCTCCTCCTTATTTCATCAATTTGGCTATTGAATCTAATTTCATCAGAAGGAAGTCTCTCATCAATTACTGTATTTAAAAAAAAAANCATGGGAAAAAAACCAGCCATTTTTATTTGTGTCTGTTGTAGTGGGAACCTTGGAAAAACAAAACAACCCAGCACCACTGTTAAGCGTTATTGCACATAAATCCAACTGCTGATTATAAATTCTGACAATGCTAAACTGTTCAGTTTAATCTCAGATGAAGCTAAAACCAGGCAGAGCTACTAAAGGGAAAGATGGTGAGAAATTTCAAGTAAGTATCAAAATATCTTACCCTGACCAAGGGGATTTATGAGCCTGAGAGCATCTGACCTCAATTTGAAGAACTTTGGAAAATTTTACTGTTGATTTGTTCAGTAGTATTTGAGCAAACAAGAATAAATGCATAATAAACTATGATCTGTGCATGAGAACATATCTAAACAGCTGAATATATAAATAAGGGGTTTTCTATAGTCCAAGAAAAACAGTAGCATATTGAACCAAAAAGAAAGGAACTTTTTAACTTCATTTTTCTCTATATCCCTAACAGGTTTTTAATTCACACAGAGGTATAAGACTTACATTCAGAGAAATATGGAGAAGGACAAAGAGAAAGATAGAGAAAAAAGTAGAATTAGAGAGAAGAAAACAGACTTCACATACAATCTTAAACTAATTCACATGCAGAAAAAGGAAAAGTGAACTAAAAATTCAGGAACGGAGCACTTAGAATCTATTACTGCACTTCCCATAATCACAGATATAGGCAAAATCGGAGTATGTAAATGGGTTCATTTAAGGCTCATATTCCTGATATTTTTCCAATGAGCATTTCAGACTCATTTTGAAAAACACACCAAGACAGATTTTCTTCTGGTGCTTGCCTGAATGGCACTCTTGCCTCTGCATAAGAATGCTGCACTGTTTTCAGATCCATTCCAAAACTTTTCCTAGTGTTTCACTTTGAACTGAAGAAAATGAGAATTCTCAAGGCGCACCCTTGTAGAAAACTGAGTCACATCAGGTCACAATGATTTGGCTTATATGGCTACATAAAACATTGCAGTTGGCACAGATGTATCACCAACAGCTTGGAAGTCATTGTGAACAAAATGTGTACACTTGGAAGCCTGCTGAAAGACGAACATAGAGATGTAGATTTTCAGTACTCAGTTCTGTTCTTCATGCTGGCAAAGCACCTGCATGTTGTTACAGGCAAATGACAAACTCTTTGTTTGGAGGCAAGAGTTCCCTCCCTCCCTCATTTATACCCACTTTCATGGCATTCTCATGTGGGCTTTCCTCTCTGTTTATTCTCAGCTTAGTGGTGTGACAGTCTCTGGTGTTCCATCCCAATAGTAAATCTTATTTTCAAAGTGCCTTACTTGTCAAGAACCACACTGTAAGATTCATGTGTCTGTCTTCATCAGAAACCCTTTTTAAGGATAAGCTGGCAAAGCTGGGGCTCAGAAATTTCTGCCAGTACCAGGAATATACCTCAACTCCTCTAAGCAACGCTGAGAAGCATCCAGCTCCTACCTTGTCACAGCTGGGCATGAAGAGGACAGAACTGAAAGTATCAGTGTGGCTCTATGGAAGAAATTCATGCAGAAAGCACGAGGGATGAGGGACTATTTTTCCCCATTTTTACTGCAGGAAAAATTCACTGACTGGAGTGGAGTCACCCTGGAGTAGAATTAATATAATGCAGTGATAAATCAGGCTATTGGTGCACTGACAGTGCCCCTGTAGGACCTTCTTGAGCAGCCAGCCTACTGAACATTGCTAGCAGCATTGTCTTTCCAAGCACTGTGCCATGCCATTTCCACAGACAAATTGTTTCCTGACACAGCAGAGACTGATCTCCATGCTTCCTGCTTAGCTAATGCATTATAACCACATTGTTTTGCACTGGTTGCCCTCTAATTTGTGTGCAAAAGGATTTCTGAGTCAAACACACAGCCCTCAGCTGTGGCAAATCCATGCGGAGTTTTGAGTCCTGAAGCATCCAAAGATCACAGAAGTTACAGACACAAAATGTATTTCCCTAACTACTTCTATGATTTGATTATTTGAAAAACCAGAAGAGAAAAGATGGATCAGAATACTGGAGCCAAGAACGCTTTCTAAGGAGGCAATGATAGCCAAACTCCTGGCCTTGATGTCCAAGGTAACAAAGGATGCCCTGAGGATATATTTATACAGCTCTTGGCATTTTTTAGAATCCTCAAAAATTTTCTGCCTTTTCTTTTCTGTCAGATATTAAAACCAAGAGGCAGCTTTAGACAGTGAAATACTGTGTCTGGTCATAATTGCTTGGTAATTAGCAGCTCTCAGCGGCAGCCAGCCAAATAATAAGCGTTTCTTCCAAGTATATCTAGTCAGTGTTTTGATGACACCTTTCCAACTCAAGGTTTTTCATTTCTGGCCAATGTCAAAAATGACACAGGGGTGGGGCGATGTGAAATGAAAATCAGCTTCCTCTTTGGAAATCAGATAGGAGGAAAAATACCTTAAGAAAAGAAAGTCCAAGAACCAGGACTGTTCCAGCCTTCTTTCAACAACTCCAAGAGATCTTTGATGGTGGAAACAATCTGGTTTACTTCTGTAGATCCAAAATGTCAGTAGATTATGTAGTGTTCCAGGCAAAGCTTTAATGAGAAAAATCAAAATTTATATTCAACAGACTTGTTTCATGCCTACTCTGAAAAGTTCTGTCAATATTTAGAGGAGAGAAGGAAGGTAACCTGAAAAGTAAGATAAAATACAGACCACCATCCCTACAAACTGCTCCACCCCTGTAAGCAGAAGACAAAAATTCTGGGGATGTTCATCTCACCTCAGTCTCCCATCTAGTCAATAGACTGAGCCCATCTGAGATTTTACACGTCTTCTCTGGGTTATGTAGAGCCCTACAGTCCATTGATTGCATTGATTGCATATCTTGGGGTTATAAGAGGATACTCAAGGGCAATCATAACATCAGACATTTGCATTTCACATGCCTTTACATTTAGTTAGATGAAGTCCACCCTCTTTCTTTAATCACAGAGGCCTACTGCTCTTGTAGGCTTAGGTGAAGAAGTCTCCTTCAGAAAAGAATGACCACCATGAAGATAAAACAACATGGCTTTTTGTCTCAGTGTTCAGGAAACAGTCAGGAATGTCAGAGATAGAGAACTACTGGTCAAAAATTTGCAAGTTGTTCTATCCTAAAAGGCAGAAAAATAGAGGAAGTTCTAATACGGAAGGAGTAGTTCCAACATATCTACAGCTGTTATCTTTCAGACATATGTCCCACCTTTTCTAACAGAAGGAGTAGATCTTGAGTGTGTGCTCACAATCCAGAAGGCCAGCTGTATCCTGGGCTGCATGCAAAGCAGCGTGGGCAGCAGGGCAAGGCAGGTGATTCCACCCCTGTACTCTGCTCTGATAAGAGCCCACCTAGAGCACTGTGTCCAGCTCTGGGGTCTCCAGCACAGGAAAGACGAAGACCTGTTGGAGTGAGTCCAGTGGAGTGCCACAAAAATGCTAAGGGGACTGGAGTACCTCCCCTACGAAGAAAGGCTGAGAGAGTTGGGGTTGTTCAACCTGAAGAAGGGAAAGCTCTGGGAAGACCTCATTGCAGACTTCCAGTACTTAAAGAGGGTTTATAAAAAAAGAGGAAGAATTACTTTTTAAATGGGCAGATAGTGATAGGACAAGGGGAAACAAGGGGTTTAAACAAAAAGAGGAGAGATTTAGATCAGATGTTTAGGAAAAATTTCTTTACTCTGAGGGTGGTGAGACACCAGGACAAGTTTCCCAGAAAAGTTGTGGATGGCCCACAAGTGTTCAATGCCATGTTGAATGGGGCCCTGAGCCTTTCTATGACCCTTGAGCTCCCTTTCTTGTCCACTCTTGCTATGGGAAGACATTTGGTTTAATTGTAAATCTGCTGAAAAATAACCAGGGCTCAGCCCAGAAGTCCCTCCCTCCTCAGAACTAGGAAACCCATCAAGAGGATGGGGAATATAGTTCAGGAATGGGGGAGGTACCTACTGTCTAGAAGGGCTCTTCTAGAGCCCTTTACAAGCTGAACAGGGTGTTTTGAAGGTTCCACTTCTCTTCTTGTATACATTTCCATTTGTTTGTAAAACAAAGCCACCTCCACAAACCAAGAAAGACAGAAGGCCAGGGAAAAAGAAAGCACAGATTAACTAGATATCCCATGTATTTACTTTAGATTTCGGTTCTAGTGATGGTCTCTATGCGGATAAAATAAACTAGCACACTGACAAATTAAACAAGCTTGAAGGAATAACAAGAGCTGAAATTATTGCAATTACACAACCTTCACAGAAATGCCAAACTGAAGTTCTCTGAACTGTAAATGAGACCTGAGGGTCAGGTTCTGTCCCAGGAAACACATGAGAAATCTCAACCAACTAAGTGAAGCAGCACTAACAGTAATCCAGTGCAGGACTGTGTGGGCAGTCCCTTCCCCGAGGAACTTTCCCTACCATTTAGGCTCCAAGTCTGACTTCGGCATTAAAAGTACTGTCTTCTTGTAAACTCAGTCATTAATCCCTTCTCACTCCTCTACTGTTTACTTTCTTGAAGGAAAAAACTGGTCCACAGCCATGAGAACTCAGCATCCTGGGCAGCCTGACCTGTACTCACTGAACTCCCTGACTTCTCCACACAGAGACAGGTGTCTAAAACACCAAGAGATGCTCAATCACAGTCCTTCTGAGATGGCTGAAAAGGGCTAACCCTCATACTTTATTCTGCAGCTTTAGGTCCACATTTTAAATTCAGTTCTACTTTAACACCACATACAGTAGGAGGAGGAAAAGTAAAGTAGGCTATCACTAAATCTAAATAACACTACATTGGCTCAGCCTAAAGGCACAACACGTCCTTTACACATAATTCCCTATGGTTGCCAGAACTCCCAAAGCTTTGGGGAGCCTTTTTGGATAGCCAGGATAACCAGCATATACTTCGCATACTCCTTTGCTTGCCCTCAGCCTACTGCTACACTTTGACCACTGGACTGTTCTGACTTCACACACTTTCTGTGCATCCCCAGTATGGTGCAGACTGTGTGTTTCATCTATTCCCCATTTCTATCTGATATGAGCTTGGTGTAAATCATAACTACTTTTCATAAGTTATAAATTGGCAGAGAACATACCTTGCGATCTTCCAACAAGGCTTTTTTGGCACCGAGCTTCACATTATGTGCTAAATTCTGATACTTTAACACTTTCCATGTAACTTACCTTCAATAGTTAAATCAATGCTTGCTGATTTGCAAGGGGTTGCATTTACTTTTCCATGACCCTGGAAGCCTTTTTAACAGAATATCATGGAGCATATTTTGGCAGGCCACTGAAAACGAGTCTGTTTTACTTGCGAGATCACATAGTCAGCTCAGCAGTGCTGAAATGTGGCAATGAAATCCTCTCATCGCGTAGAGATGATCATCAGCAATACTACCAATAGATAGGAAAAACTAACCGAGTCATCCTAGTCAGTGGATCTTACTTGCATTTAAGGCTGACACATACATAGCAATTTGCCTCTGTTCTACAGCAGCTGCAAACTATTAACTATGACAATGAAGTTGATTTTTAAACCAACAAATATGACGGCTATTATGAAAGTTTTACCACTGTCACATGGTGTGCAGTCTTTAAATTCATCTCTTGCTGTGTGGCTGAACTTTTATTGAATTTTTTTTTAAATTAAAGGAAGGTCATGCAAGGACAGAAAACCTCTTTGTCAATCAGACTGTGCAGTGCACAAAACTCTTCCAGAACTCTCATAAAAGTCAAGACCAGCATACTGTACTTAAAGCACAGTGTTGCAGAGATACCACAACTGTATTTGACAGATAAAAAGATGCTCCCACTCATTCCCCATTGCTTCTTTCCGCCTCCAAAATGCCATCATCTTTGCTAGGTTCTCGGAAAATATAACACTGAATGATCTATTTGCCAACTGAGGGAGTTTTCGACATAAGAAACCTACAAAATTATACCCCTGGCCCAAATCACATACCTTTGTTCTAAGGCACTGATAGAAACAAATCAAATGAAAATGAGCTTCCAATCCAAGAGTTACACAAAGAAGGATTTTGGCCTCTTTTGACATCATGAAATGCATTTGAGGAACACTTACAGTAGGATATCATATAAAATGTTTCTCATCATGCACAGTTCAATTGTGGCCAAATAACTCTGTAAAAATCAAGACGTAACCTTCAGGTAATGTTCTTTTTTTCCTCTACAGGCCCAGTGACACAGTACAAAAAATCTCTGAGTTCTAGAAACCCTTATAACTATTCAGCTGAAGAACCGATTCCTCCTGGTTTCTATTTCCATTCATCTTCTTTCTCACCTCATCATATGAGCTACCCTTCTTCAAAAGAACTGCAGAAACCCACAGGCAGAGCAGGGGGTGAGCCTCACTACTTTACATAACAAAATCATATGCATCAAAACACACACACAGCTTCCCAAATGTCTGAGGTTAGTTATCCTTCATGTCCTGACAAGTTACACCCACCTTTCCCAGAGGAACTAGCTCACTCCATAACAAATCCCAGACTTCTGTTAAAACAGCAAATAAAGTAGGACCACCTACCACCCAATCCTGCAAACACTTACTGGTAGACATCCTTGCATGCCTACTGCCACGCACAACCTCAGTATTTCAGCTGGTCTGCCCATGTTACAAAGTACAGCATCTCTGGCAAATATTTCCAGAGTTATGCTCTATTGCTGGGTCAATCTCAGCTCAATCCTGTAACCCCTGTTTACAGCCAGCCTCCAGCGCTGGCTTATGTTGGAATAATTTATAAGAATGAAACACAAGGTTGGATTTCAGGATAAGGCCCCCAGTCAACATGTGGGAGCATTTATGACTCTGTGAGACCTATGTTAAAAAATAACTTAAAAACAGGCAGCAATTCCCTATGAGTGTCCTGTTTTCCCATGTTCCAGTTTGGTCTTTCAAGAAGGCTGGTAGGCTGAGATATTGGTCACTATGTGAAAATGACAACATTCAATTAAAACAATAGCAGTTTTCAAGTGACGCTTTTTTTTTTTCAATAGATGTATGACATTCCTAGACATTCTATTAATTAGCAGGCCCCAGGCAACACATTTGGTAAAACAGAACAATCTGGCCTTTGATTTTTATCCAGGCCTTACCCAAGATCACACAGAGGTAGCCGGGCTGCTGATAGATCCCCCACACAGAGCACACACCCCCAGCAAACAGCTGTGCTAAAAACTCTATGTAAACCACTTTGAAGAGTTCTCAATCTGCAGAGAAAGAAAGAATGGTTTATTCATTAATAAAAAAACTGCTGGTGTTGGACTGGGCAATCAGAATTTGCTAAATGGACTCTACTAATCAGTCCCGAGTTTGTTTCTGCATCGTTTTTTCCAGTTACCTGTTTTAACTTCATTTTAAATGTCATCCTGGATGAAAAACATATGCTGAATGTTTTCTATCTTTCAGGACCAAGAATTCAAACAAGCCATTATTTTCAAAGTAAGAAGGACATTAATACCCTGATGAGCATCTGAAATTAGTAGCATCGCATGTTCTACACCTACATGATGGTTATCTGGGAACTGGCATCCTTGTTGCATCTTTTCTGGGTGGCTATAGCTACAATCCATCAGTACACTGGATGAAAAATACCATCTCAACAGATGTTTTAAGATGCCAGCTGAAACACTCTAGCTTTTGATACTCCCACCTGCATTAATAATTTCTGGTTGCATTGGATAAAGATCTGTGAGTTCCTTCACGTTTAGGAATTTATTAAGGTAACCAGAACTTTAGAATCTTTCTTACTAGTTGTGTTATTCATTTCATCTGTAGACAATAATGGCCCTCTTACATGAAGGATAATTAGGGCTTTAGATGGGCTTTCAAAGACATTTCCACATTTTTCAGTGATGTAGCTGACTAAAACAAAATCCAAAGGGAAAAGGGGAGGAGTATTTGATCTTGAAAACAGCCAGACTGTCTGGAGGGTATGTATTCTGAAGGTTTTATTGGTAGCCCTCAGAGAAAGGCAGCTATAACCTAAGCCTGCAGGCTAGCAAGGCCTATGTGGGTTTGTGTGGGAGGGGGTTAGGTCTAATTTGTAAATGGTGAGTTATTAGCTCTGACATTTGAGAATAGACACTGCATTGTGTTGATGATGAGAGCAACCCTAGTTTTCTTGTTAATGGCAGTGATTCATTCTTTCCCACTCCACTATTGTTCCCATTTACCTGGCAAAGAGAATTACTTCTTATGTGTTCTCAGTTGCTACTTTCTGGAGAGACAGTTCAGATGAGCCAAAGCACAGAAGAAGAAATGCACCAAACGGGCAAAGTTCTTGGAACAGCACTAATGGATCTCTGAAAGGGTTTGTGGAATTTTTGCCCTCATTTACTCCCCTTTGCACCCAAGAAAACCCTGTCTCTCTTCTGCTTTACTCAGAGCTTTCAGGCTCCCTTCCTTTCAGTTCAGGATTATTCCCTTAAACTCATGCCTTCAAAAATATTTAAAATATCAAAAAATGTGTAAAATATTTGGAAGCTTTAAATTACTTTACACGTATGTGTAGTCATATATTTGGTAGCACAAAGCAACCAGCCTTGAATTTTCCACTACAGCCTTACCCAACTGCATAAAAGCAGCTATGGCCACAACTGGCCTCCTGTAACCCATGAAACTACACAGAAATCCCGCAAGGCGTCTCAGCCAATTACCCTCACAGAAGTCCATACATTAAGTTTTCTTTAAAATTGTCTCAAAGCTGTGGAATATCAGGACAATGACTGGGAGTAAGTAAATCAAGACTGAAGCCTCCACACAGAGCTGTCTCTCCAACAGTCTGTTTTGTAACATGCCTGGCTACCGCACTCAGATTCTCTGTTTTTCACTTGGCGAACTGCAAACCCAACACTTCTCAGGCTGCCTCCCCTCCTCCCCTGCAGCCTGTGACACTGATAGATGGGCCTGATCCCTTGCTAAAGTGGAAGAGCTGCATTGACGTCAGTGATGATACTACCCTTTCTTGCAACTACCAATCTGGCCCTCCCACTTTTACAAATGCCCCCAAGGGGACGACATGAAACACAAAGCTTGGAAAAGTACAGAACTATGACTTGGGAACAGCCCATGGCACAGATTAGGGGACAGTAGCCATAAAGAGTTTGAATCCAGATGTGAAATTCCCCGAGGCTGGGACTACTCAAACCCTATCTCTTATGGGAAGCAAACAAGTTAAATTAACTATTGGTTCAACCTTGTCCATAAGAGACAGCTTACTGTGATCAACTCCCCATGAAGATCTTTGGAAGCTGTTTAGTTTGGGACATGCAAACAGCCATATGTCTGCCAAAAGGCCAAAGCCGATTCCACCCTTGGTGCAGCCAGCCAGGACCCCTGCAGCAGGCAGGGCAGGCAGGCCGACTGACACACTGGGGTTTGCTCTGTGCAAATATTTCTTATGTCCAGGGAGCATGGAAACCACAGCTGCAGCTCTGCCAGTGGAGCAGAAGGTGTCACATCCAGAGACGGCAGTGGGCACTCAGCTGACCGCAAGCAAACAAAGCCTAAGTGCATCCACTAGACCAGAATTCCATCTTGGGTTTAAAGTAACTAAGAGAAGAGATGCATGAAGTTTATATCGAGTCCCTGAGCTACCAGGTGCCTCCTCCATGGAGCTACAGCTCTCTCTAAGCTGCTGCAGCCAGTCATAGAGGTAGCTGGCCTTTGGCCATGCAGAATTCCCACAGATTTCAATGGGAATTTCAGTGTTCCAGTCTGGACTCCAAGAATGCAGTGCTGGACCCAGAGCTCTGACGACTGGAGCCGTATTCAATATCAGCGTCTGGCAACACCCATTTGTAAAACAGTGACTCATTCACAGGCACAGCTTTAGAGGGACAGACAGGATGACTTTAATCATACATTTCCATTTCGTTAACAAAGCTCAGTAAAACCAGATGAGCATCCTGGACAATAATAGTTGGTATTAATCTAATAACTGCAGTGATCCACTGTCACATTTAGGAACAGTTTTATATCCTACAGAATGCATTGTTTTCATTTGCTTCAAGAACATAGCAACTAATGGGCTCCGGAGGCTAAGGACAAGATAATTGTTTAAATACCCATAAATTTTATTTAGGAACGGGGGGGGGGGGGGGGGG
>VWZG01002315.1:278415-310438 GCA_013396735.1 Grallaria varia
TTTTTTTTTTCCTGAACATCAGAGGCATGGAAAGAAATTACAAAAATTAATTTGAAAGAGAACATCTTCAAAAGTACCTAAGTGACTCAGGAGTCTGGGACACCAGATAAATAAGCTATCATTAGCACTTTCCATTCATTGCAAACAAGGGAGCAAGTGGTTTGTGTAATGGACTGTATAGGGAGAGACATTTAATTCAGGCAGCTACTACAGCAAGGTGCTCATTTGTTGTGGCTGCACAGCCCTTTCCACAGAACAGCTGGGCCTCCATTCAAACATACAGTTTTAAGTCTTTCCCTCTAAGACTAGCATACAGCAATCCTCAAACCTGACAGAAAGCATCTGAAAGAAGACTGTTTGTTAAAGCTGGACTTTAGCACAGATTATTTCTCAAGGTTTCTTTAAAAAGAATAGGCAACTTTTAGGGCACCATTTTTCCAGGCCATCATGTCTGGCTAACCCTTCTAACATATTCAGAATGTACTTCCATGGCAGATTTGCAAACAGATGTAGTTCGCTCTTCAAGTGCTCCAAGAAGCCCAGATAGAAACTACTTCTAATTCTAATGTCCTGTAACAGCAGCCCTCTAATACTGATCCCAAGCTAACACACCCTCCTTCCCACCAGAACAAATTAGTTCCGGCTCAGCCATATGTTAATGATGGCTACACAGCCTCCCACTCCCAGGCAGCTTTCATCAAGCCATTTCGGAGCACGGACAGAGTGAGTTCACAGAGTTCACATCAGCCAGCCAAAGCCTGAGTAGACGTACCTTCACTGACTCAAGCAGTTACGAGTAGAAATGCAGGATGAGTCTTGTGCAATATTCTCATAGTCCAATAAAGGCTGGTCTTGCTCACTAGTTAGAAAAGCCTGTCAGAGTGTGGAAATTTCCTTTGCCTTCTCAATTGATATGACTATTCCTTACTTTGTGTATCAAAACTCTTCTTTGTTGACACTTTCCCAACTTCACAGTAAGTCCTGCTCCACTAAGAAGACTGAGTGCTCTCCTGCTGAGAGACGTGCATTCCTTCAGGACTCACCTCACCTCCTCAGAAAATAGGAAACCAGCATGTGTTCTACCAAACCCTTTCATTAATTTAATATTCCGTATTCCGTAAGGTGACAGGTCCCCCAGGAATACCAGCACCTCACAAAGCATTGCTGAGTGATGAGACATTTAAATTCAGCATTGCAGTCTGAAAGCTCTCTGGTTAAGGTCATGGCAAACAACCAACACACGACATTTCTTACAACTGCACCTGTCTCAGAAATGAGATAAACATCAGGTGCTCTGATAGAATTAAATTTTCTGCAATGCACACAAATCCTATTGCTTTATCTTCTATAGTAAAAAGCGTAAATGAAAACTAAAAGCTGGTTTTCTTCTGAACCTTGTCCACTTTCACCAACAGCCCCGGTCTCCTGTGCAGTTCCACCATGTCTCTTAGTCACCTTTCTAGATCTCAGGTTAATTTTCACCCACCACTTTTATAGCAAAAAACTTAACAGTAAGTTTGTCTGCTGCCTCTACCCACTGTAGATGTACATTAATGCCCTAAATCAAGTGCAAACTACATTGAAGGTCTGCAACACTCCTGACTTCAGCTTGCATCAGGAGCCAAGTGTAAGACAGAAAATTCATACGAGCCAGTTCTCCCTACCCTTCCTAACAGGTTTTCTTCTTTATTCTCAGTTTTCTCCACTACCATCCACACATGTGCAGGAAAAAGGTCCCCCTGTCCTAACAGAACTTCATCACAGAACTAAACCCAAAAACCTATTTAACATTTCAACCACAACTCATATAATATTGTTGTCTGATGACCCAACAAGGTCATTCATTTACTAAGTAATCTTAGTAATCAGACATTGGTTTTTCAGCACCATATTTGTTCAAATTCATTATTGTCCACACAAGTATCTGCAGTTCATTTATTATTTATATTTTTAAAGCATAGGGATAATTTCTCCAGGCTTATACAACACTTCTAGTTGGGCAACACCAACCTGTCAACACCTCTTTCTCCTTTTCACAGAAATTCTTCAATCAGGACTGTAGCATCTATACATGTTCCAATTTTTGCATAACCTGATCCACTATGTCTCTAATAGTCCCTTACATTTGAGTTTGTAATTTCCAATTTGTTTCAGACATAACCTGTCCACCCAATTCAGTAAAATCTTTCTAACCTTTAGGACTAGCAATGGTGTTAAGACATTGCTATTTTCGTGCTTTGCTTAATAAAACATTTTCTCCTGCATCTCTTGATTTCAGTCAACATCTGCTGATACATTCCTACCAACCTGCAGCAGCATAAAAATATCTCTCATAGTGACAATAAACTAACAGGTGGGAAAATTTAGGGGTGCATACTCTTTGAACACAATTTATATCTACTTACCGTTCATATTCTCTGAGGAAACCACCTAGAAACCCTAATCAGAAAATGTGCAAGAAATATAAAGACAAAATAGCACCCCAAACTGTTAATAACCTACAAGTATGTGCTTACTGATTGGAGAAAAAACAGTACTCCAGTACTTCTTTTTTTTACTGTTCTATTTAGCTCTTCACTTTCTCTTGCCTCAGTCAATACTATAAGATCTGTGATGATGAAAGAATGATGCCTGTGACACCCTCAGTCATGGTCCAGGTGCAATACACACCATGGCATGTCAGCATGTCTTCCTCTATTGCATGGGCTAAGAAAGCATCTAGCCTACGGCAACTTTGCCAGAGGGACTTTCTCTTTACTCTGCTCTTGGCTTATTAACAGCCATGTCACTCAGGATTTGTAATCACAGTTTGCTGTATGTGGCCCATTGTTTATGTGCAGCACTGTAAGGTGTGTAACGCATAGCGCCTCTCACTTATTTTCATAAGCTGAAACTAATAAATGTCTTTTTGCATGCCAAGGATAAGAGGACAGCTGGAAACCATCAAGGGGAAATGCAAGCAGTACATGAGCTGTTTCTTCAGTCAGCTGTTACACTGCCCAAGGCGCACACACGCACTCATGGCTTCCTCTCTCAGGTTCAGGACTGCTCTAGCTCTACCACTGTCACTCAGAAGTCAATACAATTATCTTGGCTTTACAGTGGCAGAACAGAGAACAGGTTTGAGCCCAAATATCCTGTTGATACTTCAAACATTCCTCTTCTACCAAAACTTGATGCTTAAAGCCTTCTGGGGACATAGACAATCAGGATAAAATAGCAATTAAAGCTACATAATTCCCTTAGACTGCGCTCAGAAGTCTCTTCCAATTCACAAATAAAAGTCCACATGCTCAAGCCACAAGTCTCAGCCTACATACTCCATCAATAGACATATCTTTGTCATATCTCCTGGAGGCCAAACACAGGGTTTGTCCTAACCATAAGGAATAGAAGCAGAGAATTGAGGGTCACTGCAAATGCCATCTCACTGGTCTTCATTTTCTGTGACACTACTCAGGCCTGGTAACAGTTATCCAGAATGCTTTTGCTGACCTCAGCTTCTGGGACAGTTCTCCCTCACTTAACCCTGAACCTTTCACATACACATGAAGATAAACACCCAAAGTTCTACATGCTAAGACTTAAGCAAACACATTTTGTGCCAAATGGCATAAACCAATAACCTGCAAAGGTCCACACCCACACAGAATTACACAATGGACCACACGTAATTTGGAGTATGTCATTTGCCTATCACTGAGAATTATCAAGCATCAGTCATTTCCAGAAACAGTTTGCTGGTCTCAAAGGATCAGTTACACTGCATTTATTTTTGCTCCAAGCAATACCTTCTATGCCAGTCATTCATACCAATTTGGGAGTTCACCCAGGTCCATCCCTAAGCCTTTTCCAGGTCCTCAAGCTCAGTAACATTTAATTCACCAAGTGGAATTCTTCTGGCTCTTTTCTGCAATCCTAATTTCAACTTTGTCCTGATGAGCTGCCAGAGACAGAGAGAGGCTACTCCACAGGGATTCCAAATTCTACAGTCCGCTGCAGCACAGCACTACATGACAGAAGATCTTTCAAAAGAAAGAAAAGACTCCATAAAACATCATTGGAGCTCTAACACTTCGAAATGTGAATTCATACATCAGTTGTAACATGTTTAAACCTCAACCCTCAGCTAATGCACAGACCTCTTCAGAGTCACTGCTCCACAAAGGCTGAGTACTTTGCTGGTGTCTTGGGTCTCAGCTTTAATCTGTCAAAAGGCAAGTGGGTTGAGTCCAGGAAAACCAGCACTCCAGGCAATAGAGACACAAGAACTTTTCTCCATGCACAGTAAACAACACACCATTTAACTGCTACCCTCAGTGATTCTTTCAGAACAGATACGAGAATAGAAGTGAATTTCCAGGAAGTAGCTCCTGAACTCATCCAGAATATTAAATTACAAGGTATTTTGTAGATTTTCAACTGACATCAGAAAGGCCCAGCTAACAATCCAATTAATCTCAAAACAATAACAGCCCTTAATCTAACATATATCAGCAAATTCCTGTTTCTCCCTTTTCTAACAAAAATAACAACACTGTAGTTGCCAGTGCATTAATAAGATCCTATTTCTGCTCCAGACACTGAATCGAACCTTTGTTCTTCACAGCAAAGGATTAAGAAGGTTGCTATTTTGGTAATGAGATGTGGAG
The DNA here is from genome assembly GCA_013396735.1 of Grallaria varia. Classification (NCBI taxonomy): domain Eukaryota; kingdom Metazoa; phylum Chordata; class Aves; order Passeriformes; family Formicariidae; genus Grallaria; species Grallaria varia. The sequence continues at coordinate 283,068 of VWZG01002315.1, forward strand.
AGGTACTTACTTTTCAGCTGAGATCTAGGCTGGATGCCTGAGAAAGGAATAAACTCTGTTACCTCAGATGAACTTTATTTGTATAACCAGTATATCAAACTTTGTTAGTGTGATGCATATCATTAGCAATAAAGAGAGACTATTCATGAATAATTACAATTTGATAGAGTGTTTAAGCTCATTTACAAAATATGCCTTATGTTGTAGATAAAGTCATGAATGTAGATTTTAAGATAGCAAAACACGCACGCACATAAGAAATTAAAAGAAGAAAAATTACTTACTTTCTAGGCAGCTTATTGGTCAGCTGCTTCTTTTTTTTTCACACAGAGTCTAATTTTTTTCCGGATATCTCGCCTCTTTTAACAAGAACATCATGGAGAAACACTGTCATAAAGAGACACAAGAAGAAAAAAAAGTGTCAGAAAAGCAGCACATGGACAGGGACAAATAGGAGAACACTCTGAAAAGGAGATCAAATCATAGGACACAGATCCAAGTGCTGAGGCACCAACTCAGTGCCCAAAATGATTGAGAAAACTGTTTGTGAGGCTGGAAAAGGAAGCAGTGACCTGTGAAAATGAAACCAACTTCATGAAAACATTAGTCATACAAAAAATATGTTGTTTATAGTTATCATAACAACATTTTTATTAAACAAACATGTTTGGTATATAAAGTTGTTGCAAGTAAAACATTTCCAAAGGACTAGGGTAGGTAAGGTAGTGTGGTTAGAACCTGGCACCACTTCATAATTACATAGGGATCAACTTCTTGCACTTAGAAATGGAAATGTTTGGGGCTTACATCAGAGGAGGTCCAAATTTCTAAATGAAAAGTATTTTTGTAACAGAATCTAGGAGCATCTTCAGATATAGCAAACACAAACAGAAGTGAAGGCAAACAGCCTCAACATTTCACTTGCATGCTGCTTATTGGCTGTTGACATGATGAAGTACTTCGAAAATATGACATAAACTAAACTATTTACTAACTCTTATTTCCAGTCTATCAGGGCAGTGTATTTTAAAGATTTTTTTTTTAAGACCTACCATGATGCAAAACAACCCCAGAAACAGGCAGAACGTCAGAAAGAAGTTGCTCCATTGGTTATTGCTAATATCCTCTGGGAATGCTGTTTTATATCTGATGAAACTGCACTACTATCTGCATCTGATTATTTCTCCTCTGCTAATGAACAATAAGAATAGAATACTAAAAATCCACAGGGGTTCAGGTATGTCTAATAGCACAGGTGCCAGATTTCCTAGGGAAACAAATCTTAGGCAGACAAAATTTGTCTTCACGAGTGGCCACATGCATATTACCCCTTCAATAATTTTTTTGACACCACCAGCAATTTCAACTGTATCTGATAAAAGCAGACACCTCAGAAACAATTAAGTTCTTAACATGAGGCAGGAAAATATTTGGTTCAGTGAAAAGAATGGCCTTAGTAGCGGTCTCAATAAATGAAAGGTTTCATGTGAACATAACCTACTAGGCTTGAGAGAATCCACTACTGTTGGGCCACCAGGAATTTCCTAGTCACCAGAAAAACTCCAGTTGAAGCTTGTGCCTTGTTAGAAAACCAGAGAATCCAGTGCCATAGGAAATGACACTTTATTCATTCTGAACTGAGAGTTTTCAAAATGAACATCAGTAGAAAAGAAATTGTGCTCAGAAGTTTACATTACAGGTAACACTTTAATCAAACATGAAGGAATTGGGCTCAATGTGGATGTGACAGAGGGAACATTTTTTGGCCTGGAATATGCAGGCAGACAGAATGCACAAATAAACAGTCCTCACTCTTTGAGTTTACACAACATGTTGATTTCCTTTTAAATCCTCTAGCAGGTTAACAAAACAAAATATCTATTTACAGCAGAAAGAAGGATGAAGTTCTCCAAGGACTGGCATCTGAGTATCATCAAGAATTTATGACAGGAAGATCTACCCCCTGAAGCTTTTCACTTTTATTGTCTCCAGAAGCACCAATATTGAGAATAATCGTAGATTATAAAATAACTCCTTCTTTGAGTACTTTAAGAATTTTCAGCATGGTTTCATATTCATGTCATAGTAGAAGTGCTTTGTAACTCAAGTGTTTAACTTTCACTGAAAAGTCTTAAAGGCCTCGACCCTGAAGTTTGATCCACATTGGTGCAACTCTGACAGGTCTCAAAAAAACTATGCTTACAGAAGGACCCCATCCATGCAAGTGAGGGGACTCAAATTTAATATGCAGATTTTTCATAGCTATCCCTAATACTTAGGTATTCAGCTACCTAATGGAAATTCTTTGGACTAATCCCTGGGAGGAAGAGCATTGTGGTTGTACAAGAAGGTTGAATAAGAAATTCTGGAAGGGGCAGTTTCATTAGGGAGAAAGAGAAAAAAAGCATATTTGAAAATTAAATATGGAAAATTTGGCTGCCCTATGATGTGGAGAATTCAAATGGAAAAAATTGTCTTCCATGCTTTAGCTGAGTTCTCTCTGATAGCTGACTTTGCCTGCCTCACGCAGCCTATAGACAATGAATGGGCTTAATGGAACACCTGCAGGAGGAGGGAAATATTCAGCTGGGTGACAACTTTAACATCTGGCTTCAGTTTCTAAAAGTACAATCTGAGTTCTTATGGATGGATAAATGGATGAGTGGATGGATGAATAGACACACAGATGCGTGGATACACACTCACACATTTTTCTTTTACAATGCAAAAATCTTCTTACAATCACCTGATACGCTCTCACTCTGCATAATAAGGCTACAGACTCAGCCATTTCTATGACAATAGTATTCTATGTTTAAACTATGTATTATCTCAGACTTCAATACTTCATAGAAGTGTCAAAAAATTAAGCCTCTGGATTTAACTGAAATGATTTAGTGATCAGCATAGTTAGCAGATCGCTCAAGTTTCTCTTTCCCAAATATATAGGAAATGATAAGTCAAAATTAAAGAATATGCCTGGTGTGTCATTGCTGGTATCAGGGAAAAGCTCAAGGTTCCAAACATCAGTTAGAGGTTATACCACTTTCAGGGCAAAGAAAATGCAAGTTGTATTTATACGTATAAATAGAATGACCATAGCCTTCCTCTGGCATAGCGACCTTTTCTGGAAGGCGCAGAGGCAGCACCAGTGCTCCCAGGGTCACCGAGGGAGAGGGACAGACCTAGCCCGGGGTACTCTGCACTTGCAGTAGTTTGGGAACACTGGCAGGAGGCATCCTAGGTCCTTCTTCCCTTGAACAGTCACTGTAAAATCAACAGGTGTTCAGAGTGCCCAGACTTGCTGAAAATGAAGCCATGGTTGTCTTGACTTGGGCAACCACACTTAGAAGCAATTTTTGAAAATGTAGCCTGCAGGGAAATGAGGGTTGCAGCGAAGCTGTCCTACCTCCCAGGCCTCACACGGAGGCAGCTCTTTGACTGTAGGACTCCTTTTTCCCCTCACTTCCCCTAGTTCCTTGCAGTGAGGTGGGGCCAGAGGGAGGCATTTTCAGCCTTCAGAGGACCTTTATACTGTATTAAAAATATGGTTTCTTTAATGTTTCCTTTCTCAAAAGTAGTAATATAAACTAACTGAGTGTGCTCTTAGGAGAGCTTTTGGCAAGGGTATGGGACAATCCTGTGCCAAACCTCATCTTTGGCATGAAGAAATAAACAGACTGTGGTTCTGCATAAAGACAAAACTTTTGGAAAGCCTTTAGAATATTTCTCATAATGAAACAGTGGGGCGGAGGGGGNCTGAATACTCTCCAGAATACAAATCCAACCTTTAAATGTTTTGGTCTCTTCAATTATGAACTGAGTTTCTTCAGTTAAAAAAAATTGAAACAATTAAATGATGAATGACAGATAGGCTCTGATTTTGAACAGACTTCATTAAGGCTATTTCCATACCATTTCATCTGTCTATAGTAAATAAAAATATTGTGTCAGATAAGAATGAAATTATTCTCATCACTCTACATTACAGAAAGGGAAACTGAGATTGAAAGATCATGTGCTCTGTCTGCCTAAAGCCAGAAAGGAACCACTGCCCAGAATAGCAGAGCCAGATTGGTTTGCTCTAGACTCTGGCTGTTGAACCCTGTGCTTCTTGATGATGTTCCCACTCAGGATACCTGAACAAGAATATCATCAAAAATATGGAGAAGAAAGGCCAGTCTTGGATTTTATTTCTGGGTGCTCCCAATAATTTTCCATAATAAAGTGAATGGCAATGTAGATTGTATAGAGGATTTAGAAGAAAATCAGCCACCAGGTTTCAGAAATATTTCAGTAAAGGCATTCTGACAATGAGATTCCTCATGAACATCACGCTTTAGAGAAAAATACCACAAGTCAATTAAAAGTCAAGGAGCCTGACACTTTTATATCATTTTGATTTATTACCGAAGAAACAACTGCTGTTTAATAGAGTGGCTCAAACTCCCACATTTTGCAAATGAGGTTTATCACACAAAGGTCTGAAACACACTTAGATGAAGACCGAGTATCCAAAAATCTACTGTACTTTGCCAATACACACAGAATCATGTTGGTCTGCCCAATGTATCATGAGTGTTATTAAAAGAAACTAAATACTTTAAGAACAACTCTAAGAACATTTTAACAGTGTTCCGTTTTGATTTTGGGTGGAAGGGGATGTTGTTCTCTTCCTTTTCAGGATTACTTTTTCTAAGTACGTATCTAAATCCTACTTAGTTCTGTTTAACTCCAGCCTTGTAAACCCTTTGTGTGTTTCTTTTGCTCTCAAGTCTCTTTAAGCACTTTTGTATCTCTCCTTCCAACAAGGATTATCCTGCATTTTTCCCTTTTGTGCTCTTAGAAATCAAGTCTTTGACCATAATTTGGAGAACTTCTCCCATACACACCCAAGTCCACTGCTGTAGGCAGCAGAAATGTTTCAGAATTAATAACCTATGAAGCATGAATGAGGCAATTCTCAGCTCACACAGCTTTAATGTTCTCTGCTTACTCCAGCAGATATCTCTGTAGCGGATTCATTCATGCCATATCTTTAGATTTCTCTATAAAAATGACAAGAAAACAATGTTTAAACATAGATGCCAACATTCTGATGTCACCACAGGACTGTTCAAGATGGAGGCAGAACCCTGATGGATGTCAATCTAAACCTTGACACCAGTCTGTCACTTTGAGAAAATGGTCATACCTCAACTCCGCAGCCCTCCATTACAGCTACATAGTTGACATTTTTTCAAGCACATCACTGCAAGAAGCAGTGGTTAAGCCCAAAGCTTCAAGAATTTCACTAAAGAATGTACCAGTATCTGGTTATGTAAAGGCCTTTGGTTAAAGAATACATAAACTCCAAATACCACTGAGGCTTGTGGGTTGAATTTTTGGGGATTTTGAGTTTAGGAATTTAAGTCGCATCTTACTGTGAGAAAAGAGAAAGCAAAAACAACTGAGAAATTGTACAAGTCCACTAAAAACTCAGAGCCATATGCTGTCATGCCACAATAAGAGAAGGTTTGTGTAGGACAGAAAGACAGGCTGTGACCTCCTTTCCACTAATTATCACAAATCTGTTTGCTGCATTTTTATAAAAGCTTTCTTATCTTCACACTTAGTACACTTTGTCATAGCATGGCTCATTATATAGACCTCAGGTTGATCAGTTCAAGCTCTGATGTACTTCCAAGTGCTTCCCAACAGAATTTAGTACTTCTCATGCAAGAAGGTAAGAAGCTTTTCTTTAAAAAATTCCTCCTCATTTTCACATAATTCATGGGAGTGCCTGTAGACACGATGCTACTGTACAGAACAGGGTAAGATGGGGTTTTTTAAGTTTAAGATGCATACGGCAACATTTTAGGTGGTGATTCAGAGGCATTACTGAAGAGGTATTTCCTGTAAGTAGCACTATAAACTCAGCGGTTATTTAAAAGGGATTAACAAAACAACAGTGTGGAAGTGGCTGACCTACTGGGAGGTGTAACATGAAGATGGCATGAAGCCAAGAGCACAAGACAGCTGCATAGTGCATTAAGAAGCCAGACATTGAGGATCAACACTGGATTTATACAATGAAAAGAGAAAAGGTTCAGTTGTGAAGAACTTCTCCTGCACGGGTGAGAAAGCTCAAGGCAATATTTTCAACTGACTAAGCACTAGCTGATGAAGGGGAATTCCAAGTCCTGTTCCAAGCTAATGAAAAAGGCTTTACTGACCAGGTTCCCCACTACACGATGAAGAGCCCAAACCTTGCAGTGAAGTCTGACTTCAGCAGAGTCAGGTAAACCCTATCAATAGAAGGGCTGCTGGTGTTCAAATGAAATGTAAATGTGAAAAGGATGTTTCACAAATGCTTATTAGGCAAAGCTTCATGGCCTATCATGCACACGCCCTGAAATACACAGGCAAGTACAGAGTTCTGTTGGGTAAACATCTTTAAGGTAATGTGCATGCACAGTAGCTCTGAGGAACACAGCTTGTGTTCACTCCACTGACCTCATTCTCATCCATCTATGTTTAATGCAGCTCACCACAGTAAGTGAGTTCTTTACTTGCTATATACACAAAGTGGATAATTTTTGGGTTTTCTAAATTGCCACAGGAGGTAATTTCACAANAAAAAAAAAAAAAAATCAGCAGATGTTTTTTGGATGAGCTACACTGTTTATTATTTTCCTAAGATGTCCAAAACATGATACTCATTTAACCCCTAGAGTAGTGACACAGAAATGACATGATGTGCATCATATATCAAATAATAGTCACTCCTGCTGTTCTTCAGACATTTGGGGCTTAATTTGCAATAATTTGCATTTATAGAGCAAAGCTATACAATAGAAATGGGAACACATCTCCTAAGTTGATACAGAATTAATTTTCAAAGGGTGACATGCACCAAAAAATCCTATTGCGTGATTAGTATAAACATGTAAACAAAAGAATGAGGAACAGCGTTGTCTGCTAATGGATTTTCAGTTATGAATTTCCATTGTTACAACATGTGATTAATTTACATGTTCAAATTAAGTCTCCATTTTGCATGTTTAATTATGAGGTATTTAAAAGCATGGATGGGTGTGTTTGATTATAAGCAGCATCTAGGAAAAAGCTTGGCACTTGCAATTTGCTTGTCCTGGTTTAAAATGTTCTCATTACATCATGGAATGAACAAGTTAAAAAAAAGGAATGTCTCTGTTCCCAGCTAACAATGCACACAAGTCAAGAGCTTTCTTCCTAATATTTCCCATAAGGATGTGCATCAGAGGTATCTTTTTAACAAATGAATGACAGAAGGAATTTGTGAAAACAACAGTGAGTCTTTTGAGAGTCCAGTAGTGCACATATTGTGGATGCCATTATTTAATCTCATTTTAGAGTTCTCCATTTCCAAAAAATTCAAGCAACCCTAAATTTTAGTGGGATTTCCATTTCAAGTCTCTGTGCCATGCATGAACAGCTCCAGGGACTAATGCTACAATTTTCCTAGTAAAGCACAAAGGTCCAACTGCAAAGGAGGGTTTAGGGCTGTCCAATAACTGGTTTTTCAGTTAAGCTGCCAAGCCAAACAGTTGAAAAAGAATGTTAGCTCAAACTGAACCGAATCCACAATTTTTCCAGGTTTCCACATTAAAACCACTACCATCCCCACCCAGGCCACTGTACTTTGTTTAACATGAAATGTTCCATGTTTCTCAAGAGGAAACATTTTTGGAAAATGCGAACATAAAAGACAAGGAAATACAATACGAGATATCCAAAATTGTTGCACAAGGATTGTTTTCATTTTGCTATACTAAGGAGATCTCCTTCCTACTGTGTTGACTGTAAGGGGGTTTGCCACAGTTGCCACAGCTTCTAAAGTGAATGCCATTAACATCAGGTTGGAGAATCATTCCTACTTTATTGCCCATTGACCCTCAGCTATCATTGAAGTAGTTTGCATGAAGTGGCTTATTGTACCAGTTCCATCTTGGAATTATACAAAGACCAATTGCTAGGACACTCGTATGAGTTAGAAACACAAATTCAAACTCCTGTCTTGACTGGACAGGGCAGGGTTTGAACTACGATCTTACTTTCCTTGTGTGACTAGTTATTGGAGGACTGTGAGAGAGGTTCTCACCCCTTGAGTTGTAAATGGTTCACTTTGTGTGCAGCACCTAGGTGGCCACCATTAAAACTGAGAACATTTTTAAAGCCAGTTGATTAGCACATGCCCCTAGAAGAGAGGGCATCAGCCCCACAGACTGCTCCTCTGAAGCAAAAACAACTGCGATCACATTGCAGTAGACCTCATGGCTGCTAATTGTTCATGTCCCATCCTAAGAGACAAGACAGCAGGATCTAAATCTCCAGAGCAGAGGACAGAATTTAACCCGGGCATCCACCATTGCAGACAGGAGGTAGAAGGTCTGCCTCCCTTCCCAGTATTCTCAGATTAAATTTTCTGGTAGATAAGAATCAAATTACCCTAAATAATTTGCTCACTGCTAGAAGTGACCTTTTTTTGACACTGATGTTTTCTCTTACTGTCCTAGAAGATATACATGCGCTTTTGAGACAGAACAAGTTCTTCAAACAAATATCCTGGCAAAGCAAAAAGTCTGGCAAATGTAATACCAAGCTCTTCTAGATAAAAATATTGTGTTCTAAGAATAGAGTTGATCACACCTATACTCATGGTAGTATACACATCAGAAAATGCTTATATACCTGAAGCCTCAAGACACTGCAGCTCAGAGGATCAGTTGCCTGGTTCACAGAAAAGTTCTAGAGAAAATCCAACCTTCATGCCATTCCCATTCATTTCTGAAATCTATGCTCTTTTCTGCATCTTGGCACTACTTCCACAAGGCCTTTGCTGGACAAGCAGCAAAATCTAAAGTCAAATACCTAAAATCATGAAGGTTTGCAAGGCAACGGCCCTTCTGTTCGGTAAGTTTTGTACATCTATAGAGGTGCCCTAATGAAAGGCTCATAGAATGTTAAGGAATTGGAATAGATCTTAAAGATATTAGTCCCACCCTGCCTGCCACGTGCAGGGACACATTCCACTAGACCAGTTTGCTCAAGGCCTTATTGAGCCTGGCCTTGAACACTACCAGGGTTGGGACATTCACCTGTTCCAGTGTCTAACAACTCTCAGAGTAAAAGATTTCTTCATAATATCTAACCTAAATTTCTTCTCTTTCAGTTTGTACACATTACTCCTTCTCCTATCTCTACAATTCCTGAAAAAAAAAAAGGTCCCTCTGCAGCTTCCCTGCAGGCTCCCTTCAGATACTGAGAGGTTGCAATGGGGTCTCCACACAACCTTCTCTTCTCCAGCCTCAACAGCCCCAACTTTCTCAGCCTGCCTTCATAGGGAAGGTGCTCCAGTCCTCTTTATTATCTTTGTGGCTGCCTCTGGACTTGCTCCAACAGTTCCATGTCCTTCTTATATTGGGGACATCAGAGATGGATGCAGAACTCCAGGTGGGGTCTCACAAGAGCAGAGTAGAGGGGGAGAGTCGGCTCCTTCAGCCTGCTGGTCACACCGCTTTTGATGCAGCCCAGGACTCTTGGCAGTGATAGCGGTATGAAAATATATTGTAAATACATTTATCAAACACAATGATTTCTAATATGACAGAGAATCGATAGCAAGCATTTTTAGGTAATATTAGTCACTTACATTTGCTGAATAATTGGATGAATCAAAGCAGGCCCTGTCCCAGAAGACACGCATCCTAACTCCACAGAATCACAGAATCAAACAGGTTGGAAAAGACCTCTGAGATCACTGAGTCCAATCCTTGACCCAACATCACCTTGTCAAATAAATGCTATAAGTATGCACCTGAGCTTGTCGAAATTTTAGATTCCAAGTATAGTTTTTCCAGGAAGAGGCAGCGAAAAATCAGTTAAAACCAAACAAAAGCCAACACCATCAGCCATATATTTTGGCAACATTTTCTTTGAATGTACCAAATAACTAGGAGGGGACAGTCTACCTTCATCATGACAGGTTGAAAGTATGACAAAGAAATTTTACGAAGCAGAAAAGTTTTCTTCATAAAATGCCTTTTAGAAAATGACAAACTGGATTAAACCAAGAAATGACATTTTTACTCAAGTAGTGGAGATTAGAAGGAAATACATTTAAAAGAAAAAAAAAAGAAAGTGAAAGTAGTGTTATTTTTTGTTTGACATTAGTAACATATGGAAACATTGTTTTGGAAATTGCATGGAATTAAAATTCATTTTTAAATATTACTGAATACACTTTAATTTTCTTTGTTCTTTTTTTTGATGGAGGCTTAACTGATAATCTCCTGCAGTTATCATTATAGTTGAAGCCTGCATCTATTGCTCTGGGGCAAGTAGCTATTTGCAGAAGCTTATTAGGTTTATTACTAAACAGTAGCTAAGTGGAAAAAACACCATGGCTTTGAAAGAAGACCTGGCATGCAGATAACATTTATGACTGAATAAATTCCATTAATACTTCTATGAGCAATTGTTGTTGCTGCCATGTTTTTGTGACTTTTATTGTGCTTTTCACTTCAGGCATTCAAAATGTGCTGCTAAGCTTCTTGACTGATGATGAATTTTAAATTCCAAATGTTGCAAAACCAGCTGGTATTCTCACCACCACTTTACCTACCAGGGGAACCCAGCGATGGCTGAGTGCACAGAACTTCAGCCATTGCCCAGAAGACACAAATAGTTTCAGCCATCGAGCTACAGTCAGAATGTAGTGAATACAGACGGACAAGATGTTAGGCTAACCAGCAACAGCAGTTACACTCTCTGCAATCCCACACTGGCACAGTAGCAACATTTCTTGTTGCACGCTACCTTGTTCAGCACCATCTGAAGACATTGGCTCTCGCTGAACTGTGGCACACTGACCTCCCCAAAAACCCAAACAGATCATGAGAATGCCCTAAAACACAGCTGGATCGCTCGCAGGCAGAGGAATACATTCAGAAAGCATTGCAAGATCTCTAGCTTACACAGCATTGCTGTGGGAGGGCTTTAGTCGGAGCTTTTAAACACGAGCTAGGAAAAGGGCTGTTTATATCATTTCAGCACAACTCCCCATTCATTCCACTTGGATTTTTAACAGTTGCTTTGCTCTGGTTCAGTTAGGGGATCATCAGAAATTTGCAGTATTCTGGACATTTTCAAACATTTCACATATTTTTATGTCAGAACTGCAGTGGATCACATGACATGCAGCTGTGTTAACATATTTAGGGTTTGGATACTTACAAGCTCTTGCACTCTGGAGTATTATTTTTCTTCTTGTTTACATTTGAGAATTACTGGATTTTGTTGGGTTTTCTAACCACAAGGTTAGAATTTATGGGGAAAAATTAAGCAGTAAATAGGTACAGTGTCTTACCTTCATTTTTAATGTCCTGCCTGCCAGCAGAAGGATTAGAGAGATAAAGCTGGTTTTCTTCTGTGAAACTGCAACTAGTCCAGTCATAAGCTCACAAACACTCCTTTCCGTTTCAGCTATACTTTGACCACACAAGTGTGGTTTAGAGATTATGGGAGTTACAAAAACACATGGCAAAGAGCTCTCAACAGCCTGACTTACGTATCAGCAGGAAGAGCTTCCAAGGGACCTCTCCATCTCTGCAGTGCTGAAAAACTTTCAGGGAAAGTCTTCCTGGATACTGATGATCTCGTTTAACTCAGGGAAAACAGTACTCTCAGTCAGTTGCTTCATTATGGGAAAGAATGAATTCACAGAAAAATTACTCAGACACAGAACTTTACCTTTGAAATACAGATATTTACCTGTACAAATGCTGATAACAAGTCGCTACCAGCAGATCACAAACATACTTCATCACTTAATTTCATAGACAGATGAACAGACTCCATAATTCTTTCTAAAGATGCATGACAACACCATAAATAAACTAATTGTGCAGTATCTTGTGTGAGATTTTTTTTTTTGCTTTCTTAACTCTACAGCTTTTTTTGAAATGCCAACAGCCTCAGTGGTGGAATCCAAGGCACGCCTGAAGCTGATGCCAGTAAATGATTTTTTTTTTTTTACAGATAAATTTACAATTAGGCATATAAAGAAGAAATTAATTACACTATCTTTGAGGGAAATATCTGACATTTTCTAAATGGGAAATTTACAATGGTATTTGTTCATAAGGATTTTTGAAAGTAATCTAATTAAAACCACATGAGTCAGTCAGTAGACTGCAGATGGTTTAATGGACAGTTCTTCAAAATCAGTGCTGTGAAGTTTGGAGAAACAACAGCAAACTCTGTGTTTGGAGAACTTGGAAAAGTATGTCACCTCCTGTCTCAAAGTAAAAGTGCTTCAGCAGAGACTCAGTAAAGGAGTATATTCCACTTGTCCTTTAGCTGCTGCTACAGGAGGCTCATAGGTGTTAGTTTATATCTGCCAGTCTCAACCTCAGACACATTTCAGTATATGAAGTTTGAATTTGAATGTTATCCTTCACTTAATTTCAAAGAATAAAAATACAAGATTTTGTAATGCCCAAGCCATTCAGGTTACTTCTCTGAGCTTAAGGAAATGATAAAAATTATAGTTCTTTAAATTGTCTTAATTAAGAATAAGAAGCACATTTCTATTATAGAATGAATGGCTCACATTAGTTAATCTATTGCTCAACACTTACAACTAAATTAGAGGAGATCAACACAATAATGGGCATAATTCTGATTTCACCTATTTGCAGATATTTCAGCCATCTTGTTTCAGCTTGAGAAACCATGGCAAGATAATTACTGTATGCTCATTAATTTGTTTTAGGAAAGGAAAAAATACCAAACTTTTAAAAAATGCAATCATTTGTCAAGGAAGAGCAAGCCTACAGGAGAAGCTGTGAAATGGTCTGCTTAAGTGAATTGATGCCCCTCTCTTGCCCTTGAGGGCAACAGATCTGACTTAGGGTCTCCATTGCTGGAGAGTTCTGCAACAGCTGATAAAAACTTGAGCATTCCAATCTGCAAGGAGGAACTTATCACATTTCCAAACAAGTCTTCATTCGAAACAGAAGTCAAAACATGGCATCTCTAACTTTTCTGCAAGAAGGAAATTTCAACACATTCAGTCTTAGAAAAATAAGTTCATTTCATTGTTTAGCAACAATCTGCTACAGAGGAGTCCTGAGATTGCCCCAAGACCTAGAATCGGTTCAGAAGCACCCCTTGGGAGTAGACTGTACTCAGCCAGGGCAGATTTTCGACATTCAGAGAAGCAGAACTGTTTCAGCTACAAACCCACCTGGTTTCACACACAGCTTTCATGCACTGCACATTCTCTATATTGGTTGCATTTTGAAATATATTTGAAAGAGAATCTGCATTTGGGCTCTATTCTTACCCATCACAGAATATGCCGAATGGGCAGGGACCCACAAGGATCATCGAATCCAACTCCTAGTCCTGCACCCATTCCCAAAAGTCGCACCATGTGCCCAAGAGTATCTTCCAAACACTTCTTGAACTCTGGCAGACTTGGTGCTGTGACCACTTCCCTGGGGAGCCTGTTCCAGTGCCCAACCACCCTCTGGGTGAAGAACTTCTTTCTAATATGCAACTTAAATCTCCCCAGCACAACTTCAGGCCATTCCCTCAGGTCCTGTCACTGGTCACCACAGAGAAGAGATCAGTACCTGCCCCTTCTCTTCCCCTCACAAGGAAGTTGTAACTGCAATGAGGTCTCCCCTCAGTCTCCTCTTCTCCAGGCTGAACACACCAAGTGATCTCAGTCCCTCCTCACATGGCTTCCCCTCAAGGCCCTTCACCATCTTCAGTGCTCTCCTTTGGACACTCCCTAATGGTTTAATATCTTTCTTATATTGTAGAGCCCAAAACTGTCACAATATTCCAGGTGAGGCCACCCCAGAGCAGAGCAGAGTGGGACAGTCCCCTCCCTCGTCCAGCTGGCGATGCTTTGCCTGATGCCTCCCAGGACACGGCTGGCCCTCCTGGCTGTCAGGGCTCTGCTGACTCACATTCAACCTGCCACTGACCAGGACCCTCAAGTCCCTTTCTATGGCACTGTTTTCCAGCATCTCATTTCCATACACAGCCTTGCTTGCCCTTTCGTTTCTCCTACACAGCACTGTCTGCCTTCACAAAGACCTGGATGTTAGCAGACATGACGAACAGAACTACTTTTTTCTGAGCCAATGTAGAGGTTACTCTGTTCTTCCCTTCAGTCTCAGCAACAACTGATGAGTTTATTGGAAAAGAAAACCAGTCGGGTATGTTCCCATGAACCTAGACACAACTGGTTTCTTGCCACATACAAACTCATCATCAGGATCAAAGCTTTGCCATTTGTCTCCTTCTACTCCTGGTCAAACCTCTATATAAGTGTGGGAGGAAAAAGAAAGAAAAAAAAAAAAAGAAGCCAAGCCAATCCATAATGGCTCCAGACCATTCAACTGGAACTTGTAGTCTTACACATACTGTACACACTTCAACCCAAACCTTCATTTCACGTTTTCTGATCCTCTACTTAGGAGCATATTCTTATTATTACTAAAACTATCACCCATCAAGGGTCACATTCTGACAGAATTCCCATTACACCTCAGCTATCCAGTTACATTGACTTCGTTTCTGCTTTGCACTCCTGCTTAATTGCCTGACAAAGCTCCAGATGCCTATTCTGATTCTGGACAGACACGAAAACATCACCTTACCCTAATAATAGGACCCTAATTAACAACTGAAAAAGAGATGTGCTGCCACAGGAACCAGAGTGACCAGAAGGAGCAAGGAACCAAGATAAGAAAGGAACAGAGAAGCATGAGCAGAAAGAGCCTGATGAACTTAGAAGGCAGTCAAATTAATTGCAGCATTATCCACCATGATGAGCTTCTGTTCAGAAAGAACAAAACACTTGTCACAGTAACGACTGTTGGAAGACACATCAAATATTTTTGCTTTCCTAGGAGTTCTATCCTGCATTCCCCATTGAACAGGGAAACAATGTGACTGCAAATGGACAACAGGACCACAGATGGGAAAGGATGATGTGAGCAGCTGTGAACAGAAGGGATGTGTCCGACAGAAAGCTTTTCTGTTCAGAAATGGGTCATTCTCTGAAAGTATTTGAAAACCTTGCAGCATACTGAAAAGATTTAACCGATCTCAGAAATGTTTAATGGTCTGTACAAAAACAGTGTCACGTAATATCAGTCTCAACCACTTCGAATAAGGCAAGTTAAAGAAAAAAAAATCTGGATGATTCAAATGCTAGAAAAACATCCTTTGGATACCAAGTGCCAGAATAAGGGACAGGTTGAATGTCCAAACTCATCCTTTTCCATCCTATATTAAATCTGTGTTCCACATTCTTTTCTATACTACCCACTAACCAAGTGGAAGTAACCAGTGTCAATACAGGTGAAAAGGTTTTGAACAACCATCTGTGTAGAGATTGCAAGAATAGCCATGGCTTGCACAGTCGGTGTATTACTTGCTTTGTTTTCAGGAATACAGCCTATTGGAATCAGTTATTAGAAACAAAGTAGTCTGGGTTTTGCAAGCCGTTAACTTGACTGAAGATTAAAAGTGTTCACAGTGTAGTCAAGTCTGCCAATCAAATTGCTGTTCTGTGTTTGACCTTCACAGAACTGCATACTTCTCCCCTAGATCAGCCATCTCCTGGAAAGCAAGGATTCCCTTTTTCACCTGGAAGGCACAGCTATTAGTGTAGCATCCACAATGGGGGAATAGAGGCAAGACAGAAATCATAAAGCACCACCTAACCTTAACACTACAGTGGTTCAGAAGCCGAATAATGAACATTTCTACGGCATTAAATGAATCAAATATTCGCAAGTCACAACAGCTGTGGAGGAAATCAGCCAATATGCTGGTAAATACACAACTGGCATTGTGGGCTGTCTCAACGTATCAACTATAATGCAGCTCCCTGCGTTCCTGCCTATAGTCAGTGCCTCTAGGAGGCGCTATGGAACTACAGTCCAGGGCACCGAAGGCACTTAGAAAAGCAGCCACAACCATAAATCCTCTTTTCACATGTTGTTGTTCATCTGCTCTGTATGAGGAGATGATTTATTTCTGTGGTAGGGAGCTACTCAAAGGAAAGCCTCAAAACATCCTAACAAGGATAAGTGTGACACATGTGTTATGTCAGCCACTACCCATTAGAAGGCCTATTTCCTAGAACTGACATACATGCAAGCATTTTCTGTAAAACAAAGTGCTGACACCTTCCCTGATATTATGGAGGTCATTGTGAACTAGGAAATGCAACTTCCACTAATCATTTTGTTTAGTCTAATTTTTCAGAACATTCTTCATGAAACATGTCATGACATGTCAGGATACATCATGCTGTGTATGTGATATACATATCACATGATATACATCCTCCATCTCAGCATTCTGGGCCAAGTTTTTCTTCATACTCTTGATTTCCATGGATAAAAATTCTCTCTCCACAATTAAAGACCAGTGGTCATTCTTTGCAAACCAGCATTCTGGTGAGTGGCAGAATGAGACCCCTTCCCCTCAGACAGTATGAGTAGTAAAGCTTCATCTTTGTTCAGTTGAGCTGATCTAGTGCAGAACTGGAGTAACACAGTGGTGAGTCAAGCTCACTATGCTTGCCCATGGAGTATTTTATTGTGTTCTTTTGTCTGTGGTTCATGTACATAATCGAAAAGGTCATTCTACACTGAAAGCAGTTGTTTTTGCCTTTGCTAATGGAAAAACAATTCCCCATCTCACAATCCATAACAATAAAAATAAGAACAACAAAACTCCACCCACATGAAAGAACCAGCCAGCAAGAACATGCCATTGCACAACATCTCCTCATCTCATAGAGGCCAACCCCAGTTCTCCCTAGATATCTGTTCAAGAAGCTGGGCTATAAAGTGTGCCCTGAAGGTGAACAGCTCCAAGAGTTTTTGGTCCTCTGCTTGATCCAAGCAATTACTGTGACTCATTGTTCTTATTTCATGAGTGACTTTAATTTAAGGTCAGTATGACAATGACGTTGTCGTGCTTTGACAGAAAATGATACACAGCAAACAGATGTTAACAGGTGTCCACATATTATTCCCAGTTGCCACTGGACTTACATGTTTGCTGCACATTACGGTATATTACGGCACAGAAAAAATTGGATTCTGAGCTAATTAAGTTGTCTTTAAAAGTTCTTCAGAACTGTTCTATTGGAACTCCAATTTTATTGCAACTGGTGGCAGCCAATAGAACTTTAATGGGTTTTTTTGTAAAAAGGTCAAATATGCATAAAGCGTATAATTTAATTGAAAAACAAAAATCTCTCAACTGACTAAAACTCCAACAATGTTTCTCAGTAGCTTTTAAAAGACTTTTGGTTTTGACAGTTCCCTTCTGATTTTTTTTTTCTGTTTTGCTTTGGTTTTTAATCAGAAGTTAGTTCACAATCTTTCAAAAGGTAAAAGACATTTCTTGGAGAGGAGATGGTAAGTTTTAAAAGTCCAACTTTTGATCAGCTTGGAAAACAAATATCAGTATGTTTTCACTTCTTTCCCCAAAACCTTCCATTCCACAATAACTGAGTTGACATACATCATTAGCAGTAAAGCTTCAAACTCTTTGGTGAAATACTTCAGGTCTTTATGAAAACACTGTCAAAGTCATCACTGCCTCCTGTGAGGGAGAGTCCAGGGTAAAGTCCAAACACAGCATGGAGATTACTCAGTACCAGAAGTCTGATTTACTGCTTGTCCACACAGAATTCTGAAGCCCTTTCATGGCATGTCTCTCCCTTTACTCTGTCAGGAAGTGTTTTGCCATAGCACAAATCAAGCTTCTGAATTCTTCATTGCAAATCAAAAATTAGGACAGCTTAAGGCATATAATTTGGGTTATGGTTTGCAATATTCATTAAGAGAACAGCCAATTCTGCCAAAGAAAAAATGTCCTGAGCTACAATATGAATACAAGGTTTGTTACAGCACCAAGACTGATGGTCTCATCTATAATGATCTAACAGTGGCTGCTTTTATATGGTACCTTGTTTTGATTTTCATATCAATAATTACATTATGTGTCTCAAAACCTCTGGCTGGTTGGGTTCATGTTAAAAACCTGTCTGAGGATATGCACTGGGATAGGAGCTATTACGAGTCACAGGAGGACTAATGATTCTTCAAAACGACACCATGACCAGGGACCACTCACTGTCATCCCTTCTGCCCTTAGAAGCTACAACTTGAATGCATGAACTGAGCTTCCCAATGCCAAATGAATGCACTAGCACAGAAACTCCTCTTTGTGCTCTTCTCTAACAGCTTTCCCAAGGCACAAAGTCAACACCTGAATCAGCACTCACTGCATGGTGTCACCTTGTCACCTAATACAGAGTAGTACAAGAATTTCTGCTGCACCTTATCCTGACAGTTCCCAGTTAGTATGGCCATGAATTATAACTTTCAAATAAATTGTATTTTACTTTTGGCTGTAAGAGCACACATGGCTGCCCATTCACAGGAATATTGCATTTATTACTTCATGTGTTACATCAAGTATGTATCAGGTAGCCTTCAGCTGTGTTAGCCAGTCTAAAACACTGCCATGGGTGTGTATAGCCTTTTCACTTCTTGGTATTAAATGCCTTCAAACAGCTTGAGTGACTCGTGGATATTCATCTAATTTGATTTGAAATTATGATATCCTGTTTCTTCATATGCGAAGCTACAGAATCTCCCTGTGAGCTAACATGCAAAGTAACTTCAAAGCAATCATTATGAAAAAAATCTGTCTTTTCTTAGCCCTTTCTTCACTCCTAGACTCCAACTTATACTCTCAGAACATCTTCTTCTGCTAGTTCTAGGACCAAAGCACAGGGGTTTTAGCACCAGCTTTCAAGTATTTCCTGACCTAAGTGGAAAATGTAAATTTACGAAATGGGGACCACAAGTAAATAATTAGGTCATTTGCTCTTCTCTTGCAATAAGTGTTTTTTCTTAAAAGTGCCAAATTTGCCAGACCAAATCTAATTCTCTTCACATTTTGTAAGGGAGCTATAAACTGAATTGCGGAAATGAAAAAAAATATCTCTACCTACTTTACAACTTGTCTTTCAAGATGTTTTCCAAATTTTCTTCCATATTTACAACAGCAGTTCTTTGAAGCCACATGCTGCCTGTTCTGGCATCTCTGCTGAAGCAAAGACAAGTCTTTACAAAGCTCAGCATTGTGTATACAGTCATTTGTGTTTGCCCAAGGCTGCCATCAAGAAGGCTTACAGGTGTTAAGCATTCTGCAGCTCCCGAGTTTCCTTGTACAAGTCAATACCTCAGAGCAGGTGACGGCTGACAGGCTTCCAAGAGCTGCTCTGCGTGCATGGGCCACTGCAGAGGACACGGCCCAGGGAAGACACTTCAGGATCACAGGGACAGCTTACAGTCAGCTGAGCACCTGCAGCAACAAACTGATATGCTGGGGTCGTTTGACTGGAATCGACTTCATTTCTCTCTAAAGCCAGGAAGGAAAGCACAACTTAAAGGATCACCACAAGATCCGTATTCTGGCACCAGTGGCACCAAGTACTTAGGGCAGAGTGTAATGACATACATCAACTCTAAAAGGAAGCATTTTATTTTTTGTGGGACTTGTCTGGTTACAGAATTCATCTGGTGGATCAATGATCAGGCATCTTTTAATATAAATTCATCGCTAGTTCCAAAATTAACTCTTTGCTTGAGTTCTGATTTCCATAGCAATTTTCCAACGTGAGGCTTGAAGAGTTTGGATTTTCTTAAAGAAAATATTGTAAGTCTAAGGTTCAGGAATGGTTATAGCCACCTGAGTCAAGATTCTTTCCTTTTTGTTTTGGTTTGGGGTTTTTGTTTAGAAAAGACATATAGCTTATTGCAAATTCACAAGCTTCTGACATAGTCTCTCTGATGCAAATCTCTACTACTCCTCCAGTATATTTTCCACTGCCTATCCCCCACTCCTCCCTGCACCCAAAGGCCAAATTATACAAATTAATGTCTTGGTTTTTATGACATGGACAGTGTTGAGAAATGTTAACCCAAAGTCACATTAAGTTTTCCTTGCTTCAAGTTTCCTTACAAAGTTGACACACAGAGTAAGTTTTTCAAAAGCCTCACAAAGATACAAGTATCTTCCAAATAAACTCTAATGCCTAATAAGGCAAAACAATTGTATGATTTTGTACAGAGAATTGTGCAAATCATGCCTTTTTAATGATCATTATTTTTTTTCATTATCTTTAATTCTGGAAGGTTCTGGTTGAGCATGTAGAGGCAATAAAGCTTTTCATTTAAACTCCCTAATATATGAAAATTGTCAATTATCATGGATGAAGTCTTGGGAACTTGATTCACTAGACCTTAATGTTCAAAGGAAGAGGAAAGTCCTAAATCCAGATAGATGAAAGGCAAAGAAAATCCTAGCCAGCACTCTCCTGTAAAACTACAGAAGACCAAAGGACATATCATCTTGTCAATATTTGCAGGCCTACATGTACCCACCTGACCTCATTGTGCAAATCACTGATATAAATTCACAACCCCTCTCAGTCACAGGCATTTAAATACGTGCTTGCACACATACCTATATATACAGCAGGTTGGGGGGGGGAAAATAAAACAAAACAAAAAAACAACCCACAAACAAGTCAGGCTAGCAGACCTAACAGGTACTTATGTATGCAGTTAGAAAGAAACTAAATATCATACAAAAGTTATAATTTAACTTAGACTTGTTTGGCAATACAATTATGCTGAATAGAATACTTGTGCTGCACACTGTAGTCCTCACGTTACCATGTTTTCAAACATGATTTTCTTTCAAAAGTAGTTTAATTTCCAAGAAGGGATTTCCATTCCAGCCCTTACTCAGTGAGTAGCCCCACTGAAATCAGCTTGATCTATATTTGCAAAACTTAGAGTCTAAGACCATGTTTCAGTATTGAAATTAAGAAATACCTGCACAGAGAATCTGATCCTGCTTGCTTCCTGCATGCAAACAGCTTAGTTAGGAACAATGAAACCACTAACACAGAAGAGGAAAGAAGTTCTCACCTGAGAAGGATTAGTAGGAAGTCACAGGAAAAACATTTTGAAAATTCATTCCTAATGCTCAAGGTATGAGGCTGTTGTATAATGTAATCAAGATCTTTACGACTAGCAACCAAAGACACTTGATCCAATTGCAGGTTACTGATTGCAGTTGGCAATCTGATATATGTCAAGATGGAATGCCATAAAAGTTATCTCTGACTTTAAGTACAGGTAACCCTAATGAATTATTATGGGCAGCTGTTTTTCTCTCAGTTTCTATTAGTAATAGAAAATGTGTTTCAGGTGACCTCTATTTCTCTGGAGCAATTTGTTTCAATTCCTACCTTTCTACCACATCAAAACTGCCTCCTCCTTCCATTCATCAGATTGCACAAGATATCTTCCAGGATGCAGGAGGACTGCCACAGGGCTGTAGTGGAAGATAATACCAAAGTAAATTTAAGTTGCATTTTTCATTTTTGATGGTCATTACTACTTTAACAGTGCATTCTGGAGTTCATCAGTTAATGTTCTGTCTGGTCATTGTCAGCAAAAGATGAATATTTACCATAACAGTAGTGCTTTTATCGTAAAGACAAAAGACCTATCTTTTGTCCAGGATGAAGGACATGAGGTTTTGAGATGGGGAATTTTGTCAGGATTTTTTAATTTTTTGAGACAAACAAATTTGTCCCATCATATAAACAAAATAAGTCAATAAATAGTAATAACAACTTTTTGTCCTCATTAGTTCTTCACTAACAACATCACTGTGGTGTTTTCTGGGATACTCCACTTGCATTAGGGTAATTTTGCTGTTGTTCCAATTGCAAAGCAGAACAATAAGGATAGTAGCATCCAAAAGAGTTTCTTGAAATTGCCAAATTGTACAACACCTTACCAGGATGTTACTAAAACAACCAAAGAATTTCACATTATAAAACTGGGCATATCATCTGATACAGCAGTTTGAGCACATTTTCAGACTAGTCAGAGTTTATAAGTTTTCCTCACTCTAGTTTAGCCAAAAGTCTTTCATGGACCATCTGGTTCTAATGATACAAAACTAGAATTTTTGGTGTCCTTTTCACTACACTACATTAAATTAAAGCTTAAAATATCGATAAAGTAAAATCCATTCTTTTTATATTATGGTTTTGAAATTAAATGTTAAGTATTTTGGCTAAGCAAATGTGTTTAGTTTAGTAGAACTGTAGAGCAGATACTGTATGATACAGTCAGCAGAAACCTTAGTTCAGTTGCTCTTGTGTATTCCTGGTCCGCAGCCCTTTGAGGAAAAGGGAAGTGTTTCCATTGACATCTGAAATGGGGCTTATGCTGTGAGTGACACCACATCCTCACTCATTCTAAACCATGTATGAGGTTTCAATGGCTTTCCTGAGAGAAAAGGTTCAAATTATGCTTACAGCACCTCTTCCTAAATCAAGTGATGAAAGGACCTGACCGTGCATCCCATACACACTTGGTAACCCAGCTGAAATTTAGTGAAATCAAAATATTAAGAATGTGATAAGAGGTTTTATAGTGGAAAGGATTGGTGACTTACATTATCTTTGTATACACTGTAGCCAGCGATAGACAGGCTCTTTGGGTTCAACTTTCTCAAGTGTGTGCAAGACTTTATCTTCCAGCAGCTGTTGAAAAGCAATGGGGTTTTGAAAATCCTGTCCTAAATATAGTTCATCACTTCTGAACTCAGCCACAAGAGGCATTTCACCACAAGTCTTAGAAGCTTGTTCTGCAGGTGGAAACACAGACCAAGATTTCTGAAGATGTGTAGCAGAAAAGTCCATTTTTAATAACAAAAGTGCCTAGCTACTGTATCAGAGAGGCCAAACTAATCTGGAGGTCTAATCAACCATGAAGATCAATCAGTGTCTCAAGAAGGTGGCACCTTCCACTCATCAGTTAAGGTCAACCAACAGCAAATATGATTTCTTACTTATGAAACCAGTTTATGTTTTACTGTAGCAAGTGGACATCAATTTTTTATGTATGTTTTGTTTTTCTTTGCAGTTCCTTTCACTATAACCCTCATTGAAAAGTATCATCCCTCTTGTAAGAAACCCAATAGCAATTACCCCACATATTGCCCTGAGGTTAACAAAGATACAGATACAATCCAAAGGGGACATCAGAGGCTGTTCTGTTCTATTCACTTCCTCAAATCCAAACATGCTAGTAGGGTAGACTTCACTGTGTTTCGCCTTTCTTAATTTTTCTCCTCTCTCCATGGTAGTTTCTGTGTTATTATTAAAAAATAGTCAGAAGAGAGAGTTCCAGCTCTGAATTCCTTACAAAACCCCCTAAACAGGAGTTTTTCTACAGCAAGAAAGGACTGAGAGAGAACTGCATGATTTGGCCCATACGGAGTTACATGCTAAGTGTTGTTATTGTTCTCAGAGAGTGCATTTAAGGTTTTGGGAACAAACAATAAAATGAACAGCTGAACAATTTTAATCATGGCCCAGTTCCTAGTTACAATTATTTTTAAGCTGTCTCACCATTAGCTAGACTCTGATTTTTTTTTCCCAATGAAAAAATACATTATGTAAAACTTAAAGAAATACTGGTTTTAAATGACAGGAAAAGTAAAAAATAGATTCTGAAATGTAGCCTGCTATGACTTCTGTTCTTAGACCAGTATTTGCGTATGAGTTACACATAATTTTTAAAATGTTCCATTTTCTATATACTTCATGTATAAGCCAGTTCTCTCAGAAAATATTCTTTCCTAGATAAGTTGAAAGAGTGGCTTCTGAACTCTGACTAGACAGAGAATATCAGATTTTGGCCACAGACGTGTCTGAAAAAAAACTAGAACTCATGCACATATGAAAAGCATATTTCATGCATTCTGTATTTCAAAATGCTACAGCAGGGACACATCAAATCAGAGTAAGATGACAGCTCACACAAGCAAATGGGAATGAGAGAATAAGATGGCACAAGGACGTGAAGACATTTGGAGAGACTACTGACCGAGAATACTCTTTTAAGATCCCTTCTTCATTCACTGAAGGCCTGATTCAATTACTTCCACTGGAGTCAACAGGAAGACTTGTGGTCTTCAGTGTCCGTTATAGTGGCTCATTACTTGTGCTACAGTAGCACACTAAACATTCAATTAAGTTCAAGCACTGCAGTATCAGGTGCTATACAAACAGCCACGGTGGCATAATCCCTTCTTACCAGAGCTTCCATCAAGCAAGACCTTGAATCATGTAGGGGGGGAAAAAAAATACAGCAAACAAAACATGGGAAAGAATCCAAGGGATTTAGTCTGGATTACAAACACAGTCAGTGGCAAAGCAAGGAAGACTGGTTGCCTGACTGTATCTAGCCCTCTCTATTAACCCATTCTGCCTGTTGATGGACTTGGGGTCAAACCTACATTGCACAATATGAATGATAATTGATTGAATGAAGTAAAAATTTACCTACTAAATAGAGTGAACAGCTGCCACAGTGTTTCTACTTGTGGAGATGCCACGCACTTCAATAAAAACACTTTGTGTGCAGAAGACAGGAATCACAAGTGCTCCAGTTGCAGCTTTGTTTTTTAATAAGAGTTCTGCAGGAAAATATCATAAACAGAAATACAGAATCATTGCAGAGGTTACCCATTTCGCCTCCTCCCACACCACGGCAGGCTCAGTTATAACCATGTCATTTCTAACAGATGTTTGTGTCATCTGTTGATTGATGCCCCAAGCTATCATTAGGCAATCTCTTCCAGCACTTCATCTCCCTTGCCATTAGAACTGTTTTTCTTACTTCTAATCAGAACCTTTATTTTTACAGCCTGTGCTATTAGTTCTTCTCCCACTGTGTCTTCTCCTCGGTCTTCTCCTGTTTAGGTTAATTAACCCAACATTCAACTTGAGATCCACTATTATCTTAGTGCTTTTTCAACAGTTTCTACTTAGGTTGTCCATCCTGCATTTACACAGTTGATTATTCCTGTCTAAGTGCAATAACTTCCACTTTTCTGTGAAACAGTCCTTGAACTCCATTTCTAATGTATTTTTGAATTCCAGTTATTTTCTTTAGTGTATATAGAGTTCATGTCAACCTGCATATTTTATAAACCTATTCAATATATTCATAAAGGACACTACTCAAAGTCCTGAAGCTTTGCCAGGTACTCATTCAATACATCAAAGAACTACTGAAAAGTACTATTTGGACACTGTAAGCCCATTTTGCACCCACTCTATGGTAGTGTAATTGGGAATATTTGCCTTGATTTCTCAATAGAATGCCATATAAAACAATATTGAAAATCTTACTAAAATTGACATACTTGTTAATTCTTCTGTATCCAGAGTCTGCTGCTCTGCTGTAGGTTGGCTTGACACAGTTTGACAACTGACACGATTTGTTCCTGACTGTTATTCATACATAGGTTGTTGTTCAACTTTTTATCTTCTACATGTTTAAAGTTAGCTTGGTTGTAATTTGTTCCAGAATTTTGGGGGAGTTGTATTTATATTGATCAGTCTACTCTTTCTAACTGTTCTTTTCCCTCCCTTCTAAAGGTCATCACTACCTTTTTGTCTTTTCTCATCTATCTTCAATGAGTTGTCAATTAGTAATTATTCTGAGCTTCATTTTCTTTTTAAATATCTCTAAAAGTGTTACATGAATTCCAGACAATCTGAAACCATTGACTTGGTTAAATACCATGCAGTTAAAACCTGTAACTTAATGGAAGTACACAGAGAAGCATGAAGGTTCATTTTGCAATTTCCTGAGTTCTTTAAGTGTTTTATTTTGCAATTTTAATTGCCCCTTCAATAAAAGCTTTCTCCCCTTTTTAAACAATTGAGGGAATTGGCTGGTTATTTTTAACAGCATGTGTTACTGCCTAGGAACAAAGCTGGATCATTCACATACAGATTTGGTCTTATGGCTATGAGGAATAAATGTCCTGTTTTGATGAATAACAAGGGATGAGTTCACATCTTCACTTTTCAAGCAGTATAGCACTATGCAGAAATAACACCTGAATTCTAGAAGCAGCATAAACGCATGAGTGAAATGCTGCATCTAAACTGAGTAAACCTGTTCTGCAGAGTCTGTTATCCCTGACACAAAACAATGTCATAAGCTTCAGTGCTTTCAGATGGTGAATAAAGACCTTCCAAGACAGTTCAAAGGGGTTTTTTACACAGTGCTGCATCATCAACTTCAGCGAGAGCCAAGCCAAAATCAAAAATGGCAATACCTTCCCTCTACTGCCCTTCCTTACCGAGATAAGCAAATACAAAGCCAAGGTTCATCTAGGTACATTTTTAAACAAATGAAAGTGTTGACTACACCATTGTATGTGGCCTTGGCACCAGATTACTACTAAATTCCATGACTGAAACTAGGAGAGTCTAAAAATTCCTGCCTACCTTATTAACACAACCCATACATAGAAAGTGAAAAAAGGTTCAGCAGAAATAGTCATAGTCATCTTCATCTGGTACTCAGCTAGTCCCTTTCCCAGCCTACATTCAATGTGGAGAGAATAATTTGACATGTCACTTACTTCTCAGCAAATTTATATTTCCAAGAATTTTAAGAAACAAAAGAGAGTTTGTTGTGAAAAATTACTGTCATACTGCATAATAAGAATGCTACGTGGGAATATTTAGGTGGAATTGCCTCATTTACTTTATTCTTTTTCAACTGTTGATAAACATGTGTCTAATGATTCTATGTTCTATGAGTCTTCTGACCACTAACCACAACCTTTCAATGCAAGACACAAACTATTTAACAGCATCCCTGTAAGTACAGTTGTTTTCAAAATAAGAGATCATGGAAGAAGCTCTGGAGCTCTGGGCAGGAGGACAAACCTATAAACAATTCAGACTTTTTTTTTTTTTTTTTTTTTTAGCAAAATANTTTTTTTTTTTTTTTAATGCAGAGATTGGTTGGAATATCAAACAAACTGCCAGAAGTTATGCAACCAGGAGTTAAAGTGACCTGTGTACATTAATTCAAGAAAAAGTTGGATTATGCTTTGGAAAAGAATGAAATACTACAGTACAGCAGGCACTAACTTTTTTCTTTTCACTTTTTTTTTTTTTTAATGCAGTTGGGATTATGGTTAGACTGTTTCACATAGTTAACAAAAACACTACAATTAGCAAACTTTCTTCCTTCATTTTCTGCAATCTGCAAGAAAGTTTCCCATGGTTTTACAAGGCTCACCAGTTGGTTCCCTTTGCAAGACTACATTTATATCTCTACTTGCTGAAGTAAACATGGGTTTTGTTGGGGTTTTTTGTTTGGTTTTTT
>VWZG01002315.1:310515-383643 GCA_013396735.1 Grallaria varia
CTAGCAGCACTTTAAAAAGAAATTTAAGGCTGAAAAAACAGATGAGGAAGACAAGATAAAGTAAGACATCTTAATGAGTAGATAATTCAATAGATACCTGGAGAACAGAAAAACTGAAATAAAGAGCGTCTTCATCTGTTACATGTTTCTGTCATGTTCCACCCTTTTGTGGTCATCAGGCCTTATTACACAGCAGGAAAAACAATCAGACACAGGATAAATAGTTCAGGGGAAAGGAAAACAACATGAAAAGTCAAGTGCAAATTCATTTTTCACCAAACTTTTGTGTCATAATAAAACTGATAAAAATTGTTTTCATTGGAGAAATGATTGCTAAGTTTGCCAGAAAGCTAAACCACTAAGATAATCACCAACACAGGAAAGAAGAAAAAGAAAAAAAAAAAAAAACAAAAAACACATAAAGTAACAGGGCTGATCAACAAAGGCAACATAACCAACTGCTACTGATCACCTGATTGAGAAGAAGCACACAAAGCCTTCCTGAGACAGCTTGGCCTTGGTTCTCATTGGAGTCTTTAACCATCCCAATATATGCTGGGGCAAAAGACAGCATGGCAGAAGCGATTCAGGGTGTTTCCAAAATGCATTGGTGATAAATTCCTGATGCAGGTGTTTGAGGGACCAATGACAGCAGGTACTCAGCTGGATCTCACACTTGAAAAGACAGAAGAGCCGGTCAGATCCATGAAGGTTGGATGGAGCCCTGACTGCAGAGACCATGAGATGGTGGGATTCAGGATCCTGAGGGAAGAGAATCGGGCAAAAAGCAGGATCACAACATTCGACTTCAAGAGAGCAGGTTTTGACCTGCTCAGGAACTTGTTCAGGAAGAACCCTGTGGGATGCAGTCCTAGAGCAGAGGGCGCCAGGACAGAGGGTTAATTTGCAAAGATCACCTCATTTATGCTCAAGAACTGTCCATTCCCAGGTGCAGAAACTCAAGCAAAGGCAGCAGGAGGCCTGAACGGACAAATAGGGTGCTCCTGACACAATTCAAACACAAACAGAAGCATACAAGAGGTGGAAACAGAGAAAGGTGGATCAAGGAAAATACAGACACACTGTTTAATTATGCAGAGATGAAGTTAGAAAAACCAAAGCCTCTCAGCAGTTAAATCTGGAGATGGATGGGAAGGGCAAAAAGAACAGCCTCTACAAGTACAGCAAAAGGAAACCTATGGAAAACGTGGGCCAGCTGCTGGAAAGATACAGGGTACATCAAAAAGGCCAAGTCACTCACCTTGATATAGGAAAGACATTTTTGACAGTAAGAAAAATCAATCACTGGAAAAACCTCCTAAGGGATGTGGTGGAGTCCCCATCACTGGAAGTTTTCAAGACACAAATGAACAGGCATCTAGATATTCTCTTGTCTTCAAGAAGTATAAGAATGAGGTTTTACAGAACTACAGGCCAGTCAGCCTCACCATTATCCATGGGAAGACAATGAAGCAAATAATCCTGGAAACCATTTCCAAACATATTAAGGACAAAAAATTGATAGGCAGTAGCACTACAGATTTAGGAAGAGGAAATCATGCTTTCTATGATAAGATTAGTCTGGTGGACAAGCAGCAAATATAATTTATTTTTACTTTAGAAGAGCTTTTGACGCTGTCACCTATCTCATTCTTATAGAAAAACTGATGAATATGAGCTAAATAAATGGAGATGGAAGTGAACTGGCAAGTGGCTGATATGCCCCAAGGTTTGTAATCACTGGTAGGAAGTTCAGATGGAGGAGGCCAATCATCCAATAGCCCAGGGTCCAGTGCTGTTTAACATCTTCATACATGACCTGAATAACAGAACAGATTGAATCCTCAGCATACAAAACTGGGAGGAGCTGGTTGTGCTGCATTTGAAAGGACCTCCTTTGGGAAAATGACAGCAATCACATGATGGTCAACGAAAGGGAATGCAAAGTCCTGTGCCTGGGCAAGAATAAGCCTGTGCGCCAGTACAGATGGGGGGATGACTGACTGGAAAGCAACTTTACAGAGAAGGACCTGCAGTTCTTGAGGGAAAAGGAGTTGAACATGAGTCACTATTGTGCCCTTGTGCGAAAAAAAATAAAACAACAGCCCATTGGTCTACATTAGGAAGAGTGTTATGAGCAGGTCAAGGTGGGGGATATTTCCCCTCTACTAGTGAGACAGATCTGCAGTTCTGGACCCCTTAAGCCAAGAAGTGCAGGGACTTATTGAAGCAAGTCACCAAAGTGACCCAAAAATGTTTAAGGGACGAGCTGGGACTGTTTAGTCCGCATAACAGAAAGCTTGGGGAATCTTAGCCATGTGCATAAATACCTGCTGTGAGGTTGTAAAGCAAACTTCTTACTGTGATAGGGGTAGAAGGGTGGAACAAGTTGTCCAGTGAGGATCGAGAGACTTTGCAGATATTCAAAATGCAACTGGACTCTACCCCAAACAACATCCTGTATTTGACCAGGCTTTGAGCAAGGAGTTTGGACTGCATGATGTCCAGTGTGTTTTTTTATCCTCAGCCCCTCTGTGATTCTGTGCTCCAGGTAAAACTCTCATGAAAATTAAAATATCTCGCATCTTCAAAAATGCTTTGCTTTCCTCAAAATTCAGTGAAAAGGAAAATTAAGATGAAGAAAACTAAACTCTTGTTACTACAGCCACATTAATTAGTAAATAAGCCAGAATCAGAATAGGACAAAGTCTGTCAGGTAGTTGTAGTGCTGTATCATCAGATGATGTTCCTCCCACATGATGGAGGTAAAATCTATGAGGTTCAAATTAAGGCATAGAGTAGATTTACTAGAAAGCCTTTGTTTTCTTTATTAAAGCATTTATCATCATTTTAGACTAACAGCTAGAGTTCATCTTTTGTAATGATAAATTATGTCTGGATGAAACTTGTGTGGGCCTGCCCTTTATTTCATTCTTAGTTGCATTCCCTTGGTCTTTGAGGAACAAGCAGTCAAATTAAGAAGTCCTCTTACAAAATGGTTTACAAGAAAGCAGGGTTATTTCTATAAACAATGGAAAAGTCCGGTTGTTGAATATTTATTCATGAGAGATGAAAATAAAATGAGGTTATTTGACACACACAAAAAAAAAAAAAAAAAAAAAAAAAAAAAAAAATCAAAAATCATACCGAAAGGTCTTCACAGCTGGAGATGCCACAGTGACAGTTGTGATCTACCTTGGCACAAGGTAAAAAATTTTACATTGAAGTTCCAGAGAGTAAAAGATTCAGAGTTGCTCGCTCACAATGCTACTAGAAACAAAGTTTTAGAAGAAAGTAAAGACCAAATACTAAACCATGGACAAAGGTCATGGAGAAAGGCAGCATTTCCAAAAGAGAAAGCCTGAGATAGTATCTGTAAGCAATGCTAGTGACAAGGGAGAAAGGGAGGAGATTTTTGCCTGCACATATTTATTATTGCCAAATGGGGTGAAAAAAACCCAGCATCACTGCCATGTTGGTTTTTTTTCACTAGACCTAAAGGACAGCAGCAGTGGAATCTGCTGTTTGTGTTAAAGTGTCAGGAGGGGAAAGATCAAAGACATGGAAACATCTGCTTTTAGAAGCCACTTGAAAAATAATTATGCAATAGCCTGTGAAAAACATCTGTTAGAAATGCTGCTGTCCACCCATCACATACAAGGAAGACACTCAAGAAAAATATAAGCAAGACCAGGAGACGATCAGGGCTCATTTTTCTCTGGAAAGACCCATTACCTCAAATCTAAACTGAAACCCAAGGGTAAGTTTAGCCAGATAAATATGACAGAAGCAAGCAACATGATATAGCACTGCCGAACAGCTGGGACAACCTGTTGTTACATAATCAATACAAATCAAACCAGGAACCACGCTTAGCATGTGTGCTCTTTCTGAACACAAACAAATTGCTTCCTGGGAATTTTCAGCTCTCCCATTCACAGAATCTAAGCCCTTCGTTTAGTCACGGAGCTCTCTGTTTCATAACACCGAGGCTATTCCAGCACAGCCCCTCCATGCCAATCACTCAGAGGAAGTTGAGTTTTCTGTAACTCTCATCACACTGCATCTCCACTCGTTATAGGGGATTGATGCAACATCCAGATCTTTCAGGAGGACTAGTGAGTCCAGTGCAGCACTGTGTTGGCATGATGTCACCTGAATCATAAAGAATGCTCTCTCCTTATCACTTTAATGTGCTGTACACACTCAACAGCTCATTCAGTACTGGAATACATGTCCTGACATAGGTGATTTTATCTAAAAGACTTCAATCATCCCTGAAGACAGTGTGTATGTGCTGTTCCCATGGGCCTGCTGATCAGCAGAAACTGGCTGAACTGCAATGTTTAACACTGTTCTACCCCGTGCCTACAACTTTAGCCAAAGGAAGAGTTCATATTTTAGTTCTTAAGTAGGCAAAAGACAACACCTGACACTTTCCAACTCCTGCATCAAATACTCAGCATAGCTAACTTCATCTACAAAGCAAATGTCATATTACTGATGAGATTTTACATTGTATGTAACAGAAGAGGCTGGATATGAGACACCCTCCCCTCCTGTGTCCTCAAGTCCATGCTCAAATTCAGTTGCATAAGAAATTCTGCCCTTTCTAATAAAAGAAATTCCCCTCAAGCCTCAGAACAGACCCTTAAAATTCATTGCCATGTTTTCTGTGTTTGCCTCAGAAGTAGATATTTTACAGCAGGAAACAAGCCACCTGCTATAAATACAACAGAGTACGTAAAGTGCTTTGAGATCCTCTGGTAAGGAACAAGATAAAGTAATGTAAATGAATAATTATATATATATATATCAATAAAACAATGACTTAAATATAGTGTCACCTTGTTGCTTAAGCTGTCAGAAGAAAATAGAGCAAAGGGGGGACAGTGTGGTTTTAAACATGGTCAAAATAACTGTAAACCAGATTTTCAATTCATAGAAATTCACAGGAATTGTATTGTCAAAACAATTATTGGTAAGAAGCATCATTACAGTGTTTCTTCTGCTTATTTTTGTCAATAAAGAATTGTTTGAAAAGTTTTAGGCTCAGTTAGTACCAGATCTTTCCTGAACTATCAACAGTGATTAATGCAGATGGTTTAATAATTGCTTTCTTTTCTCTAAATTTTTTTAAAAGAACATTAAATGAACCTAAAATCTCAGCCCCAGTCTGCATGGTTCAGTAAAGGCCATCCAAGTTTTGCTGCCTAAAAGCATTTACAGATGAGGAGTAAAACACAGGGAGTATGACAGATTTAGGTATTTGTCAAGGAGTGGGAGGGCAGGTGGGAGAAATCTATGAGTATGTGCCGCTGTCCTCAAGTGTTGCCTTGAAATCCACAGACTGCCAGTAGTGTTCCAGAACAAGATCAGTGTCAATCTTAAACATTCTCTTGCAAATAGAGGATCTCTCTTCTAATTCTCATGGAAGAATACATGTTTTAGAGGTCCGGGAAGGGAATTTATGAAAATGCAGCTACACAGCAGAGCTTTGTTATATTCCCCAGGTTAAAATGACAGAAGAGGAGCTCTGCCTATCACCGCACTTCAAATTCACTGGTAAAGAGAGAAGATATTGAACTATATTGCTCTCTGAATATTTTGCCCATTAAACACCACAAAATTTGGCTCAAGTAATCTTCAAATTTCTCTCTCCTGCAGCTGGAATGCAGTGAAATCACCAAATGAAGATCAAGCTAAATATTTTAACTGAGCAAGATACATTCTGGTTTTGTGCTCTAAACTGCATGGAAGCCTCTATTATGGAATGGGATTACAGGGTTAGAGCAGGTTTGCCTGTGGCATTTGGAAAGTGTGTCAATTGACTTCAGCATAGAATTTCCACAGCTAACATAGGTCTTGTGTGTCAGACCAATTTCCATGTCAGTGCAGGACCATCTTAAGCATATAAATGCTATATGTTTGCTCCCTGACTGTAAATGATCTAGTAGTAGTTCATTACAATGCTGCCACTGACTTCTAGTGCCAGTTAATTTAACAGTCAGTGTAACTTAATCAAAACCCTGTGTACCATGTAATCTGTATTAAAAGCAGAAATTGCCCTCTCTAGTGACGATTTCAAAATGCCTTGGATGGGGGGAAAGGAAGACAAACTAGAAAAGGAATTTCAAGGGCTTGAAAGACAGAAAGACTGACCTACACAGACAAGCTAATCTGTATTACAGTGGAGTATGAATTTAAATGCAAATCTTCCTGATTAACCCCTGATGAGATAGCAGCTTCTGGTATCATTTTTCTTTCACAGGCTTGCCTAAGAATTTGTGCAGAAAATTAATCTGGGTCAATCTATCAGGAGCAGCCACTCTGGAATAATTTTCTATGACAAAATCCCTGGGACTGCTTGTTCAAATGCTTTTAGTCTGTACATTCAAGTCCTCTTCCACACCTGACTGGGCTGTCACCTACATCAGTGGCTCAGCTCCACTGGACTCAGCTCCCCAAGTCTACTGGTGAGGAATCAAAAGTGTGCGGGAGGTTACCCTGTGCAGAAGGCCACATTAACATTGTCATCCAACAGCGCTGTCTTTACAGTTCACACGTACCTGTGTTAAAACAATTCCAAGAAGACACTCAAGAAAAAGAATTAACCACTTTCTCACATGTAAATGGGATGCAATCAACACATCAGTGAGACAAATTGTGTAATTCTTAACATATTGAGTGGGGATTTCTCCTGCCCAGCAAATGGACTTTGGCCCATGCTATAAATCAGTGCAAGCAGTAAAAACCCTGGAAAGTATTGGCTTCTCTAGAAGAAACAGATTTGATCTGGTCTTCAGACATTTGGGTGAGGAAAATACAGTGTACAAAGCTGTTCAGAGAAGGCAATAAACCACTTGTATTATGTCATGTGCTGAAAGCAACACCTGATAGTAAAATTTACACAAAACAAGTGAAATCAGCAAGATTTGATTCCTGTCAGCTGCCTTATAAATCCTCTAGTGCTGCCACTTGCTCATCTTATGGCTCTCAAAAATATTTTTAAGTTATTCAGCTTTCCATTACTATTTTGCCCATTTCCACTCAGAAATCTTGTAGGATTTTCCAATTTGTTCAGGTATGCTCCAAATGATCCATTTTACAGCAGAAAACAGCTCATCAGCAAAAGAACAATGACATCACCAATTTTTCTTATTACATTTTTGCAACTAGCCAACATATAGATTAATTAGATTTTTTTATTATAAAACTCTCTACAATAAACAAAAATACATAGTTCCATGTCTGGGATGCAAAGATGTGAACATAAATGATCCATTACACATGGAATTTTGTGGAAACTATTATGGGGTCGAATAAAAATCTGTGTATGAATGGAGCCTTGCCAAGGCACCTCAGTCCCTCAAATGGGCAGGTAGAATTTAAACTAACAGCATTTAGAATTCAAAGACGAAACTTAAGTCTTATCAAAAAGGCACAAGCCTTCACAAACTGAAATAAAGCTGTGACTGCATTCAGGTGTAGCAGTACCAAATTCTTGTCCTCTGTGGACTGTGCATGTTATCTACGCACAGGCTGGACCAGCCACAATACATTTCCGTCCCATACAGAAGCTCTTCCCACTTTTTCATGGTTAAAGACAATTGTCGTATCCAATCTGATTATCAAGTATGTGGCTGGGCTATGGTGGACTCTGTCAGAAGTTGCAGTGGATTAAATCTGTGCTGTTTGCTGACATAGAACCAGAGAATGGGTCAGGTTGGAAGGGACCACAGTGGGTCATCTGTTCCAAACTCCCTGCTCAAGCAGCATCACCCTGGAGCACGTGGCACAGGATTGTAATCAGATGGTTCTTGAATATCTCCAGTGAGGGAGACTCCACACCCACCCTGGTCAGTCTGACTCAGTGCCCGGTCACTGCAGTTCTTCCTCATGTTCAGGTGGAACTTCTGTGCATCAGTTTATGTCCATTGGCTGTTGTTCTGTTGGTTGGCACCACCAAGAAGGTTCTGGTTCCATTGTTTTGACACCTCCCACCCAGCTATTTATACGCATTAATGAGGTCCCCTCTTGTCACCTCTTCTTGAGGCTTGAATAGGCCCAGCCTTTCCTCATAAGAGAAATTCTCCAGATCCTTGCCCAGCTTAGTTGCTCTCCACTGGACCCGCTTCAGGAGCATCATGTCTCTCGTGTACTGTGAAGCCCAGAACTGGACATGGATTCCAAGTGTGGCCTCGTCAGGGCTGAGTAGAGGGGCAGGATCATCTCCCTTGACCTGCTGGCAATGCTCTTTCTAATGCAGCCCAGGGTTCCATGACCATGCTTAGTCATGATGGCACACTGCTGGCTCATGGACAGCTTGTTGTCCACCAGCAGGTCAGTTCCCAGCCTATACCAGTGCCTGGGGTTGTTCCTCCCCAGGTGCAGAACCCTGCATTTGCCTTTGTTGAATTTCAGAAGGTAAGGACACAGCCACTTTTAGATCACTGTGTCTGGCAGACACTGCACAGTAGGCAAAGCAGCAGCCTGCCTGACGTTATTACATTTCCATGATATGTTGAAGATATGTTCCATTGTATTTTCAGGATATGTTGGGAAAAAAAGGCTATTATTTGGCTACATACAAGCACTGTTACTACCTTCCTAGCACTATTCATTAAACCCTGGCATTACCAGTGCCATCTCAGTATTATCCTGTCTCCTTTCTGACTGCCCTTTTTTTTGGATTTGTAATAACTAACACCTCAGTAAACTCATGGATCACATAATACGTCCTGCAAACAATTATTTTCAACGTACATAAAAAGACATATATGGCCTTGGAACTCCTTGGTGTTACCTTCTAAGCTTTGTGGTATCTGTCCACTTTCCTGTCTACTGTCAGTGAGAGAAATGCAGGCACATGAGAGGATATTTTCATGAAGAATTTATTTCCCAGACATACTTGTGCCAGCTTCCCTCCGAAACATCTGAATATGGATTCAGTTCCTATAAAATACCAGCTTTCCCAACAGTGAAAATACATTAAGCTGACGCTGCTCACAATACTGCAGAGCAAACTCAGCAGGCACTTCATCACATGAGACACATTAGTAAAGTTCTGGTTCTAAAAATTAGTTAAAGTCTCATGGCAATCTGCATCTCCCAATTTCTGCTAAGAAGACTTCATAAACTACAGAACTACTTGACCCACCCCAGAAAAACTATGCATGCTGAGCACGAGAGATTGCATTTTAACCTTTTTTCTTTTTTTTTTAAGGTCAGAGGAGTTGGGAAGAGGAGGGATTATTTTCCTTTATTTTTTTCTTTTTTTAAACCATTTGAATACCACAAGGTAAATATAACCCTTAATGTAAGTGTAGTAATAGGAGATCCCCAAGCCTTGATCAGGGAATAAATTTGCTGCTTCCTCTGGCTGGTGAAACAAAATATTTCACCAAGACAACATTTCTCTTTGACAATCTCATGTCAACACAAGAAAGAAGCCATAAAAAGAGGAGGACTCTTTGCAACTGAGGAAGTTAAACCACAAAACCAGAAGGTGGAAATGGAAGTAAGAGGTAATGGGTTTGTAAGGCTTTTGGCAGTATCAAAATCAGCAAATCTAGTGGGATCCTTCATTGAGATAGACAAGTTCCAGTCTGATATTATTATTAGAGTTAGCGTTAATAAAGAGTAATGTAACCACTTCCAAAAAAAACCACATTAATATAATCAACAGGATCAAGACAAATTCAGAGACAGGCAGCATGATGAAAAATCTCTTACAACTGTTTTTAATTAGTTAAATTATTCAGCTGTGATATAGATAAACAATGTGGTTGTTATTGTTACAAAGATACAATGCACATCTCCAATCAGTAATAAATCAAGTCCAAAAGCCTAACATATTATAGCAACAAACAAGAGATCTCCATTTTGAATGAAAATTCGGATTGTTTTTGTGAATTCCATACTGTTGGTACATAGATGCCAAGTTGATGTGTAGCAACTAGATTTAAATTCCAAAAAGGGAACTGTAGGTAGCAGGATGATTGGTTTATGAACACATTAAATTAGAAAGGGAAAAGGAAACTCAGCCTTCAGCCCCACAGAGACAACACTGTGGAGAACATGCACTAGCAGAATGTTGGGTTCTCAGCAACATAAGAAGCCTCGGCAGTGCAGACTCTGGGGCTCTGCATAGAGCATCTGAATCACTCCCTTGGATTTGGGTACCTAGAGTCTGCCTCTTTTCTTTAGGCATCTAAGTGCTTTTTTGGATCTCACTTTAAATTCTCACATATCACAGAACCTTTTCCAACAACTCCATTAATTTCTCCAGCAATTACCAGAAGACTATGAGATTATTTCACTAAACAACAAAATAAAGAATGAATTAAATTGCTTTTCTGGTTTTAAATTAACTATGAAAGAAAACACATCTGCAAAGTAAACTCAAAACACTGGTTCAAGTGCTTAAACCACTTCATAATAAAATGTACACCAGTGATTTCTGAGACCCTACTGCTGCAAATCATAAAATTTATTGCTTAATTGCCCTCAACAAATGTATAAAGACACCTAATTAACCAGTTTTTATGCACACACCTCACTTGCTCACCCCAAGAAACACAAACGCTGCACAAAATTCTTTGCAATGTCCTCCACACTACTGGGAGATTACTCAGCATCTGCATGAAAACACACTCCTCCTGCAAGAGAACACAGGATTAAATAAATACTGCATGATCTAGAAACAGCAGGACATCTAATCCAGGCAAGTATAACGACTTTTGTGTGTTTTCTTGAGAAAGACAAACACTCTTTTCTTTCCAGCACCCTAAGATGGAGATAGCTAGTATCATTTCACAGGGCTGGTGTCATAACATGAAATAAAAATAGCAAGGAGAGCTTGCTAATTTTAAATAAACCTGCATGTTGGAATGAGAAAGAATCCATACCCATAGGATTTAATCAGGCCATTCTCCCCTTCTCTTTACCATGTAAGAAAACTAAAGATTTTCAACTCATCACCCTTACAGGAAGTATCTTTTTATTCCTCCTGGCAGACTTTTACTATTCAAGCTGAAAGATGTGGGTTCTACTTTCATCTTCTTTTGATTTATATAATGATCCTGTTTGTTTTTATGAGCTCAGTATACTGTCAACAACAACGGGACTCTCAGCTGGGCTTTGTGGATGCCGATGCTGAGTTGCAATTGAATTTATACAGCTCTGAATTTGTCTGAACCACAACCTTCAGATTCATGACCAAACTTAGGATGGAATGAGACCCATGTTCTGTCCCAGGGCCATTCTTCTTTGACATGGTACTTTAATTCCCTTGATGCCCCAAGAATAATGTCCCACAGGAGGGATGGGGATTTCACTGCTCTCAAGAGCAGAAAAGATGTACTGCTGGGAGAGACAGGCCACTTGGAGCTGAAAAAAAGATGGATGTATAGATAGTATCAGCCCATGCTTCTGAACTTTTTTAAAAAAAAAAAAAAAGAGGTAGCTGAGCATGTCAAATCTCTACCCACAAAATTAAATTTCAGTATTAATGCTTTGCATCAGTATTTTAAATAAAAGTGTGCATAAAATGTAAACTTGAAAGAGAAAAAAAAATTAAAGTAACGTACAAGATCTATAAAAAGTGTTCTCTTAGGGTAAAATACCCAGTCAGCCTTTATCTGTCACTTCCTAAGAAAAAGTCCTGTCAATGCAGAAAACATCAGGGGAGTGGGAGGAAAATGAAACAACAGGAAAACACAAATCAGGGAAGTGCATGAAGCAGCTCCTGCAAACATGCAGTATTCAGGTACAGACCTCCAGCACTAAAGCCATTACTAATGGGCAACATAGCTAAACTGGTGAGTGTACTAAATATAATAAAACACTTTCAAAGACCCTCTCAGAACACCTATAGTCCCATCAGGAGACTCTACCAGCATTCTAAATAAAATTACCATTGTAATTCAACCTGTTGATAAAGTCGTTGCAAACTTCACTTTGGTGATATTAATTGGTGTGGCTACATTTGTTAAAGGAGGAACCCAAAACACCTTTCAAGATCAGAGGCAATATCAACAAAGGGCATTCTATTTTCTTCCAGATTGGGACACCTGAATAAAAATAGTTCTTGTTTTGCTTTTTTGCTAAAGAACGTTTCAAGCACAAGTTCAACCTAAGTATGTCTTTCTCTAAGTTAGGGGTTACCTCCCACTGATTTCAATAGCACCAAGAGATGTGCCTTCAAAAAGCTTCACTTGTCATAGGATGTTCATGTCCATATGAAACCAAAGGCTTTATCTCCATTCCACATCCATCTCTGGTATACCTCTAGCATGCTGTGCTTACTCTTAGCTTTTAAAATGTATTACTTTTTAAGATGAAGGGTGTGGGCGAAGCAGAGAAACAGGGAAGGCCAGGCTAAATTAAGATCACAAAACCACACCATATTTTCAGCAACTAGCTGATCTCCTATGATTTCAAACTTTCTTTGGATTCCCTAATAAACAAATTCCCAAGAGCATTCTGTGTATAATGATAGAAAATTTTCCTTTTTCTTTTTTTTAATGATTCTTCAGAAAGGGCACAAGCCGATCCTTCAGAGAGATAATGCTTTTTATCTACAGGAACTTTGTAAACAAATTGATCCAGATGTTTTTCTTTAGAACTCTCCAGACATAGTAAATTATTCCTTAGTACATCAGCACTTCATTTCCTCTATTTGCAACCAACATCTCAAAACAGAACACTTTGCAAAAGACAAATAATTGTAATGTTGTATTAGCATTAACAAGATCATTTGGACACTTTTTAAAATAAAATCTGTTTTCTATATATGAATTCATCTGGTTACATATAATAGTTTCCAGTAAGGATCAAGAACCAATATATTAAGAATGTATTTGGATCCTTTTCCTAAGCCACTGAAAATTTATCAAAGAAATTCTGAGAATTTAATTTTCCCTTTCCTTTGTTATATGATTTGTCACATTTATCTTTAAAAAACCCCTGACATGGAATGGTAATGGATTCCAAAGTCTGAGTAAAAACTCAGACAACTAGTCTATCCCATTAGAATGGAACTAAAGTGGGGCAAAGTAAGAAAGGGCAGGAACAGGTTTATGGATGAGGTAAAAGATATTTAAGAATATTTGTCAATATAGACACATATACATTCAAAAATTAATGGAGAAGAAAGAAACCTGCTCCTTCTGTTTCATAGTGGCATGCCTAATAGACTATTCTTCAAAAATGCACATCTAGATTTTTTTTTTAATTTACATTTTTTAAAACCAGTAGTAAAAAGTGTTAATTTACTTTACAGATATAAGGGGCTTTCAGAAATAAGAACAAGACAAATATATTACCTGTAAAAAAAGCACCATTAAATATATCCCAGCTAAATATACTGTATCAAAACACATTTAGCTGACTTCCTTAACTATCTTTAGATGTTTTTATTCCATTTTAAAATATGACCAGTTTCTCCATAGCAGTGAAATAATCTTTCCTATTTACACGCCTTCTGAAGAGCTCATGCTGTCAAATACAGCAACCAGATTTCCATCCTATGCTTCCTGAATCAGAATATTTGCTTCAAAATGAAATAATTGGTAGCTTTCCAGTTACTGTAAGGACAGCGGGATCAACTGAGTGCACAGCAACAGATTACAAAGCAGGTGGCTTGAGGCTAAATCTAAACAGTTTCCTCACATAGCTTTGTAAAGTGGGGTGCAGATAACTCCTAATGAGTGTTAAGGGCTGTCTAGTCAGTTGTATACAAGGTCTAGAAAGGTCAAGGTCTAAGGATCAGAGCCCCTAATTACATTCTATTAAATACTTGTTAGTTGTAAAAGATGTCACCAGAAGACCCATCAGAGTTATAGTGTCTAGTTATTAAACAGTAGTGCCCTCATAAGACCCTCAGGACTTGAAAAACTATGATAACATACTGAAAAAGAAAGAGACGGCCAAAAAGGAGGTGAATCTGAGGACACAGCTGAAAATTGAGGTCATTGTTCTATATCACATTCCCCATGTAAAAGAGGAATTTGTAACTCATCGTCTATTGACTCAGTCGGTATTTGGCAGCATCATTTCTAATGTTGAGTTAAACCATTTAGGAGACAGATTCAGAGAGCCTTTCATTTCAAAATGAGCAAATAATGAAATAAATTTATTTCATAACCTGTATTTGTTACAAACACTACTCGCTGAGCTGTTGCTCATTCCCTAAAAGCTAATAAAAAGGAGAAATTAATATGACTAAAACCAGCATAGTTTTTTACTTCCTTTAAATAAAAGCCTCCTATAAAAGCTCTTGTGGTTTGGTGAGTCTGTGCTGTTGCTGACAGGCAGGGCAGGATTTGGCAATGCAACCCCCCCAAAGACTGTTCTTATGCTGTTTTTCTCCCACTGCTCATAGTGGGAGAACACACCAAGTCAGACAGCTAAAAGGGGAGAGCACCTGTTAGGCATGAATTCTGCAATGACATGTTTTGAAACAGCAACAACCCGAGTGGGTAGTAAATAAATAACAGGTTCAAGCTTTGGCCGGTGAAGAGCCATGCATGTGCCCACAGCCAACACTAGCCCCTGTAAGTAAAGGTAATGCCTCTGTCTCAGGACAAGGAATGCTAGTAGGCAGCACTCAGGACTGATCTTGCCCAGCTGGGAGGATGAGCTCAGAAGACAGAAATATGGTCCCCATGGTCAAAAGACGAATTTCTGAGGTTCCCTTTAAAGGCAGCGCGGCAGTACTGGAATAACTCCAAAGTACTCTGACATTTCCCTTCTTTTCTTTCTTTCTGTTAGAGCACCCAAAAACATGACATTGTTCAGACCCCCTGGACCTACAAAACATTTCGGAAAATGAAAGACTCCAGGTTTTGTCATGACCTCTGGTACTTCTCAGCCTCCTGACAGCCCTCGAATTACCTGGACTGAAGCCTTCCTTGCAATATCTTGGCTCTGCTGTTCCCTCTCTGCCTGGAAACAATTAATGCATTACCAAAAAAAAGGAATTAATCATCATCTTTTTCTGAACCTCAAAAGATTCAAGATTTGGGCAGGCCTTTATGGACATGGGGTAAGATCTGAACTGAGTTACCCCTTCCTAGCTGACAAAAAGTCTTGCTATTTATTTCCCCTCTTACCAGCTGACATTTAAGCCATGGAATTGTATTTATCAGGCTTGCTTCCCTTGCCTCTGTCCTCTACAGCATTCTGGTAGAAGATAAATAGGGCGCCACCTTCCACTCACACTTTCCCTTTTTCCCTCCCAGGACTCAAACTGTCCAGTACAAGGTGGCAAGAACCTTCCCTTTGTCATCTCAATATTTGGTGAATGCTTTTTAGCCTCAAGCCACAACATAATCAATGCCAACAGGAACACACAACCTTTTCTGTCTCACTCATAAGTGGAATACCTTCCTTCTAATCACAGAGCCTGACAGACCTCTTCAGTTCCCTCCAATCCTATCTATCCAGAAGAGCCCCTTTTAGTACAATTCCTTTCTCCTGACACAGTTAACCTGCTCACTCACATCTCTCAGATGTGACGTAGCACTTCATCCTCCATGGGACTCACAACCTGCCCTGACAACCTTCCACGTACCCCTCCCACAGGCTCAGGACATCCCTAGGCACATCCTAAGTCTGAAGGAGTTCTTAGACCCAAAATCTGAGGATACCCTCACTCCTGACACGCCTCTTCCTTCTCCTCCTCCTCCCTTCTATTTCTGGTCCTCGATAAGAAGAAACGGAGGTTGCAAAGAAAGACTGTAAGAACAACTCACATCAGCAGTGCACCAAACACAGCCTCTGCTCTACAGAATCAATCTGTAGATGCTACTCAGGGCCACCATCATTTAATAAACTCACTCCATGCCCATGGCAAGCAGAGAGCAACACGGGCATGGCAGGATGGGGTTCAATCACAACCGGTGCCAGGAAAATGTAACTGAGCATCAAGCAGCTTAACCACCCTCCAGGCCTCCATGCCCTGCAATCCCAGAATTAACAGACAGCCCTGAACCCAACTACACCTTCTTTTAAATTTTTGTCCTTTTACCAGATTTTCATTTCTGTCCCAAAATACTCCTGTATTTCTTTTTTTACCCTTAAA
The DNA here is from genome assembly GCA_013396735.1 of Grallaria varia. Classification (NCBI taxonomy): domain Eukaryota; kingdom Metazoa; phylum Chordata; class Aves; order Passeriformes; family Formicariidae; genus Grallaria; species Grallaria varia. The sequence goes on from VWZG01002315.1 coordinate 326,603, forward strand.
AACAAGGGTAAACCAAGAGCTGGCTTCTCAAAATGTCAATTAACCAAGAACAGAGGGGAAATGACACATCAGGAGTAAAATGGAGCACTCAATCCTCTGACTTGCTAATTAGGATTTATGTACTGGAAAAATCCAATTCCTGGCACCGGTGAGTTAATAAAGAAATGAAAAAATGTCTGGAAAAATTGGAAAAACTGGTATAATTGTCTAAAAAAACTAGCACATCTGGTCATTTCCCCACACATTGTTATTAGTACCGCAATTATTTCAGCAGGAGGCAAGCTGGGAAGAAGTAATACATGACCAATGAAGAAAAGCAGTAGCAGGAAAATCTACAATTCAGGCACTGACCCCTGAGAGAAAGCAGACTTGGAGCTAAACAGAAAAGTCTACTTTAACATGCATTTCTTTAAACTGTGATTTATGGTGTTTAAACTGGAGATAATTATTTCCACTAGAGTTATCACAACTGCAGAATTACCCAGTTCTTTATGTGTGATCATTACAATGGTACATGAATTGCAAATATTCTGATATTTACCTGTTTTTTTCTAGTGGTACAGCATGCATGTATATATGAAGACGATTCACTTGTATGCTCTTGAGACTCAAATGCTCACCATAAAGATTTCCCAGACCGTAACAGAGAACTTGGTAAGTTACTTGTCCTTCTTTCATCACTGTTTTCATAAGGAAGGCAAGAAAAAAAAATCCCAGGAATAATGCCAATAACTATTGCACTTTGTTGATCCTCCTTCGAGTTTTTCACTTTTATATTTTTGCATGGTGATATTTCATTATATGATCATTTCGACAGTTTAAGATCATTTCTCTTGCTTATTCTGCACCTTAATACTTCAGGAATCTTACACAGAATGAGCCTCCTGCAAAATATTGATTACTAAGACCTTTTTCTTTTTTCAAATGTTCATAAAAATTATCAGCCATCCTTCAAAAGTAAAGTATGTTAATTTACATTGTAGCTAAATTGGACAAGACCCAGCAAGAGATTGAGCCACTTCAGTGCTAGGCAGTATAATATCTATCTTTCGGTTCCTCAGAATCCACAGGAAATTTCAAAAAGGAAATGGAGTCCCAGTCAATTCACAAGATACGTTCATTTTAGAGTTAAATCCATAGCTTCCGACATACCATGCAAGAGCCCAGTGGCAACATATTCAGGAGGTAACCACCTAGAAGTGGCCAGAAAAGGGCTATGCCTTGAACTCTGGTCATTCAGGACAGCAATTTCATTTACAGAGTACCTGGAGCCCAGAAACCTCTACTGACATTGCACATTTAACTCTGGGGAAAAAAAAAAAAAAGAACAACAAAAACCAAACAAACAAAAAAACAAACAAACATGGCTCAAGCTTTTATTAAAAAACAGGTTCGGAAAGAGGATGAATTCCTGTCTTCGTATAATCACCAGTAATTGCCAGGGCAGTGAACGATCTCATTTCTTCCCTTAGCTCAAGGGAGCTCAAAATCACATCTCCAAAGAAAGCGTCCTACTTACAATTATGCTCAACCCCTCAAGCACCATCAAAAAGCTCTGGGCTCAAAACAGACATCAAAAACTGAAGCACAGTAAGATCAGCAGGTTTACTTGTAAGTAAGGAGGTATCTCTTTTCCTCTTCTACCAGGACTTTGCTTTATGAAGCAGCAATTTCATGCAAAATACACAATATGTCTGGGAGCAGGGAGAAGAAACACGTCTCTGTGTAATCTGAGTCCTTCTCCACTTGCATGCTCAAGTGAACAGTGAAGCATGATGAAGTGAGCAGTCAACGACTGCCTACACAGTGGCAAAGCTTCATGCAATAAGATGACGAATGCTCTGCCACACAAACCAAGACTAACTGAGAGCCTAGAGACTAGGTATAACTCAGGCAGAGGAAGATGTAGGATTTCACCCCGTTAGATAAAGGGGACTGGAGCATTCTCAATTGCCCTGCCCAAGTATCTCCACCAGCAGGCTGGATGAAACCCCTTGAGATGACCTTTAGAAATGAGTCAGCAGCTGCCACTCTTTTTTTTTTGTGCATGAAATGATCGACTGTCTCAGCATGTGAATATTAAGCCCATTCCCAAATTCACAAACCTGCCAGCTTTGCCCTTTCCCACACTGATGTACCAACTACCTCTTTAAACTTCTGCTTACATGTCTTCTGACATTACTGAAACACCAACTAATTTATTTCAAAATACCTTGCGTCAACATGTTTGTTTTTATCCCTTCAAATTAGCAAAACATTCTTCCCGATCCCAAAGAAGTGGTCAACAAAACCCAACCATATTCATCTCAAACATGTCAAAATTTCACTGTTAAGCATACCAAAGAGACACGGGGAATGGGGAGAAAGGTGTAAACTTGGACTAATGGACTTGCTGTGCTTCACCTTGGAATGCAAAAGAGCATATCAGCACGTCCATCCAAAACACAGCTATTTGCTGTTTACAGTTACCAGATATTATGTTCCCATCCACTTACAGAACTGATCTGCTTTTTTATATTCTGTACTGGTAGCAGAGACATAACCAGAAGAATACTCTATTCCTAGGTCCCTTTCAGGTCAGGATGTGATTCAGATACTGAGGTGCTTTGCCTTGTCCGTATTAGGGTGCCTGTACAGAAGACAACGCTCAGGCTGCTGTAGAATATGTAGACAAGACAGACAGTGACTGTTGATCCCTGGATGATGGTGAATCATGGCTGGATGGCAGAAATCCCCTGTTATTACTGCTCCCTTCTACCCACCTTGTTTGTAAATCAATGAGTGCCTATAGTGGCAGAGATGATCAAACTGTCCATGGAGCAGCTCCACAACTGTAGTTATCTACAGTCTGGCATGTTCTGGTATTGGGAAATTTCTGAGCCCTTGTTTTGCCAATGACCTTTGGCTCCTCAGCAGAAATTAACCACGGACTTCAGCCATTGCTGATGACCAGCTGAACAGCAACTGCCACGAGAAAGCAGAGTACAGGGGTCAGCTGGAGATGTCTATCATGTCACCATTCAGTTTAATCCATCTATGTTCATAAATCAAAGCCCATGAAATTTAGGACACTCTAGTATCAGACAGGGGCAGAGAGGAAGAAAGAGTTCAGGCTCTCTTTTGACATTTTTCATTACAACGGATTTAATTTTTTTAATCTTAAAAAATATCTTGAAACCATACAGCAGCAGTTACCTTAATGTCTGCAGTAATTATAATTAACCTTTGGTCTCAGACGTATCACAGTGAGTTTTGGATTCCTAAGGCATTAATTACAAGGTAGTTACGCTGCAATTCATTTGAAATCAGTCTCTTTGAGACACTTCCACTAAAGATCCATGTCATCAGAGAGTATGCATACAGTTGAATCACCACATTTTGTGAGGGATCATTTTGTTTGGCCTCCAGTTCTGACTGCTGCTCCATTCAACACTTACAGATTCCTTTCAGCTCAAAATGAAAAAACAGTATCGTCAATAGTCAAAAATGTACTTTTTCCTGCATTACCCCTCCTACCATGCCCACTCTCACCCACAACTGACTATTGGCCAAGATTTCCAAAACTGATCTTTATGTCCTCTTCCTCATAGGTGTAACTGAAAACACCATTTTTTTTTATTTTCCACCCCTTTGGTAACCTGTGAATAGAAGATGCTTCAAAGGGACAAGATATTGGAATAAACTTTTTTTATTTGTATCACTACAATCAAACTAGATTACCTGAGGAACATCATTTAAAATCATCACATTTGCTTTGCCCCATTAATATAACTTCTTTACTATGTGTATTTCAAGTGCCAACAAAGGCTAATAGGTTGTGTCACCCCCACACAAAACCGGAATCAAACACCACTTCTCCAACGCACAGAATGAATAATTTTTGAAGAATTTTACATCCTTGTATCTCAGTGCACTTTGACAAAATATAGCATAAGTGTTCTTATCCATACCTCACCTAACAAGGAACTGAAGTAAAAGGGTCACCATGTGTGTTACATACAGAGCTGGAAGCACAAAGAACAGCTCCTTTAAATATTAGTCCTCTGCATATGTTTTTCTTTCCCCTTACTTTTGTCCCTTTGTATTAGAATGTCTGCTGTCAATGACTCTCATGACTGACAACAAGATATTACAAAAGTCAAGAGAGTGAAAACTAAACAACCGGGAAAAGAAAATGCAAAGTGAGACTATTCTAAAGTCTTTATTTCTTCTTTTTGTTTTAAATTACTCCTTATTTTTCAGTGACTAATACAGGTTTTGATTAAGATTTTCTTTGTTAAAGAAACAACATTTTCACCCCTGCTGTTCTTTTGAGAAAGAAAGCAATACCTATCCTCTGAGATATCCAGGAAATCACTGGGAAAACCATAACATGGCAGACTTGGCAATGCTTAAATGTCTAAGTAAAAATCAAACAGGAAAAAAAAAAAAATCAGCATTCTTCATAGAACATAAAGCATCAAAAAAGACTTAAGCCAAAGTTTAAACTATATTCTTTCAAATCTTCCTAAAAAAGGGGGAGGGCAGGGCAAGCATCATTAAGCTGGATTCCATGGAAAGAGAGTTGCTGTGCTTTGGGGTTTTTTTGGTTTGGACTATTATTTTTTTAAGAGCTAAAAGAAATTTCAAGGCTTACACTTGCCTTGGAGCCTCATTGCCAATTTTTGTGGTTTTACAAACACAGTTTCTTATTTTTCCTTTTTTGTTTCCTTGCGTCTTCTTCTTGGATTTTTTGGTTTTCGGGTTTGGTTTTTTTGGGGGTTTTTTGGGGTTTTTTTTGAGAGGGAGGAGCAGTTTGTTTGTTTTTCTCTCGTACCCATTGTCATGTATGATACCCACACACTAAACAAGGGAAGCTAAACACCAAAGGGCATACAGAAAAACTGCCTATTCAAACCTCATTACAGTTTTTGTTCTTCATCACCAAAGTCTGAATGTGGGACTGCTAAAGGGAGAAGGAGATTTCACCTCTCTTCCCGACCCGATACTCGCAGGACCTTTACTGCACCACTAGTTTCTTTCCCAGCCTATTGCAGAGGCTGTGCCCAGTATGGAGTTAAAGGCAGTAGTCGAGCCCAGCCTTTGGGCAGGGCACTCTCTGCCCAGTAGCAAAGGAAGGAGCAGTCCTGTTTCCAGGGCAGTTGTGCCTGGGACAAGCAGATCTCAAGTGTTTCACCCTCTCTGTCTCATGGAGACACAAAGCGCAGACAAGACAAACACAGGGGCCTTCTTGAGAGGACTCCAGCACGTGTGGGCTGCCACACTGAACCCAGAGGCACTGCAAGGTTGGCCTCTTGGGCATGCCAAGTGATAGACTCTTCTTGGGCACCCACGTTAACACACAGTCCAGTCTAAAGTATTGACTGAGGTCTTGTCTGCAGAGATTCTTTTATAATATGTAGACTGAATGATCCCATGCCTATCCAGCCATGTTTTCTGCCATATCCAGTCATAATTTCCCCATACAAAGGCTGCTGCATGATTTCCAAGAAGGAATTCTACCCAAAATGCATATGAATGTACAAGACAAGCAGTATGAGGGCACAAAATAGAATATTTTTTCCCTTCCTCCTTTCCTTTCACTTGCAATTAGTCTGGTATCACAGGTACTTGTCTACTATGAAGGAGAATGGGTAAATAATCATTGTCTTATTGCAAGTACTTCACCCACTATTGGCTGGCACCAAACAAACCCAAAGAATTTTCTGCATGCACAAGTCTTCTCTGCATGCAACTTGAAAAGATTTACTATAAGGGTAGTCAAGGGAAATCCAGATTCTGATAATGACACTGCAGACTCCTTCATCTACTGTCCTGAGTAGTTTTAATACATAGGAGTTTTATTCTTAAATACCTCTGCGAAGAAAGAGCAAAGGTTTGGGTTTTTGATTGCTGCAGGTCCCTGCTAAGTTGTCATACTGTGGTTTATGTTATGGTGGGAGAAAGAGAACATCCTTTGCTGATTTTTATACTTATGATTTTGCAATCTTGTTTGAAGTTTTAAATAACAGCTTCTTAACAGTAGCTTGAAATAAAGAGTGACTTTGTCCCTGGTATGTGTACGGTATTTTTAGGTTTTGGTGGTGGTTTTTTTGAAAGGGGAGAAGATAAGAGCAAAGATGTTTCCCTCTGTCATTTTTCTTCTTGCACACTGTGAGAAAATCTAGTCTTACCTGTCAACATCCCAAGGTTATAAGGACTACTCTCTTCTATTTCCTGATAATCTCAGTGAACCCAAAGCAAGTAAGAGTGCAGACAGACTTAGAAAGCAAAGTTTTAGAGCTACACCTGCTTCAATCATGAGACCTACTTGGACTCATTGGCTGCAATATCTTTGCACTAAGGACCATCAAGACATCCATCTTTCCCAAAGGCCAGTATAGAGACAACGCAATTGCATATCATGTTGTATCGGCCGCCTGTGATTCAGACCTGCATGACACAGTCTGCTCGGTTCTCACAAACAACATACCACAAGGGAAAATCTGAGTTGTTGCTGGCTTCAAGTGACTTAAATTTTGACATTAATAAAAGATCTTAGAATTTCTTGGTGTTTCTTTCCAAAGTATTCGATTATTTTCAGTTAAAATTATAACACTTTGCACCATAGAAGAAATTCAGGCCAATTCAACTGATGTTCACATCAGTTAACCAGCAGGGATAACAGTTTCCCTCTCTGCTCTAAGGACTGTTCATGCTTTTCATAACTAAGTCAAGGTGGGAATCTCAGAAGCACAGTTTAGAAAGAGTTAGCTGGTTTAAGACTTGTTTACTTCTTAAGCCCATGAAAAATTTATTACTCTAATAAAACCCAAGTGAAAATAAATAAAAGGAGCATTAAATTAAAAGAATTTAAATTAAAAGAACTCTGAAAAACTTGACTAACCTTACCTCCTTCTATGACAAGGTGACTCAGGGCTCAGTGCTGCGGCCAGTCCTGTCTGATATTGTCATCAATGATGTGGACAAGGTACCCTCAGTCTGCAGATGACACTAAGATGGATAGGAATGTCAATCTGCTGCAGGGTAGAAAGGCACTGCAGAGGGATTTGGACAGGCTAGACTGATGGGTCAAGGCCTCTTGTAGGAGGTTCAACAAGCCCAGGTCCTGCACTTGGGACACAACAGCCCTCTGCAGTGCTACAGGCTTGGTGTGGAGCAGCTGCAAAGCTGTCCAGCAGAAAAGGACCTGAGGGTGCTGGTTGACAGCAGCTGAACATGAGCCAGCAGTGTGCCCAGGTGGCCAAGAAGGCCAAGGGCATCCTGGCTTGGATCAGGAATAGTGTGGCCAGCAGGACCAGGGCAGTGATTGTCCCCGGGTACAGAGCACTGGTGAGGCCACGCCATGAATGCTGTATTCAGTTTTGGGCTCCTCGCTACAAGAAGACAAAGCTGGGGAAGGGTCTGGAGCACAAGTCTGATGAGGAGTGGATGAGGGTGCCGGGGGTGTTTAGCCTGGGGCAAAAAAAGGAGGCTCAGGGGCACCTTATCGGTGTCTACAAGTACCTGAAAGGAGGTTATAGACAGGTGGGGATCGGTCTCTTCTGCAAGGGAACAAGTGAGAGGACAAAAGGGCTTGGCCTCAAGTTGCACCAGGGGAGGTTTAGATAGGATATTACAAAAAAAACTCCTCACAGAAAGAGTTGTCAGGTATTGAAAAATGCTACTCGGTGAAGTGGTGGAGTCCCCATCCCCGGGAATATTTAAAAGACGTGTCAACGTGGTTCTTTGGATCAACCAGCCTGGCAGCGCTGGGTTAATGCTTGGGCCTAATAATCTTAAAGTAATAACCTAAGCAATCTCATGATTCTGTTATAAACCAGAAGAGATGCGAAGATGCTAGAAGTCCTAAGGAAAGGGCGGTTTTATTTTTTATTTTGCAGTATTTTTAGTGTTTCTTGAATATAAACATTGTGTTTTATTCTCCAACACCATACACTTTGTTCCACAGCTTGAAAAAACAAACTCTCTTTTTAGCCATTGCTTTTCCAGACCACAGGAAAATACCAGCAGTGAATTTAAGATTCACGTTCCTGAAAAGGTACCCATATTGTTATGATCTGAAGTGTGCTACTGGTTGAGAGTTTGATTACACACTGTATGACTGTTTGTGGAAACAGTGACATTTACATGAATTTTCCCCTAAAGATGAGGATTTATTTCAAGTGAAAGGGGTTGCCTTGCAGCAGTTTACCCAAAGTTCAGTATCACAGCATTGAAAGGCTAGAAACAGCCGGTTTAGAAAAGAAAAATAAGAACCATACTCTTCCCATTTCTCTCTCCCATTATCACTCATTCCCATCTCCTGTAGCATCTTGCCATCTGTATTCAAATTCCTGTTTTCCTCCCTCTCTTCAGAAAACTAGCCTCTCAACTTACCAGCCATTCTGCCTTCTAACTTTTCTTTCTTCCTCTCAGCATCCTTTGCCTGTTGCTTCTCTTCTTAGTATCTCTCCTCAACATTTCTTGTGGAACTGACTTTGCATTTCAAGCTCCTGAGTCAGTTTGCTCTAAACAACAGAGAAAATTTATGCCCAGGTGAACATTCGTCTGGATACTGAAAAACCACTAAACCTGGGCATAAAAGCATCTATTATTTATAAAAACACAAAGTCCATCTGCAGCTAACATTCCTATTATAAAGACCTAGAGTTCGGTTCAGCAGCAAGGAATGAGAAAACATGGAGTGAAACTGTCATCTCATATCTTTAAAATGGGGACATTTTTCTAGGTTCACTGAAACACAGCCTGATCTTGAGCTTAGCTTTTTTCTTTTGTGCTGAACAGCACACATTGTTCATCAGCTCATTACTAGTGCTCCTCAGTTATGCTAGGGGTTATCTAATCCTAATTGTACTCCATTTTTCCTATATTTTGAATATGTATCTACGTTTTTTGCAGGATTTCTACAGCAGCTCCTGCTGAAGTTGTGAGTAATCCTGCTACAGTTCTTTCCCAGATGTTCAGATGGCTGTGTCTCAGAGAACCCACAACTCTATTGGCAGAGATTTTGGCAGTGCGCTTCCACAGACCTTTTTAACTTGTTTTTCTGTATGATCTAAAACCTTAGTGCTTGAGATAGCCTACATAATACAAGTGTTCAGTGACATACTAATCTATCGCCCCTCCAACCTAAGCTGAGACAGCAAATGTTCGCTGGAGTTTTCTCTGGGCTGATGTCTTCTGCAGGATACATGCTCAGAATCAGGGAAGATTGGCACTTTGAAAGTTCCTAACACGCTGTGACTTATCTAACCTTGCTTCATGATCAGTAACACTATTTAGGGATGAAGATTCCTTTGTGCTGGGTGCTGTGGTAACATACCTACTTTGTCCCAATTGAATTACATTATGGGCATAGAAAGTGTGAGAAAGAAATACAGAGCACCAGGTAGTCCCACCTGTAGGGATGAATCACTAGTGACCTAGTTTTTGCAAAGGTTTCTTTTAGCTATCCCACCCCCCAAAAAAGAGAGGCTTTAGGGTCTGGGATAAGACTACATATTTGTTTAGTGGCTATTACAGGGAATTCCAAGCATTAGGAGCAGCAGAAAGGAAAAGCACAAAGATAATTGCTTGAAATCAAAAACAAGAAATGAAGGTTAGCATCAGCTGCAAACTAGAAGGCCAGCTTGGAGACAACATCTGAAGGTGAGGCTGAAGTTACAAAAGGCCACAAAACCAAAGCAAAGTAGTTCACATTTGGCAGGACAGATTTGGATGAATGTGGTTAGAGGAGAATGGCTGATCTTAGATAATTCTACAAAAAAGGCATCAAAATCTGAAAGTGATGACTTAGAAGAAAGCTTCTGTTGCACACGACTTTACAGATCAAAGACCAGAACAGTAGGAAAGAAGGTGATCCTGTAGGAATATAATGGAAAAAAACTTGGGTAAGACGTTAAAAAAGCTCAACTTTGACCATAGAGGACTTGTGCTGGTGGCTAATACCACTCAGAAATTGCTAGGCACAGGCTAACATGGTTGTTCTCAGCTCTGGTATAGGAAAATGGGTAAGTTAATTGTCTGGAAAAAAATCAGAAGTTAAATTCAACACTGCATAAACAATAGGTACTTCTAAATTCATTCTGTTATTTTCTAAGATTCTTCTGCCTTCATTTCAAAGTATATAACTTCTGCTCTATGATTCTCACCATTACTACATTCATTTTATGACAATATCACAAGGAAATCAAAAAGCCAACGTCTGCTGAAAAGAATAGTCAGTGGATTCAGTTAGAGGCATTTTGCAAATGACAAGCATGGCATATGTTGGCAGTGCTCCATTGGTTCTAAGGGAAGCCTGCCAATCTGTGTCCAAGAATCAACTTCTTTCAATGTTTCCAAATAAATGAAGTGTTTCTGACCCATAGGTTACCTCTAATCTTTGCAGTAGTCATAAAAATTACTGAAACCCTGGCTTTCTCTGTGTCTACAAGTCACAGAAATGTCTTACAGATGATAAGTGGACAGACGGATAGTATTTTCAAAAACTGGACAGCTCCAGAGGATTTCAGTTGTTTCTGTTCTTTTGCTGTCTTCAAATACCTGCCAGGATGTATGGAAGAGGACAGGAGTACTTACAGTAATGGACAAAGATGGTGCATCCTTGATGGAAAATCTGGGGGTTTTTTCCCTCTTTAATATGTACAGCTTCAGAAGAAAAGCAATGACCCTACACACAGTTCTGGTGTTGGTATCTCTCCAAACATCTGTAAAGCTAGTTTCATTTACAGTATTGGCATTTTGAAGCTCTTGCCGTGTGAATGATCAATGGAACAATGGGAAACAAAAGGGAGATATTCTTTTTTACCCATTGTCTATTGAACAAAGAATATATTTCCCTTCAACTTTCTTAAATAAAAACGTTCTCCAACCAAGATAATCCAACCAAGCAATGAGGTAACTGAAGAGTAATTAATTAATATTTCAAAATTAATAGCCTAGTCCTGAGCATATCCCAGAAGTGGTTTGGAAGAAACAAGAAGTTGAATCATACCTTACTAGCCAAGCATGAAAAGTTGCCAAAAGCATCTACCAAATGATAAGCACTATGACAGGGTGCTTTGCAAGCATTTATGAACAATGTGAATCTGCTCCTCCACAATCCTGCATGTTCTACAGTTGTATACTTCTGTGCAATAAGACTGTAATATGCACAGACAAGATCACTTTGCACCAGTGCCAATTAGTATACAATATGTAAAGCAGCAAAAAGTTAAGCCTTCTGTATCCCAGTCACTCAATGTGGATAACCAATGGTGTTTACTCACTGACTGCTCTCCCTAAAATTTTAATATATTTGTAAAACTGCTATATGAAAAACACATTCCCTGGTGGTATTATACTTTAAAAGACTCAAAAAACAAATAAATTAATTTAGCATGTTATGAAAGAATTAAACAATACCAACATATTTTAACTGTTCCCATGAGAATGACTATTTTCATATGGGCCTGCTCTTTGCCTCTTGCCAAAATTCAAGATAGCCCCAGAGAAAGGCAGGATAAACCTGCTAGTCATTTACGTGAATGGCAATTGGCATTTCTGAGCTTACATCTGGTAGGGGCCATCTTCCTAAAAAGGACAATACATTTCTTCTGACACCAGGTCCCCTGGGAGTTAACTACAAACACATTTCCACCTTGTTTTAATACTGTTTTAACAAGCAGAATCAAAGTATTAATCTTTTAAAAAATATATTTCCTTAATAAGATTAAAATTCTTTTGTGATAGTTCTGGCATTTAAAATAACACTGTCAAACAAAAAAAAAGTGGCATTTAGATCATCCTACAAGATTTTAAAGGGTTTTGTTCCACAGAATCAAGCAAGATAATAAAATGTGACTGTACTACTTCTAAACCAATGTGGTGACACGTCACTTTGTTAAAAGAATTGACATATTTAGGGATAAAGTCTAAAATACTTGATCAGAAATTGTAAGATACACCAGATAACATGATTCATCTTCTTATTGGTATTTTCAGAAATGCCTACCCATTTTTATGGTCCAGAAAGGGAGTTTTAAATTATCTGCTCTTGGCCCCTTGTGAACCCCTCATCCCAAAGTCCAGAAGGCCACAGTGCTACTGAAGAAATTTGCTCTGAGAAAGTTTGAAGAGGCATAATACTCTGAGAAAACAGATCTTAGCATATTGAAGCAGTTCTTACAAATTCTGAAGCCATCAGAGTCAACAGAAAAACCATCATTGACTTTAACAGGGCCTGGATTTGTCTCTGAAGTCTCTTCACTGCATAGCAACTTTGCCAGCTCACCAGAGGTGGCTTCTGTGAGACGGTCAGCTTGACTGCCATGGTCATAATGCCAACACACTAGGCAGCTCACTCACTGCTAAGTGGAATTCTAACATTTTTAATTGTATGCACTGTTTGAAACAGGGGTCATTAGTCTTAAAACGGGCAGAAATTAGTTGGATTTGGATTTGGTAACATGTGAGGACGGGGCCATGAGTCCACTACAATGTGAATCCCCCCACCTTATCTACTCAGCATGTGTACATCAACCAAGTGTCACCGTGGCATTCCATAAGCACATAGAGAAATGTGATTTATTTTATGGAAATGCTGGTTGCAAACACATTTGTACTTTGCTCCTAATTCACTCCAGTTTGCCTGTTGTGCTGTTGAGAAGACAGCCTTGACACAATAGTTAAACTTTTACTCGGTGTGATTCTGGCAAATAAAGGGCCTGATATAGTTGGCTTTTTTAAACTGGAGACAATGTTAGAACTACATCTGTAATATACTTTATTACAAACTAATCACAGGACCACAGGAAATGTACTGTTCATTACTCATGGCATACTGAAACTATGAATATTACATTTTCTTACTTTGATCGGAGGCAAGAGTTGTTTTTGTAGCCCGATACAAATCACAATGGTAGGAGGGAGGTAGGAAATAGAAGCATACTGAAAAAATATTGCTAATATACTGTAATGTGATACATATGTCCTGTAACTTTTATGAACAGCATTGAAAACAAATTTTAATGTGATTACTGTTTTTAAAGGGATTTTTGCTTTCCATTTACTGAATACACAATAATGATCAGAACTAAGTGCACGAGTAGGAAGAATGTCATTACACAAAGACCTGGAATCCTACAATTTCAGTTTGAAATATCACTATGAGACAATGTCAGTAATAGCATTGTGTCCTTCCAATGCAAGAAAATGTACGTGATGCACTTAGAAGCAAACTCAGAATATTTACACCTAGAACAAAATTAAGTACTTTGAGCTGCACAGTCACGGAAGGACTTTTCTTTGCAAAAGTAACTCCGATCTTCATTTTTAAAAAGCATGATAAAACTCTCTTATTAGCAGCTAAGTCTATCTGAGCTTGTAGGTTTTACTTTTTAGATCTTGTCTTTCAAGATTGCATAGATGTAAAGCCTCAGGTATTACTTATAGCACTCAGGGAAGAAAAACAGTAATTCATACATATTTTTGCAAATATGAAACAACAGAAAAATGCAGAATATTTACACCAAATGGGCATAGGAGAAAAAAAAATGAATGCATGAAGTACATCTGAGTGCCAACCCCTCTTCCAAACATTCCTTCGCTACAGGAATAATAACAGAAGAATAGAGAGACTTCTCTACTGCAGTTGAACAGAAGGCAGAAAATTGGTTATATTTCAAAAATATGAACATTTTTCACTGGACACAACATAATTAATGGATGCCATGTTTTTGAACACATAATTCTTAGGCATTGCAGGTTATTTCTTACTCAGAGGAATTAGAACTCATAATCAATGCAGTAGTGTGGTAATCCACAAATTAGTAAAATCTGAGCACAAACAGCTTGATAAACCCAGCACCAAGGTGTCTTGCAGAGCCAGGAAAACCTCTGCATTTGAAAAAAGCATGCAAGACAGGGACACTGCCCTCTAAAAAAAACTTGGAAAACCTTGTCTAAACTACATGATTCACCAAAGCTCTAATTTCTTAGGAATGATGTACTTAGAAGCATTAGCAGCAATAAATCTGGCTAGATACATACATGCCTACCTTATGGGTAGGTTCTGTATTGCTGCAAAAGATAGTACAAAGCATAGCACAAATGTCTGTGAAATAAATTTTAATAATATGAGCAATTACTTATATCGGAATGTTTTGGAAATCAAGATAGTTTTGGCACTTCTGAACCATGAAAAATAATTTCTTTTGCACCAGTCTAATCAGAGATTCTTAAAGCAGGCAAAATGAAATCATGAATTAAAAAAACAAGGATATTATGGTGTTGAATCCAGTGACCTGAGCAGGTAAATCCCCATAAAAACAAAAAAAAAGTTTTTCACCAGATTTGACAAGATGGTGGTTACTAAGCAAAGAATTAAGTATTTTTAGGCATTCACTGGAAAGACTATTCTTTTCAACAGTGGCTACATTTTTGTTATTAATTCAACAATCCAACCACAGAAAAAGTAAAAAATTTAAAGTATTCTTTTGAAAAAAGCCATGAGAAGAAAGATGTGCTAATTACTGAAGATTTCTGTCTCATCCATGAATCTAGCCCAGCATAAGGAAAAACAAAGAGTCCAAATGAAATATAGGAGTGCTGGGCTTGACTTCCTGCCCACCATCATCATAGTTAAACTTCATTTCCAAGATTCACCATAACACTTTCCTCTTAAGCTTCCTCTGAGTCACAATGACCTTTGTTAAACACTAGAACAAGTGATAAAAACGTAGACTGGGAGTACATTTGTTGCACAGTTAAAATTAAAAGGAATCAGGGGATCTGAACCAGATTGCAGATAAATGTAATATATTGCTCGGCTACATTCCTCTTTGTTCCAGATGTGTGATTTGTTACTAGTTAGAACACCAGTAGAATTTTGTAGAGACTAAAACCAACACACTACAGAATGCAGAAGCACTGTCTATCAATTCTCTAAAAGGAAATTGCACCTGCCTGCAATCTTGTCCTCATTTGACTGAGCTCTCTGAGTAGCACAATAATTTAATGTAACAGCTCTTCACATTTGAAGGGTGTGGTTCAGCTCTGATTTCACAGAAATGAGTCTAAGAGTCTAAATTTAGCAGGTAGTGAAATTTTATCCATGGGAAAAAAACAAAAACAAAAAACAAAACAAAAGACTGAAAACCTCTCTTCACATAAGTGTGTACATCAGTGTAATTCACAGACTGTGCCCTGCCACTTACCCGGGACTGACCTACGTCACTTGTACTTTCACTCTTGCAGTTCTCTAAGGCAAAGTGGGCAGCGTACCCACTGCTTTGCATCAGTGCCATCCTTCTCACACTTTCAAAAACATTGACTCCCAAATTGTTATAAAGAAGCACTGGAGTTTAGCCATGTAGCTGTAGCCCTGAGTACTGGCCCTGATCGCTGCAAAAGTAAACAGTCTTTTAAAGTCGCTCTGTTAAAATGTTCCAGTTTATCTTCAAGCAAAAATGTGAAGCAAAGCTTTGTTTTTATTTGCTCTTTCCAAAAGACAAAGATAAGGGATGCAGTAAAAATAATCATACTGCAAAAGGAAACAAGGCCTGCCATTCACAACAACGCAATGTCAGGAAAAGGGAGGCAGGTGACATGCAAAAACTGGTTTCAATTGTTAATAACATAGACCCTGTTATGATTTTCATTTTTATCTGGTCTCAGCTCCTGATGCTTTTTGATGATTTAATACAGTCCCCACCCAAGCAAAATTTCTGTGGGGTTCAGCAGCATTTTTGTGAGAGCAAAATTAAGTCAAACACGGGAGAGCAGCGTATGCAGATGGCCATGGTCCGGCAGCAGCTGGGTTATGCCCAGGGCTGTCTGCTGCAATGAATGGGGCCATTTGTACAGCAAGAAACCGTTCAAAAACCTGTGTTGGCATATTACCCTGCAACCCCAAGTAAACCTCAAACATACACATACTGTCTCCAAAACACAGCAGGAACTACCCGCAACACCAATACAGCTCAGTTCCTATCCATCACAACTGCTCTCCCGTTCTGTGCAGTGCTCACACCAGGACAGAACCTTCTATTTTGTGTCCCAGCGTGTTGCCACTTTGCAGGGAGAAGTGCTGCACGCAAAACACTCACAGGAACTCAGCAGGAGTCACTGCCTCACGCAGAGTCAAGAGACTGGCTAACAGTGGGGCTCATTGAGGAGGGACTTGCAGAGCACTTTGCAGTAACCCACCTGTCCTTTGCTACAGGTGCACAGAAGCAGACTGGTTCATGAGGAAAACTGAAGCCAGATTTGGAATTCCCATTATTCTTCAGACTGTGTCGTTTTGTGAATGCTTTGCTGCGGAAAGAAACACACAGGTGATCACGTACTAGGGCAAGCATTGCGCAGAAAGACTTACAGAGAGCTACTTATTGGGGAATCCTGCTCACAGACCCTAAAGAGGGAAAAACAGAGGAAAAAACATGGGATTGCTCACATCCTACATGAGGCAGATGCTTGAACAGGAACTAGAGAAAGAGACTAACTCCAAGAGAATGTGGAAGTCTGTTTCAACCACAAGAGATCAGTTGACTGGTGGCATCATGTATTGGTATGAGGCACAGTCAGCCAACTCTCACCAAACAAAAATCTCAGCAGGAACACACAGGCAGGAACCCCTGCGATGAAGAACAAGACACCATGTCCCACTAAGATCCCACATGGGCAGAAGTTGCTGCATTATATAATGGTCAGCTTGGCTCCTACCTCTCTGCATGGTAGGGATTCTCAGCTCCCAAGGAGTTCACAACTTGGAGGAGCTGCAAGACGCTGCCTCTGGCCATGGGTGTGGCTTTAGCACCACCATAATTTCCTGGCTCTTCTGTCTCTGTACTCCATGTCAAGCGTTTTGAAGTGGCACTGTTACTTATTTCTAAGTGCAGTTGCCACTGATGCTGAACAGTGATCCATTGTTCCTATTGTTGCTTCTGCACTCAGTGGTTCATAAAAACAATGCTTAAGATGCAACTTCAGCACAGGGAGTCTCAAAACTGCTGACTGTCAGAAACTGGAAGAATCACTGTACTTGCTCTGCTTCCTGTGCTTCTCCATGAGCACCTTCTGCTGGCTGCTATCAGGAAAAAGTTGCTGAGATGTTTGGTACAAGCATGTGCTGCTCCCCTTGTGCTCT
This sequence comes from Grallaria varia, assembly GCA_013396735.1. Taxonomy (NCBI): domain Eukaryota; kingdom Metazoa; phylum Chordata; class Aves; order Passeriformes; family Formicariidae; genus Grallaria; species Grallaria varia. The sequence continues at coordinate 343,734 of VWZG01002315.1, forward strand.
GACATTGCCCTGATTAAAACTCATAGCTAAGGTTCAGGTTTTTTTGACTGACAATGCTGATGTCCTTTCCACAGTTGTTTAAAAGCTGCTTTCAAAGTGTAACACTTGGATTTTCAATGTCAATGTCCTTTCCAGATTGTACCACATTGACTGAAGTAACCACACCATGGGAATGAAGCAATCTTTGCTTAACAACAAAGAAAAGCCTGAAATAAATATTGGAACTTATTGATATACTCTGGTTTGGACATAACCACCTAAAAATAAATAAGCAAATCCCACCCTCCAAGAAAAAGAAAAAAAGGGGAAAAAAAAAAAAGAAAAGAAAAAAATCTGATCTGCATTCTGTCACCTGGTCTTCATGAGGATTTACAAATTCAACAATAACAAAGGGAATTTTTGAAGAAGGGGAAAATTAGTGAAGATAAATTTCACCAGCATTTTCCAGCTTTTGATAAAATGTCAAATGGGTGTTTATTTAAGCAATTTTTTTTCCATTTTGAAATTCTAATTCCACCAGCAGTTTTCTCTTTCCCAAAAAGAAAATGAGATAAATGTTTCAAAAACATAAGAAAATGGGATTATTTTCTGCTGAATTCCTCATTTCATTTAGAAATTCTGAATCAAAGGGTTTCTGTTTTTTAAAAATAAAAATTAAAAAATCAGAAACTAGATATTCAAGAAACAAGAAAACAAGCATTTTTTTCAACACCCTTTACTCATAAAAAGTAAGAGTATGAAGTACTATATGTGGGATACAATAACTAATGATCAGAACTGCACAGCAGCTCTGCATTTTAAACATATGGCAGAAGGGTATGGAGATTCCAAAGCAAAATAAAGCGTACTAAAATGACCTGATCATTTTAAAGGCAGACACTTAAGATGAGAGAAATCAATGCCCACAGGACCCAAAGGTGCACATCAGACAATGTGAGGGCTACGGGGGGCCCCTGTATGGTTTCCAAATGGAACTTATCTTTAAGCTATTTAGTAGAACAGTTGATCGATGTATTCTTGCCTTTTTCTTGAGTAAGAGTTACTCCCAAAGGAAAACAGGTTTGGTAGCCTTCAAAATATTGGTAAATTGATATATTTTGGATGGAATGAGCTTACTAAAGAATGGGTAACATCTATTAGGAACAACTCTTGGAATTTTCTGTATCATTTGTTATCACAATAAATGGCAATATTTGAATACAAAGTATATTCAAATGCTTTGTCACAGTATTTTCAACAATTTAAAGTTCAAATGCTACACAAAATTGATTGAAAAGATACCTATGTTATTCCTGAACTAGAAAAGAAAGTTCATCTTAAAAAATACATGAAGTTAATGGCAAACTAAGTCTTAAATCTTAAAAAAGGAATTCATAAATATCCCACATCCATTTAAGACTTTTTTTAAACAATTAACTTTGTAAAAAAAGATACTTGAAATCAGATATTATATGCAAGATTTTATTACTGAAGTTGTCTCTGCACCTTTAAACATTTGCAGAGGTTTGTTTCTGGCTAACAATTCAAATCATACATCATACCACAGTTTTGGATAAACAATGATCAAAACAGACTAGAAGAGCAATCATGAAAGGACTAAACAACAGAGAGAAACGATAATGATGAAATGTTGATTTGCCCCTCCGTGGCAGATTAAGGAACCTGTACAGAGCGGATGTCACATTTTCTTAGCAATGCATGTACCCAAATTTGCTTTTGGCAAACATTGCTTAACTGCTGCTGTTTTTCATGAAGTCAGTGAAGACTGAGTTAGATAATGAGCTGGCATGCACTTTTGAAATGTTTACTGTGTTCCTTAAAGTAAGGGGAACATGCTGGTTCTTAAACTAATTTGTTTTTTGTTGCTGGCTTCCCCCATCTCTCCCCTACTATTCTGTTCTCCCTGTCTTTGGAATAAACAGAAAGTGACTGAATCTTTTTATACTTTTGTTTTTGTTTTTTTTTTTACAATTATACAACTGAAGAATCAGTAGTTTCCAAATGGCAAACAACTGAGCCATGTCAAGAGCCATGTTAATCTCATATGTTCACTCCATTGTTAACAATGAAGGAAGGGGGATGGGGAGGACAAAATAAAATCCGCCTATTCTGGCCTAAATGCAGGACATGAACAAGGAGACATTCCACAAACAATGTAGTCTTTTTCTTCTGGCAGGGGGAAGTGAAGGGGAAGATGATGGTAGCAGGACCTTTGTGGAAGGAGAAGCTGCACCCATCTTGCCAGTCAATACAGCATTCAGAAAGCTTGCACGGTGGGAACAATTTCCCACCCATTGTTAGCTAGGAACTTGATTTGAAAATGCAGTTTTTAATTAAAATTGGCACTTCCAAGCTTCATGCTGGCATCCACCATCTTGCTAAACACTGAGCTCATTTGTGGTTCCAGCAGTTTGCAAATGCAGTCTCAGAGGTGACAAACCATTTCCCATCCTGCCACCCTTACTCAATCCTTAGTCCCCGTCTTATCCTGAATAAATGGGAAATTTACTCCAGTAAGACAAAACAAGGCCTCATTTGGCTAGAATCCACAGATGCCAGTCTTTATTACTTTTAAGGCATTATTAACGGACCAGAATTCTTCAGAAATGTTTGGAGGAAAACAGGGTCAGTTATTTACGAGGCTTCTATATGCTCCACTTCACACAGACATCCACAACCATCACTATGGATCGAGATCCTAATGCTCAGCTTCCATTTCATTCTCTTCCCACCTATACTTCCAGACAACAGAATACAAGGAGCGAAATTCTAAAATATTACAAACAACAACAATTTCTGGGTAGACAAGATCTCAAATTTATCGGTTTCACATGGATGCACAAAATGAGTAATTTTTTTGTTGATTTAATGAATACATTTGCATATGTAATACACTCTGACTTGAGGGATCTCAAATGAAAAGCTTAGTTACAGCTCTGCTGAAAAAAAACAGCAAAATGTCTCCATAATATCTTCATTAAGAGATCACATCTCATTATTTAGGACTTTTTTCCTAAACAGTCCTCTGGTGAAAAAAAAAAAAAAAAAAGAAAAGAAAAAAGTCTACTTTTTCTAGCTATGCATATTCTGAGAAGTTGAAGGACAAGCTGGGAGAGTGATTTTTTTCTGGGTTTTAGATTTTATTTGGATTGATGTCTTTACAATGTCTAACATTGTTAGATTCACTACAAAGGATTTCACTTCATCTTACAGTAGAAGAAAAATATTATGCAAATTGCATAAGGGACTTCACAAGACTATCCGGTTCATGTGAATACTAGCTAGCAAAGGAAGCTGTTGTTGGCTTTTGAAAAGTCTGTCAACAATTAAGCTCATCAAAAGGAAATTCATAAGCCGATTTAGCAGAAATGTCTCACAAAGCCTGAGCACTGTAAGGTACATTCATGTATTCAGTTCAGTTAAAGTTCTATTCATGAATTAAAGTAATTGCCAAAGATTCATATATTTGTACTAAAAGCTTGCCGAATGTACAAATCCAAATACAGAAAGAACCTCAAGATTTCTAAATTACTGCAATTTGGAGTCATTTGCAGAATGATCTTCCAACAGGAATAAATCAGTGTTCCAAGCCTTCTCACATTATTCTGAGAAATACCATCTTCCAAAAAGCAGTACAAAAAATGAAAGATATCTAACACCTACACTCAGTGTCCCTTTACTTCTGAAAAAACCAAAAATAACAACAACAAAATCTTCATTACTGCATTTAGAACATTCTATAATCTTTATTTAAGACAGAGGAAAAGGTCTTAAGAGGCTTCTACAGAGTATGAGAGTTCCTCAATACTGACACCAAAGCAGGTAATCCAACAAAGGGATATGTCTGCACTACAAACTGTCTGTCCATCTCCCGAAATCCTGTTACAGAGCACACAGAGCCCTGCAGGGAAAAAAAAGGAGATCTTTTGTCTCGTGACTTGTCCAAGCCATGCTTAGCAATCTAGAGAAGTCTCTCCAGGAAATTACAGGCTTCATTATGGAAATTCTCTCTTCACTGCATGTAAATTTGATTATTTTTATTCAGAATTTTGCACGTATACACCACTTGACCAGATCTGACTCATCACACTTGCTCTGTGCTGAAGACTTTATTCTAGCTTCTTCCAGTAATGAATTTGTGTTGATTTTGTAAGATCCTGTTCATGACCTTAAAGTTAGTTCACAGGGTCAGACCTTTCATTTTTCTGTGTTCAGCTATTACTTTCTGCCGTTGCACTTTCATTATTCAACCTCCAGTCTTACAGGAATAGGACTTGGCTGATACTTATTTTTGTGAAATTCTTTGCTTTCTGATCTCAGGAATTTTGAAACTCTGCACTTCAGAGTGTCTGATTAAATCTGGATTAGGACTCTGTCCTTAGTCTAGAGTTCAACCAATGTTTCAGCTTTGGTCTGAGACAATTTATAAGAGCAACACCAAATACATTTTCATTGTATCAGAAGAACTCTACTGGGGAACAACTGCAACACACTCTTTCCACATTTCTAGATGACACTTATTGGCTACTTTTTATATATAAGAAAAGTGCAGATATTGCCAGGAAAAAAAACAATGTTGAAATGAATTTAGGATTGCAAGACTGTACTAGACTTTATAACACAGTAGTAATTGTGCCATTACTCCCCAAACAAATAGTCTATATTTAACTTGATTACGCTGAGTTCAAATATTAAGATAGAAGCTATACAGGTGTGAAACAAGTAATTTCCACCCCATCCTGTAAATACACTACACGTTAGCTGCACAGCTATGATTAATCACAATACTGTTCATCGTTCCAAATCAGTCTCAGTGATTTTTATAGACATCTGTTTTCTTTCACATTTACCACATACATGGTTGTAGTGCCACTATTACAGAGATTTGACTCATCGAAAAACATCACAAGTCAACCACTAACTCAGTGAGGAATATGCAGTCCCTCAGAAGCCATGATCCAAATGGACTTGGGAAAAAGGACTGAATTTGTGGGGCCATCAGGCTCCTTGCACATTGCCTTGCTGGAGACAAGGTGGTGCTCGGCAAGCAAACCTTCTATCAGCGGGCAGCCAGAAAGCTCAGGGAAGCTGGTGGACATAACTATCTTCTACTCAGCCTAAGTGAGAGAGCAAGAAAATACTCCTTTTGTTTAGCAATAAATATAACAATAGAAGCTACAGGCTAAAGCACGAATCAGCATGACAAGGTTGGAGGAGGAGCTGGGCGGTGCAGCCGGAGGGATCTTCCCCAGAGTCAAATGCAGAAGCAGGAATCGGACTTGCTTGTTATAAAAACTGTTTCTTTTCAGAAGAAAAAACCGTGCAGGAACACAAGACAGTCCAGAGACGGGTCTGCAGAGGCTAGTGAAGACAGCAGTATGACACTCAAAGAAAAGCAGAAAGCTTTTTGGGCAAAGTGGTGGCTGCTGAAGGACTTGGAACTGAATGAAGAAGGGTGTTCAAAGAAATTAAGACTAATAGACTATTAGTTTAATTAAACAGCACTGTGTAAGGGACATATCTGACAGCTATCACAATCTCCTCCCTGCAGCAGCAACCTGTGAGGCTCATGCACAGGGAGCCTACTAGGGCTAAGGGGCAATAAGTGGGAGGGTAAGACCCCCAAAGGTCTTTGCTAAGTTAGTGTCAGTGGGGCAGAGATGCTTCCCTGACACACTTTCCTCTAAATGACCTCTTAGCATGTTCAGTAAGGCACTCTCCAAGCAGCAGAGTGACATGACTGTATCTGCTGTGGCTGAAAACACACAATGGAAGAGGGTGTTTCAAACCCGTGCAGGAGGAGAGAGAGCACACTCACAGCCAGCTAGGCACTGAAGAAGGCCTCAGCCATTTAAATGGTGGGTAGATGACACAAACATCAAAAAACCGTGAGATTTAGGTACCAATCTGCACTCAGGATTTGCCTGTGAGAGAAAACTCCACGCCAAGGCTGAGGGAGCAGGGACCACCCTGGGATCATCTGAACCAGAATACCGCTGATCCTGGTTGTGACCAGGGACACAATGGGGATGTGCTCTGTTAGAGCCAGCAGAATAGGCAGCAGAGCTGCTGCTCCAGCCTCCACAATGCCGGTGGTTCTCTTCTGCCATGAGAGAGAGCCTGGGATGCAAAAGTGGGACACTAAAGACACAGGTAAGCAATATCTGACCATTCCCGCCACACTTCTCCTGCCATGGCACCTCTCCACACTATAAAAGAGGATGGGGCCAGGCTCTACTCACTGTTGCTGAGCAATAAAACAAGAGGCAGAAACTGGCACACAGCAAGTTCCCCCAGGAACATGAGGAAGAACTTTTTTACTGTGAGGGTGACAGAGCCCTGGAGCAGGCTGTACAGAGAAGTTGTGGAGCCTCCTTCTCTGAAAATATTCAAAAGCCATCTGGATGCAATCCTGATTAATGGGCTGCAGGGGACCCTACTTGAACAAGAAGGTTGGACTAGATGACCTCCAGTGGTCCATTCCAATCTTACCTACTCTGTACCTTCCTGACCCAAAAAAGTTCTCACAGCAGGAGAAGGACTTGGTAACTGGAACTGCTCATCAGAGTTCAAATCTGAATCTGAAGTGGGAACTCCACCCTTGGAGTACTCTCCTCCCCAGAGAGAAAACATGGTTAGTACTGGCTCTGAGGCAACCAGCTGGTGCATGGCAGCAGGGGGTACCTGTGTGCATCCTACTTTGGGGCATCGTATTCCTCACATCCCTCGGTGAGTCATTTTGTGCAGTTTGTGCTTGATGCAATTGAAAGGTTCTCACTGACTTCACTAGGTTTAGATCAGATATTTCATGAAAATTCATGATGGAGAATGATTGGCTAAAGGCTACAGGATTTCACAAGTATTTTTACGAGGGAATGCACAAGTGTTACCTGCCACATACCAGAATGTCCACCTGAGGTGCATAAAGTAACAAACTTCTAGCTCCAAATGCCTATTTTACCTCTGAATTTAGGAATTTTAACTCAAGAGAGAGAAAGCAATGTTGAATTCCTTTTCTCTAGCTTTTCCTACTGATTTTTCTCTGAATTTCTCTACTACGCATCCCATGCTATGGTATCTCTCTCTGCCTCCAGTCAGAGTGTAGTGCTGGATGCCTAATTTTAAGATGTTACATTTGTGATGCATTAGTGCCATAAGTTTCTTTCCAAACAAGTTAGGTTAATATACTTATACTAGTACTATGGTACACAATTTTTACAAAACACCTATTTGACATTTAAGCTGTGCGCCATTGTTGGCAGCCACTGACATAGCAGAGAGACCAAATCTCCAGCAAACTGTCTCCTCCTGAAGATCTTCCAAAAGTGTCTCATATTGAGCATATTAACAAAAAGCTCTGAACATCTTCTGAAAGCTGAGCAGTTATGAAGGAAAGGAGAAACAGATTGGAGTAACTAAAGAACACAGAGAAAGCAAATAACTTGTGCTAAGGCAGTCAGGAAATCACAAGCCTAGAAAGACCATGCAGAAAACTGTCTGTATTCTGCCAGTGCTACTGAACAATACCCCACTGCATGGCTTTTTAAATAGTTTTTAACATTTAGCCCTTTTTAAACATGTAATTGTGTTGTGGATACCAATTTTCTCAGATCCAAGCATAATTATTCTTCTAAGCATTTTGTCCATCTCTATTGTAAGCTCTTCTTAAGACAGCTACAAAATATTGCTAATATTTTTGAGTTAATAGTGTGTTTAGAAGGTCATGTCAGGTTATTGCTGGGAGGATTAAAAGATTTTCTTTCCTCCAGAGCCCTTTGTTATAAGAAAGCAAGGAAATTTAAAACAGGATTTATTCCTATGAACCAGGACAAACCAACAGAGTACCGTGGCAAGAGCATGAAGCAAGAGCACTCTGGGCCAGGAAATTTACAAAGAAAGCTTTCTTCAAACTTTAAAAAGTTAAGCCGAAATTTTAAAACTCTTGATGGTTCTACATTAAGGGCAGCAAAAGACAACTTATTTCACAGTCATTCCCACTTGCAAGTCCTCTTTCAAAAGATCCTGGTACAATAACTGGTAAGCTAGTGGCTGTCACTAACATGGGTAGACGTTCCTGGCACATATAAACTTCATTTGGTACTTGTCAAGCCAAGCCCTGTTGGCTGCTCCCACTGCCACCGGCAGGAAGAAAGGATAGCGATGAGCATCCGTTCAGTAGAAAAACAGGAAAGATTTGCAGGAAGGAAGAAAAGAAAATGGAGAACCCGGGAAAGTTTGGTCTCAGATGTCAAAACAAATCCACTGACAGATATAATGGATTTTCCCAACAGATGTTACTTAGAACTAAACAAGATTCTTAGGATCATGCCTGTAGGAAGTTTTAAGTAGGTCTGCATCTTTATATAAGTGCTGTCATTATATTGGTCGGCTGCTAATATAATGAGGAGACCAGGGTGAATGGAAGGTCAACTGAAGTGGATGTGCCCTCTGACTTAGTCAGTTTAAAACTAGAGTGCATCAGTCCCATGAAGTGATTGTGGATGTCCCAAAATTCACTGCTCAGAATGTAATTTATTTGGAATACTTCAAAACCCAGCAAATCCTACTCTTACCGAGGCATTAGGTATCACTGTGTTTTCTGTCCTTAATCTTTTACGACGATCTTCACATACACACAGTTCAGACCTTGCTTTCTACATACACCTTATCCTGAAAAAAAATCTACTTAGATTTTTTTCTCTGTGTCATTAAAGTTAACTTAGCATGACATTCATTTCTAAATGTTGCATCAAACTGTTTTTTAGAGCAACTGAAAGCAAGAGCATTGATCACATGCTTATGTTCTGCTGAAACTGGGCCTGTAAATATTCTGACCATTTCCAAATGAATGTGTCATGACATAATAGATATCCTGAAAATGAATTGATGCAACAGCACCAACAGAAAAATTTATATATCGTTTTTAAAGACTCCATCAACAGGTGGCTTTCATCTACTACACAATATTGCTAGCTTAGCTACTGCGACATTTTGAACAGATGTTTTTAAGCAACATCAATAGGATTACTCTAGAATTTGCTCATCATAAATCAGCATACTGCAATGTCCTTTCTGGTGGGCAGTTAGTATATCCTGCTTCTGTCAGTTCATCTATATGATAGTTCACGGGAGGATGAATGAGCTCACTTCTATTTGAGATGACAGCTTGATGCAGCATCTCGAGGCTTAGCCTAACGTGCCCTTACTTGAGGTCAGCCAGCAACCAGTCCCAGAAAACATGTTTGTTAGATGTGACTGAAAACAGTTTAGCACTTGCATTAAAGTAATAATTAAACATGAACAGTGTGCCTTGATGTTGTTTAAATGAATTACACATTCCATGCCCAGAGCAGTTTTCAGCCCAGTTCTGTGACAGACAAAACACAATAACTGATCCTAGAAAAAATTAATGAAAAGAGCACCAAGAGGTTAAGCAGCTACCATTCTGACTGCACCATATATTAGGGTGTCACTTGTATAATATACCTCGACAAAGAAGGTGGAACTCAGTCACATCCAGCGCGCCTCCACCAAAACAGCTGGCACAAACCATCAGATGGGCTTGCTAACAGCTTCCTCTTGAGTGTTGTTATATAAGCATGGGGACTGTAAAGAAGAAAAAGAGAAGTAAATGGAAAATAACTAGATAAAAAAAATTCAAGGAAAAAAAAGTTATTTATACGTATCTACCCTTGTAATTCTAACGTGGACAGAAAAAGGAAACTCAAGTTTTCCCTCAGCTATGTAAACTCTCTAATTTAAAATAGCTTTTCACAGAGATTTGTTTTCACAGTTTGTATCAGCTAGACATCTCCCAGAAACCCAGAACAATTGATACTGTTGACGTCTCTACCAAGAACTTTCTCCTCTCTCTAAATCGTACTGCTGAGCTGAGAACCCCGAGCCAAGCAGCTCTAGGTACACACAACAAAAAAAGCCCCAGGGGAGTAGGTGAGCAGTTAGAGAAATTAACTTTTATTTGGGTGCCCAAGACAAACTGTGCCTTTTTCTATGTGAGCTGGAGGAAGCTGCAAAAAATGGGGCAGGAATGAACAGGTTAGGATGCCAAATTAGACCAGAGGGCACTTCACACTGAGCAGTACTTAAAAAGTGGAGGGGAAAAGGGAATCCGTGGGGCAGAGTACAGTGGCCACGTCCTAATGCCCCTCATGCCGAATTGTATGGGTCAAAGCAAAGGGAGACAGCAGAGGCTCAGCAGGTGCAAACACTCAGGACAGATCCCACACCCCACTCCTGTCGCGGAGCAGGGAAGCTGCCCTCCTCCACCTCCTCTGAGACACTTCAGACAGACAAACCCATGCTGCTACACTTGGAAACACGCCCTTCTCAAAGGTGCATGATGTGAAGCCCTGGATGCACGAAGGAACTGTGCCTGGATAGAAAGGACTATCAAAACACACATTTTGACCCACTGAACCTCCAGATAAGCTTCTGTCCAGCTCAATTCCAGTTCCTGCAGCAGAGATCCATCTCACCTCACTTTGGGGGTCTACCATATATTGTCTGCACCTGAGGTAGGTCTCTTGGCTCCTGACAGGCAAAAGGGTCTCTTCCAGGGATGCTTCACTTGGCCTCTTTGAGCCACCAGTTTCCAGAGACGCTCTGTACTGTAAAAGAGTGTCCATTTCTTCAGTTAGAGTTATAAAGAGTCTTTAAAATGGTCCAGAAGCAGGGACATAATTACCTAACTGAATCACAGTCCCTGATATCTTCCCTTTCTAAGTGACATTCCTGAGGTGCCCACTTCCAGGTATACTCAGAAAGGGCTTCCCTTGCCTTAACAGTGCTTCCCAGTTTAGCATCTGTCAAATGAGGCTTTTCATGACGCAGAGTTTAGGCATTTAATTCATAAGACTGCACCAGCAGGGCTACATTCAGCACTATAAAATATACTTCTTGTGTATCTAATCTCAATTCAACAGGGGATGTGGCCACAAAAACTCTACTTTGTACCTGGCCTGTGCCATGCAAGGTCACACTAGCTCCAAGGGACAAGAAGAGATGGCTCAGCTCCAGACAACTGATGAGGTTACTGTGCCCAAGTGTCCCCCTCACCCTCCCTGCACTGATATTTGAGCTGTTCATAAACCAGCTGCAGAACCACTGGAGTTATTTAGCACTTTAAGGGTGGGGTAAACAGCTAGAGGTGATAACCACATTAGCTGTCTCAAGCTGGCAGCAACACATAAATCAATCAGAGGCCTCTAGGCACACTGAAATGGGATATGCAGACGCCAGCAAACTAAGCAGGAAGCTGCTTATACTAGCCAGTAGGAAACACAAAGGCAAGTAATATTGCACACACAAACACATACACATCCACACACAGATAGACACAAACTGGCTTCAAAACTGTACTCTGTAACGCAAGTGTCAGGGCATTCATCAATCTCAGCCTTGGTTTTCTATTCTTCCTCTGCAGAGAGACTTGCAACCTACATCTTCCAGAAGAATGTCAGACACCAAGATGGCACAGCAGGTTCCCACTGTCCTGCCCACCATCCATACACAAACACCTTTTTATTTTCTTCCTTTTTAAAAAATACTGTTCCACTTTCTAGATGCCTGTTAGTCTCAAGGGACAGAGACCTACATCTCCTTCCTCTGTAGCAAATGTCCTAAAGCACATTTTCTAGAAATCATTATTTTTCTTACCCTCTGGATACTGCATAGGGAAAATACAGCAGAAGCATCAGTAGGAGTGCACCAAGTACAAAAACCCTAACCCTGGATAGTGTTACAGCATTGTGGGTAAAAGATTTTTTCATCCACAAAAACAGGAGGAAAATCTCAACATCTCATGACTGAGAGGTAAGAACCCTAAGGAATGTATAATTCAACACCATGAAACAGGCCTTTTTCTGATAAAATTGTACATATTCTCTACACACTTTGTTTTTCCTGTAACCACAAGTAAGACAGAAAAGAAAGGGGATGAGAACACACTTCTCTCAGTTTTAAGCCGTGGGCTGCAGATCCAGGGATTGATGTGGTCAGGACACAGGCAGGTGGCACAAACTCAGAAACAAGACTGATAGGTTGTGTGGGTATTTCACTAGCAGAAACTAGCCTAGAAAGAATTGGCATAGGACGAGAGAAGGTAGGTGGGAAGGCAGGTGAATGCCCGTGACACCTAGTGACATCCTGAGTGCTAAAGAGGCATTCAGATATAATTCTTCACATTAATCTAGTCTACTAGTTCTGGTGGTTCAGTTATCTGCAGAAAGAGTTGTGCTATTCTTCCAGAAAGCTGCATATTTATGGGAGCAGATGGGGCATTTCAGCCATCACCTTATCTGCACTGATCACTTATTTTCCTGGGATAAAAGCAGCAGCTATAATGGGCAGGAAAGTAAAAATGTTATGCTTATTCATACATTCTTTTCATACAGTTTGGAGAACATTTCCCCTCTTCTTTATGCTCAGCACTGGCAGATAATGTGACTTCCCTCTAGAATCATGTGCTGTGTGTCTACAGGTTGAGTCCAACATTAACCTACAGAGCTACATTCTAAGTAAAAACACATAAAAGAGAAGTGTACTTAAAAATAGAGTCCCAACCATGTACAGTACTCAGCGTGCTTAAACAGTGCACGTAATACAGTTCAGTGTAATAACCACTCACTACTCAGGTTTCTAACATGAAGGAAGATACAGAATGGAATTATAATTCAGCCTGGAACTAATTCTGGATTACAGCCATTCCCGCACAATCCATAAAAATTCCTTTGTCAAAATTATGTGTCCTTGATGCCTTGATCAAGGTTTCTGGGTTTCTCATTTTTCTGACATCCTCCACATTACCAAACATACAGTGAGTATGTGTTTATCTAACAGCACCATTACTGAAGTTCTGATCAGGAATCTACTTTGCAATTTTTTCATCAGCATATGTAGAAATGAAAGCTCTCCCTGTATAGCTAGTTCTCTTCAGTACAAATTAAAGAATCTCTCAAAAAGGTAGTGGAAATGCAAACACTATTGCAAAAATTCCCTTCACCTGCAACCACCCTACCAAGTTACATTCCTTTCTTATGAGCCATTGATGAACTGACTACAATAAAGTAACAGTAATACTTCATCCTCTTGTAAATAATCCTAGATCACAGAGTTCCCAACAACCATAAAGGTCTTCAGAAAATAAATTAGCATCCCCTTGTCATGTACTTTAGCTTCCAGGTTTCATTCAGGTTTCCATTTGAACTGAAATGAGATATTCAATTTCAGCTGTTATGAAAGGATTTTTTTTTAATATTTTTTTTCCTTTTCCTTCAGTTATTTGCATGGGAGAATGTGAATGACAGTATGGCAGAGTGTATGGCACATAGGCAGAATGCACAAATGCCCTGCATTTTCATTAAGTCTCCCCTAATCTTCTGAAAGAATGAGAAAAGCTAATCCACATTATAATACAGTAAAACTTCTTAAGATTATTAAGTAACCTCTGCACTCCTGGTGGGACATGGGTCCCTCCTTCCTTCAGCTGTAAGCTCCAGCCAGCAGGTGGTAGGTGCTCTGAACCAGAAAAGCAGCAACATGCACCTGACAAGTGAGGAGTCTTGCCAGGGGATGCAGGCAGTGACATCCCTGCTTCCCCTGGCCGGGGCACCAGACAGTGGGGGATTGGATCCAGCAAGATAGGAATGCATGGTTAGAGACCTCCAGTTCTTAGACACTGAATACATATGAAAGCTATGATTTTTGAAGCCAAATTCCTATTAAAAACAATAGAAATTTGGGTCTACAGATCCCTTAGTCTCTGTCCAGCCAAAGCAATTTCTCTCCCCCCAGCCTCTAGCTGCTACCCATTGGTTAGCACTGCTGGTACAATTTTTCAGAAGGATTTGTTGCACAAAGAAAGAGACTTATTAAAAACAGAAAAGAATGTGTTGTGCCTCTGTAGCCAGAATCACAGTTTAAAAATCTCTGGGCCGGATTTTCCCGAATGCTCAAAAGATACAAAATAGTTACAAACCCATATAAACCACCTAAGCTCAAGTATATATATGGCTGTTATTCATCTCCAGTGATTCAAAGGAGATGTGTTTACTACTGCACCCAATACAGCATGCTTCCATAGGAGACAAAACAAACAAAAAAATCATGTTTTCATTAATATTTTTTTTCTTTTTAAACATTACTCTACATTATCTATTGGTTCAGAGATTGTGATTCAATTTAGGATAACACTATAAAACCAAAATATTTTCATCTTATGATTATTCTCTTTTGCTATAAATAGCTACCAAGCTATCAGGCCAACAATCTTGAGATTCCTCTTCTGCCTTTCCACTTCAGTCTTACAGCTGGATTGACTAAAATAGAAGGAGGGTTACCTTTTTTGAGCTAAGAAGGTGCAATTCTTGTCTCTGTTCAAGGTGAGTTCACCCCAGGAGAACCAGCAGCTGTGCATGTTTGTGATCAGATCCTGAACGACTTGTACAACCATCTCTTCTATTAGTTTCTATTTAAGTAATGTGAGTTCAGTTAGATATTTGTGCATTTGCCAAGAATGAAAGGGGGGGAAATAAAGCAGCCCTTTAAAAACTTTCTGAAAGCTGCTGGAGGACAAGTCAGTTGATGAGTATGTTTATTGCTCTTAAATAATTTGGGAAGCAAAGAAGGAACATTTCAGCATTGGGAAACCTGTTACTGAATAGACCAGACACTAGGTAAATGCTATGTTTTCTTTTTAATTTTTTGTTCTGCTTTGTTGATGACTATCACGGCGAGATTATTTTTTTTTTTCTGTTACAATTATTTCTGAGATGAACAGAGACATCCATTGTCAGCCCAGTGTCCTAGGGTGTCAGCTGCCTGCCTGCCAGAAGCCCAAATCCATGATATTACAGATATACTGCCAAGCTTCAGCTAGTGATCCAGCCGTTGCCCAGTGCTCCTCCTGAGCACTAATAAAACTGTCAGGTGTGACTCAGGCCAGACCAACCAGAAGTGACTATTGGCTCTAGGGAAGGGCTGGGGAAACAGGGACACAGGTAGTATTCTGGCCAGCCTTCTTAAT
This sequence comes from Grallaria varia, assembly GCA_013396735.1. Taxonomy (NCBI): domain Eukaryota; kingdom Metazoa; phylum Chordata; class Aves; order Passeriformes; family Formicariidae; genus Grallaria; species Grallaria varia. The sequence goes on from VWZG01002315.1 coordinate 358,777, forward strand.
GGGGATGAAAAAGAAAACATCTCAGACCATTCCATTTTGTTCCATATCTATGGTCCACAGGTTAAGGGAGAAACAGACAATAGGATCTCAAAATTAGAAAGACTGTGACACAAGCTGCACAATATGCCCTCAGTGCTTTCGTCAGTAAACCAGTAGAGGAAAGTTCTTCAAAACACATAACTATATGATTCTTGGATGAAAACTATTGTTATTGTTTTGTTTTGAAAATATTGACTAAAGCCCAGCTAGAAGCAGAATGATGGACTAAAAGACACTTCAAATTTGCAGGGCATCTGGCTGTGAAGAATAAAAAAACTTTCATAGGACAGGTTGAAAGCATTGTCAATTAATCATTGGCTCTAAAATTGGTGGGATGAAATAAAAAGACAAGTTCTACATTTCAGCAGAAAAATCAAATGCACAGTTACAAAGCAGAGGAAAGCAAGTTAGCTACAGAGCTGTAAAAAAATCTTTGATACAACCAAGTTAGGAATATGATTCTCTCGCAAATATGGTGTTTAATGAGAGGTAACTAGTTCATACCTTCTGGCAGTAGGGAGACCTCAAATCAAAAATACAGTCCAGTTTTGAACTATATGTTTCAAGAGTTATGCAGACAATTTGAAGAGTCCAGAGAAGAGCAATAAAAAAATAAATAAATAAAAACCAAAACCCACACACACTGGGTTGGAATATACGACCTAGGAAGAAAAGCTGAAAGATTTGGGTTTGTTTAGTCTAGAAAAGAGACTGAGGGAAGACATAAGTCTTCAAATATGCAAGATGCTGTTATAAATATGACAGTGATCAAGTGTTCTTCAGGTTCAGCAAGGTTAGAAGAATAGTTCCGCTTGCCGTGTGGTAAAAGAAGATTTGTTAGCTATTAGGACAAAATAACTAACAAAAACAGCCATACACTGGAACAGCTCACCGAGGCTGGTCATGGAATCCTCATCACTGGAATGCATTATGGAAAAGTTAGACAAATCACTGTCAAAAATAGGCCCTGGCTCAGCCACAAAACAGAGAGATGGACCAGTCGCCTGAGCTCCCTCCCATTCCTACACTTCTATGATTTACTAGGGAATATGCAGTTTCTTGCACAAGCCACTCTTTTTAGGGGTTTAGTAAGTCACACTGACTAATATATTGCATGTAAAAACCTCTATCCTGATGCCAAGTATTTCAAACTCTATTTAAAACTTTACCACTGTAAAAACTGTTATGTTCTAGCAGGAAAATCCAGGAAGTAGTACTCTGCAATATTATCGTACCAAGGGAGAAGCCAAGTAATTTCAAAAGACCTTTCAAAATCTCATGAGTGACCACAAGGCAAGGTCAGAAAAGGCCAATGACATTTCTGTCAGAAGGTAAGAAAATCCCAACACAGCTGGGGTTGTCACAGTCTGACAAAAGCCAACACAGCAGTGGCTGAAGGCTACACAGTAATTGATTCAACACACTGCTACAGCAGGAACTCTCTGGTGTCCAGCACATCTTGAGTGTAAAAACAACCATCTAACTAGCTGATATGTTTCAGAAGCTTTCACCCTAAAGCTACCTGGGGACACTTATAACTGATAATCCTACTGAGTTTATTAAGCATGCCAGACACCAATAAGGAATCCCTGACTACTTAGAGCATCGCATTAGAAAAGTAAGTACTATTGTCTGGATGGAACTATTATCTGTTCTTTGCACAAGGGCATAAAAAGCACTTGGGGATTGTAAGACCCACCAGTAAGTCCACTACTGACCCATTGACAAAGGCATTGAGACACACCTACTACAGAGAACCAAACTCCTGTCTCAGACCTTACATGCCACAAGAAAAAAAGGAAAGAAAGACTACCCCAAAACAATTGCCAGGAATCAGAAGATATGTTACAGACAGCCATACTACTGGCTCTGGCAGGAAATACCCTTGGAAGAAGTAACTGTGGTGGCTCCACTCCATTTTAACAACAAAAGAAAACATCGAGCCCAGGAAAAGGCCTGCGCAGGCAAAATAGCATATTGTTAAATTCTAAGAAAAAATCAAGTAAAGTTGAAGATCTCAACATTTGAGAGATGTTATCTTCTCCACAAAAGATCCACTGGAATATCTATGATGATCTGACAAGGCACTGTTCAGAAAAGTACTTAAGCTTCTGAAGTCTTGCAAACTGCAGCTGTATCCCAGCAATTGGTGTACACTGTCTTGGTCAGAAAGATTCCCCTGGATTATTTGCCCTCAGAAGCATTTCACAAAAGCATCTGAAGACAGTCTGGAAGAATGTGAGCTACCTGCAAGGACAATTCATAAAAGCAATAGCCAAAGGCATGAAGGAGCTTAGTTTTCTTGCTAAAATGTTTAAGGCAAGTTTCTGCAAAGCATCTTTCTGTTTGAGAACATTTCTACATACAGATTCTGTTTTTCAGAGATCCCATTCCTGCATTCCTTGCAAACCCAAAAACACCCGCTGACATCATTAAGCAATGCACTGGCATCGGAAACACGGGATTAAGCCAAACAGAGGTAATGGGTAGCCAAAACTGTGCTGGAAACCGTTCGTCCCAGTTTGGTCAAACCAACTTTTGAAATCACAGCTGGTTCACAAGTTGTGACCTTCCGAGGGTCCTGCAGACCCCATTTGCTATGACTGCTGCCAGCTCTTTGAGAAGCTGACGCACCCATGCTCGGCACAGATGACCGTGCTTCTTACTCCCTCAGCCCTCACAAGCAAGGAGCCAGAAATCCCTTCTCCTACACTTGGGGAAACAGTTATTCCTGCTTCCCGACCCAGTCCCATTGCCTTGCTCCCTTGCCCCACTCCCAGAACCAATTCACATGCAATGGGCTACACATCCTGCTGGTGGAGAAGGGCTGGGAAGGACGGTCTTGAAAATGTTTTAAATCTTATTAATGATTACAACATGAACTACAAAGTCCTATTGGGGAGCACTATTTGTGTAATGGCAAGAAAGAAAAACAAATGTATCTTGAATCTTCACACTGCTAAAGGCAGTAGACAGAAACACCCAGAGAACCAAGGCTTCAATCAACAATTGATTTGAGCGTCCATTCTTGTAGTGGATGGAAGGAATCTGCCTAAGAGAACCATAGAAAAGGAAACTCTGGCTGGAAGGAAAACAGATCACAAAGGCAAAGAGCAGTGGCTGAGAAAAAGAATCAGAGTGAATTATAACAAAAGCAGCTAAAACAAACTCGAATATATGTTAGTTAAAATAGGAGAAAAGCTTTGTTAGTATTAGCTAAATAGGCCTCCTGTAAAGAGTCAATGGGCCCTTAATTTTCTGTTATTTGTACTCTGTTTAAAGAACCTTAACCATCCTTCTACAACCCACACATACAGCCACCATATAACCCAATGTATATAAAGTGCAGGGAAGCTGCAGATTCAGGACTAACTCTGCTCTCAACCTGGCAAAATAATTTTGGCCTTTAGCATGTAGTGGAGGGAGCAAACCCAGCCCCTGAAGTGAGTCTCTTCTTCACATAATAAGGGTCAGTTGCTCCCATGCAACTGTCAAAATCTTGGGTCGGTGAACCACCCCTCTGGTCCTGACCATGTTACGATCGTCAACATTTCTGACAAAACCCAGATCTCAGATTTAACAGGTCGCATCCAGCTACTTACTGCTGAAGGTTGTGGATGTGCTGTGGACCCCTTAAAGAAACCCTGAGGAAAACGCAGAACCTTAAACACAGAGCTCTGCTCAGAAAACCCCTTTCTTATGGAGGGATAACTCTAATGCAAAAATCCTTTTCCATAATAGAAAAGAGCTGGCAGTGCAAGATTAGGTAAACTTAATTCCTCTGTATTCTGCACAACACTACACCAGTCTTTAGACTACAGCACACTCCTACCCAGTGAAGCAGGAAGACAGAACCATGATTATTTTCTTTTCTTTTCAGGCAATGCTATTTTACAGGGAGAAAAGACAAGACAGGACACTATCAGTATGACTAATATATTTAAATAAGTCAGTTACAGGTCTGAGTATTCTTTCTGCAAAACTGCCACTGAAATACATGAACCATTTTTTGGTAATCTTTCTTGTTTTCCCAGACAACATATCACTGGTACAAACCCTTCATCAGACCTCCTGTCAGACTCCTCAGATACTGGATGATGTTCAGAGATTGATTCCTCTGGACCACAAACATCCATGGGAAGAAATCCCATCTTGTAGTTTTCCTGCTATTTGACTGCTCTGCGATTCAGTGTCTTCTGCTACTCAGTCCCTCATCTACCACCCAAAGAATATTAGTTTTCCTGCTTCGGTACAGCCAGTGTTCAGATATTCCAAAGAAAGAAGCCAAGAGCATTAAACACTCTCCAGATTTCTCCATTGTACTGTTTGACACACAAGAAAAACAACTTTTGACACTATGAGCATTTTTCATTATGATGGGGAGAAAAGACCTGAAACTACATTTCCTATGAGGCATCACAAATTGATTTTGATGGTGCAGAAGACTCTCATTAGCTAGCCACTATATTACAGTAGTCATGTTATAATAATCATTATTACAAGTAGATAAAAAATAAATCACCTAAAAACTAACTAAATAAAAAATCTCCACACCTCAAAAGCCAAACCAAAATCAGCAGAAGGATTATCATACTTCAGCAGCCCTGCTTTCTATGAATATATTTTATGCGTAATTTTCCATTTCTAGAATTGTTTTTACTTCATTGCTATATTCACTTGCAGCTAAAGAATGTGAAATAGTTCTTCAAACCTCTTTAAAGTCTACAATGAATTGTGCAGCCAGACCAGATTGCTTCCAGCTTAACTTTTAACCTCACATTTGGCTTTGGGAGAAAAAAAAAAAAAATATCAAAATATCAAACAAAATATCTTCAATCTTTTCACTAATTTCACAAAATTTCCAGAAACATGTCAGTCACATATCAAACTTTAAATTAGAAAGTCCCATTTTGGGATCTGGAAGAGTCTCCAGTTAATGTTCACTGCAATTAGAATCCTTTATCTTGCAATGGAATCCGTGTTCAATGGCATCAGAATGTAGTTCAGTTAGAAAGCACTTTTACACAGATGAAGGCAAAATGTTCATGACGTATTTGATAGTCAGAGGAAAATATTTTTTTAATTAAGCAATACATTTAAAGTTTCACAACCTTCTCTGACAGCAGACGGAATTCACCTTGCACATTCTTGACCAAATCTGAAGTAATTTGATTGATACCAGCGGAATGAAACTGCTGTCAAAACTGTTGGGGCAGTCCTATCTCTTTTGAAATTAGTTGCAAAACTCCCACTGACTTCAGGTCCCACACATGTAGCTCACAGGCACAGCACTGCTCTTGGTTGGCCTACTAACCTTTGGGACTTTACACATGCTATGCTGCCTGTTCACAATCCCTGAGGAATACCCTCTGTGCTGCTGAAGGTTCCTGGCCTAAGGTATCATTTTTTTTTGTTTACTGTCTGGCTGCATAGATGTCTGGCACAGATTTCAAAGTACAGTAGTTCAAAAATATTCTCTGTGCATAAACCCTGTAGTGGATTGCATCACACATGCTGCATCTGAAACAAAAAACTCTTACCTGGTTCTCTCTGCTATTCATGGTTTACATGAAGCAGGTAATAAAACACAGCCATATCAGTAGCCCATCTCGGTAGTTTAACATCGTTGATTAAACTGGATTTATTCCAGAATGACACCAAGTAAATAAGTTCACGAGATTTTTCTTTATGTGTGCAACAAAAAAAACATCAAAAATACACTGTTCACCCTATCTGGTATCCATCTGTGCCAACATTCACAGCACATACAAGACATTCTATACTGTGCAGTTAGTGAACCGCATTTCCTCCACTTTTGCAGAGCTTGGTACAGTCAAATGCTCCAAATAATTTCAGAAGCATATTAAAAAGTAACAACAAAACAAATGCCCCAGATCCATAAGAAAACTGTTCTATAAGCTTCCAGGGAGGTTGCTTACTGCATTGAACGGAGTAGATAGTATTGAACTTGCTGAAGTCAAGCATTTAAGCAACATTTAGCAATAACCTAGTGATATTGAATCTCAACTAAACTGCTCACGTGAATTAAGGCAGCTATGGGAAAACACAGTGGGTTAGATTCCAGCCCACTTTTGTATGTCCTTCTCTGCCCAGCTTCAGTGCAGCATTATAATTATTCCTGTCACTACTGTCCTGGTTTCAGCTGGGGTAGAGTTAATTTTCTTCCTAGTAGCTGGTACAGTGCTTCAGTATGAGAATAACATTGATAACACAGATGTTTTCGCTGCTGCTGAGCAGTCTCACCCAAAGTCAAGGACTTTTCAATTTCCTGTGCTCTGTCTGTAAGGAGCTGCACAAGAAGCTGGCAGGGAGCATTGCCAGGACAGATGAAGCAAACAGGCCAAAGGCATATTCCATACCATAGAATGCAATGCCCAGTACATAAGCCAGGGAAGTTGGGAAGGAGAGGCTGACCGCTGCTGCAGGCCAGGCTGGGAGTTGGTCAGTGGGTGGGGAGAAACTGTATTGTGTGTCCCTTGTTTCTCTCAGATTTTGCAGGATTACAGAGTCACAGAGTATTCTGAACTGGAAGGGACCCACGAGGATCATTTTATTCTACTTATTCTCTTTTTTCATTATTATTATAATATTTTACTTATTTTTTCAATTATTAAAGTGTTCTTATCTCAACCCACGGCTTTTACCTTTATCCAATTTCCCCATCCCACGAGGGAGAGGGGGAAGTTAGCAAGCAGATCCATGATACTTAGCTGCCAGCTGGAATTAAACCACGATGACCACAAAAAAGGTTTTGTCCCTTTTTCATATTTTATTGCTGATTTTGTACTCCAGTCTACCATTACTTACCTACCAACTCTTCTAAAAGGGTTGATGCAGCCATGGCACGGTAGCAGCACTGGAGTCACAGTGAACCCCAAGTTGTGATAGACCCTTAGGACTGGTATTCCTTCTCAGACCTTGAATTTCTCACACGTCATGGATCCTGTCAATTTAGAGACAGTGAGAGGCAAGTTCTACCCTGTTTGTTCCAGTCGAAACAGGACAAACAGAAATAACAAGGTTCTGGGAGGAATAAGCAGTTCTTCCTTTACTCTGGACAGCATGTGCCTCTCTAACAGGAAAAATCTGACCCAACAAAGCTGAAATCTGGCTTTCAACCACTCCTGGTGAAATCAAAACCATTATATAGTCTAAACAGCTGAATAAATTTTTCCAAGTCAATTAATATCAACATCCTTGATCTTGAAGCATTACCTCATCGCAGGTTATTATTACAGTCAAAGAAAGACAAAAATGTGGTGTAACTTTCACAGAATCACAGAGCAGTTGGTGTTAGGAGGGCCCTCTGGAGATCATGTAGTCCAACGCACCTGGTGCAGCAGGATCACCCACAGGAGATTGCACAGGATCATGTCCAGGCAAATTTTGAATACCTCCAGAGAAGGAGACTCCATAGCCTCTCTGGGCAGCCTTTTCCAGTGCTCTGTCACCCGCACAGAAAAGAAGCTTTCCTCGTATTCAGAAGGAACTCTCCATGCTTCAGGTTTTTTCCATTGCCCCTTGTCCTGTCACTGGGCACCACTGAAAATTCTCGTCCCATCCTCTTGACATCCACCCTTAAGATATTTGTACATGTTGATAAGATCTCCTTGTCCCCTCTTCAAGCTAAACAGGCTCTGCTTCCTCAATATTTCCTCATAAGATTGATGCTCCAGTCCCCTGATCGTATTTGTAGCTCTCCACTGGACCTGTTCCAGTAGTTCCTTGTCTTTCTTGAACAGAGGAGCCCAGAACTGAACACAGAATTCCACATGCAGCCTCACTGGGGCTGAGTAGAGGGACAGGATCACCTCCCTCTACCTGCTGGCAATGCTCCTTCTAATGCAGCCCAGGATCTCAATGGTCTTCTTGGCCACAAGGGCACACTGCTGGCTCATGGACAGCTCGTTGTCCACCAGGATCCCCAGGTCCTTCTCCACAGAGCTGCTTTCCAGCAGGTGTGCCCCCAGCCTGTACTGGTGCCTGGGGTTATTCCTACCCAGCTGCAGGACCCTGTACTCGCCTTTGTTTAGCTTCATTAGGCTCCTCTACAACCAACTCTCCAGCGTGTCCAGGTCCTGCTGGATGACAGCACCGCCCTCTAGGGTATCAGCCCCTCCTCCCAGTTCTGTATCATCAGCAAATTTGGTAAGGGTGTACTCTGTCCCTTCATCCAGGGCACTGATGAATGTAATGAACGAGACTGGACCTAGTACTGACCGCTGGGTAACACCACTGGCTACAGGCCCCCAGCTGGACTCTGTGTCACTGATCACAACACTGAGCTCGGAATTCATTCAGATCACAATCTGCCCCACCACTCACTCATTCAACACACACTTCCTGAGCTTTTCTATGAGGATGTCAGGGGAAATAATGTAAAAAGCTTTGCTGAAATCAAGGTAGACAATATCCACTGCTTTCTTCTCATCTACTCAGCCCGTCATTCCATCACAGAAGTCTATGAGATTGGTGAATCGGGATTTCCCCTTGGTGAATCCATGCTGACTCCTCCTGATAACTTTCTTTTCCTCTGCATGCTTAGAGATGACATCTAGAATGAGTTGTTCCATCCCCTCACCAGGGATGGAGGTGAGGCTGACAGGCCTGTTGTTTCCTGGGTCCTCCTTCATGCCATTTTTGAAGGCTGGACTGACATTGGCTTTCTTCCAGTCCTCAAGCATCTTTCCTGCTGTCCATGACCTTGAAGAGTGGCCCGATCTCAGACACCTCTCCCTTTCTCCACTACCATGGAGAGTAGCTTAGCAATAACTTCTGCCAGATTCCTGAGCACTTTTGAGTGCATCCCGCTGGGGTCTATGAAGTTGTGGGTGTCAGGTTTGCCTAAATGATCTCCAATCCTGCTCAACCAAGGGGAAGTTTGCCTTTCTCCAGACTCTCTCTTTTGCCTCCGTGGTCTGCGATTCCTGAGGGCTGGCCTCAGCAGTAAAGACTGAAGCAAAGAAGGCGTTCAGTAACTCCACCTTGACTGAATCCTTCGTCACTGCAGCACCCACCCCATTCAGTAGCGGGCCCACATTTTCCATAGTCTTCCTTTTGCTACTGATGTACTTGAAGAAGCCCATCCTGTTGTCCTTGACATCCCTTTCCACATTTGATTCCAAATGGACCTTTCCATGATCTCTACTACTGTCTTTGAATTTGGACAGAAACACGGTACATATTTGTGAGTGGACAAGCATGGATTTCTACAGTTAGAACGGTTAATCATCTTCAGTTGCCTCTATTTCTTGATCAACTGATCCTAGATAGGAGCTTTAAAGCCTGCAGTCCAATTCTAGCTCCAAAACTTTGCCAGCCTGCCCTTACTGTTTGGCAAGAAACAGCAAAATTGTGTTAACAATTTCTTTCAAGAATACATGTTAGTAAGTGCCAAATGACAGTTCTAATGACCCTGATGCATTTGTCTCCTTAGGGCTTTTCTTGTTTAGAAGCTGGTTGCCTCCCAAGAAGAAAAAATCATTCTTTGTCATGAACTCTCCCATCACCCTGAGCTTTCTCTGCTGGCACCAGCACTATACCTAGTGAGAGTAAAGTAAGAACCCACCTCCTGCCTGACAAAGAGCTTCTCGCACCTGAGATTACAGACACCAGAGTATGCATTAAGGTAAGGGCTTGAAGTAGAGCCTGCTAAAATCCAAGGAGTCTTACCATCAATTTTAACAGGCGCTTGGTCAGGTCTTGAGAGTCTGTTTCTATAAAATCACTTAATTTTTTTCCCTTATTTATGTAAAGAACTTTTTTTCTGAAATCCATGCAGAAATATTCTATTTGGTATTGTATCAGGGCAATGATTTAATCATAAGTTAAATTAAGAAGTGCCACTATCTGCAGCCAAAAGAAAGAGGCCAACTGCACCTGTGCGCTGCTTCTCTGGCTCAGCATTGACCTTGGTTGACAGGAACACGTGCCTGAAAAATGCACCCAAGGGGAAACTCATCACAACATGAACAATCACAGTAGAATGATAAACACTCACACTGAACAAGAAAGCTGCCAAACCCTCACAGCAGCCAGGACTCCAACTGCATCTGGAAGGAAGTGTACCAAAAGAATGCATGTGTGTGTATACACAAGTATGTACGTATGGATTTACGCACACTCTCTTGTACCACTTTGTGCCCATGTTTCATTTTACAGTAACTTGCGTGTGTAAAAACGTCTTTCTGCACCTTTATGACAGAAATAACTAAGATTATCAGGTTCCTATATGCAATCACAACAGAAGGTTATGATGTCTTGCAGTGATTTAATCCTACTGATCCATTCACACACATTTTTCTCCTTAACAAGATAACTTATGTGTTTAGCTTTGAGCAGCTTAGATTTCCTTTCAATAATTTATTATTACATGCTCCCACAAGATCATCAAAGCTGTGAGACAGCCATAAAAACACATTCAGTAAGAAATTAGTCTGTGTTTCCTCTTAACTAATGGAAGAAACAATGGCTTTTATATGTTGCATGGATGATTTTCTTGCACATGTGGTCTTACGCAAGATTCCTGCTGTTAAAGCCTAAGGTTGCCAGTCATCTTCAAAGATGAAATGAAGAGCCAAAACAGTCTTTACGGGCTCAGATCTGTTCACCCACACAGGTACTCGCACAAGGAGAACACAATGCATTCATGCAGAAATCATTTAAACCATGAAAGATCAGATACATTCAGTGTTCACACTGCCAGAATAAGCCTTTCTGCAAAAGTGTTTGAAATGCAGAAATGGCCTGGTGTGCCAAGGAAGACTGAAAACAATTCTTGCTTTCTTCTATCATCTTTCATCTAAAATATTTGCTGTCTCCTGCCGTATCTAGCTATCCATAGACCAAGAGCAAATGAGGCCAATTAAAGGAGTTGAAGATATTCAGTTCTCCAGCATGAGAAGTACATTTGTAGCAACACAAGCAAGACTGCAAAAAATCTGGTGTTTTTTTTTTTGGTACCTGAATGTCAGTCACAGAAGATCTCTATCACTCTTACATAAAGGAGACTCAGAAAGGAGATGCATCTCTGGTGAACTGTATGGATATTTAGGGCTTAAGGATAGGTGTACTTGCAATCTGCTTGTAAGAATGTCTGATAAACTTTGATTTTGAAGGCCAAATCTGACCTTTTAGGGTGCTTTAATATTGCAAGCTCTGACTCTGCTTAAGATATGTGAAAGCCTTGATGTGGCTTGAAAAAGCTGTGGATCAGCTCAAGCAGCAGATCTTGCAGGGTGCTGAGCCACTACAGTTCCTTCACAATCACTGGTGGGAGTGCATTCTTCCTGCCCTTGCCCACATGTGTGCATTGCAGCATTTAGTCATGTAAATATGGGAAGAAGCAGTGGTGAGGATGCATGGTTTTGTTTTTGTTTCAAAGGCTGTCTGTGCCTGCAGACTTGCCAAAGCCAGATGCTGTAACTCGGCATAGCGCTATTCTGCAAGATGGGCCAGAATCTTCCAGTCTCTGGGTGTGGTGGGTGCAAGGTCACCTCATTAGCTGTTTGAAGCTGCGTGGGTAGTTTCCATTGTGGTCTAGCAGCCATGCAGGACACACCCAAAGAAGCTGGGTAAACTGCATGCAGGAATTAGCCCACGCTCAATTCCACGCTTCCACAGCTGGATTTCTCCCCGTACACCAGCAAGCCAGTTGAAAGCGGGGTAGGTGCATCTCCGGCAAGAGGAGACGGATGAAACATTCAGACATGCATCCTTCTTTATGCATCCTACAGCACAGAACACCACCCTGATGTTGGAGAGCAGGGCGTGAAATGGCTCAGTTGAAATAAAGGTGAGTTTAGTGAGCAATCAGGAGGCAGATATGCTCAATGGAGTGTCCCAAAGAGGGAAAACACCGAGCTTCCATGGTTTCAGCCACCTAAATTGGAAGTTCTGGAAATCCTGACTTTAAAAGGAGTAAATTCTCACTAAGGATAGAGAAAATACGGAAATCCCAGTATTTTCCAGAGCTTCTGATTGCCTAACAGTAAATGCCAGCTGCAACAGACTTCCAGTCAGCCCACAGAGCAGGGTTGCCAAAGCACCACTGATAGTGTAGAGCTCCGCAACTACTCTACAGAGCTGATAGTCAGAGTCACCTGTCAAACGCCATTTCAGCTGAGGAGCTGCAGGAACTAGGGAGCACAATTTTTCCAGAAATAGTTTGTTGAATATGTAAGACATTTCCAGAAGCAAATTACCAAAAAATTTCTGGTTGGCAGAAAAATTTCTTTTTATTTCCCAGGTCAATTTGGACCAAAACCATTCCCACCAGAAGAGGAACAAAAAAACCAGAAAACAAGATTTCCCATGAACCAGAATTTCTGTTGCTCAGCCAATTTAAATCAGTAAGAAATGGAAGGGAATAAAGGAAGAAAGAGCACTATTAACCTGTATGAACCTTCTTGAGATTTTTATATTGCCAGACTTGTTTTTCTGTAGTCAGAGATGGTGATACCAGAAGGAACAACAGCAATTTCTTATCTCAATCTTTTTATGAGCTCAGGTCAAATTACCAGGGCTTAACAAACTGGCACATGTCAGCTGAACCAGGCAGTCTTCATACATCCTCAGCCCTTAAATAGCACGAGACAATCTGGTTTGACATAATCATTTTTGTTACAGGCCAAATCAAGTTTCATTGTCTTAAAAAGCCCACAGACTATATGAATAAACAGTTACCACATTTAACCTATAGAATCATAGAATAACTCAAGTTGGAAGGGACTGATAGCTCATTAATCTGCAGCAATTTGAATATACATATAAGAAAAGAGGCAGTAATTGTCTTGCAGCACGATTACTTTGCTGTGGTACTGCAGTGCCATTAGGAGCACCACATGAGACCAAGGGTCACAACTCCCTTACTTAAGGTCCCTTTGGAAGCCATTCTATGATTCCCTTACACAACAAGCAAGAGCAACAGCTGTTAATCAACCAGTTACTAACTAACTGAGCTAATCAACTACTAACTCATTAACTACTATTTACCCAACTGGTTCAGATCAAACATGCCTGAGTCTTACGAGAAATCTCCCAAGTCACAAAATGTGCCACAGATACCTATAGATAGATACAGATAGATGTGCTGCTATGCCCAGTTTACAGTTTCAAAGGGGAACAATGTTAACTAGCCTGAAAGTCACGGAGGAAATCAGTGATGTAATGAAGTCTCAAGTCCAACAAATCCCTACACCCCTTTTACACAGAGATACCTCCTCGGTGATCTCTCCTTTGAGACTGCAGTCTGTCTCCGTTTCCCAAGTTAGTTTCAGGAATGCTAGCTTATGATCATCAAAAGTAATGAGATTGCTCCTATTGCTAAATAAGAGCTTTGCAACTAATTTTAACAGGAAGAGGCTCATTAACTTCAGAAATTTAAAGATATCACAATGCTTCCCTCATATTGCAAAGAGAACAGTAGATTATTTAACAGTTAGAAAGACTAGGTATATATGTCTGTATGTAGTAATAGAAACACGTATATTTAAAATATCTATTCTGCTGTAACAACAGACTTAAGTTTTACTTCTGCAGTCATAGAACAACCTTCAGACCCACCAAACATCCTGCATCTGACTTCTGCCTTGTTTACTTTCTCAAGGTCTCCGTTAACTTATCTCTTAGTCCATAAGAGTGCAAGTCTGATGCAGATTTCAAAGTGCTACCATTAAAAAGGAGCAAATAGCCTACATCTATGGAAATTATTCTATTATTTTACTCTAAAATAGAGATGGAGTAAAGATGAGGTCAACATACAAGAGCACTAGCTCCAACAGGACTGTCAAATGCAAGGATCAAAGATCCCACGATTTGCCGTGATTAAGGACATGCTCGCTTCCCAGCATTTGCTGCAGTTCTGGCAAGTCGTGAGACAGCAGACTTTAAATCTGTAACATGACTGATAGAAGTGTTGTTTTTAAAGGTTGAAAATGTTTTAGCACTAAATATTAAGTCGCTCAGAGATAGGAATATGTATGGGATCAATTTTTCAGCACATTTCATCAGACTTTTATACTGTGAAAAACAGTGGGGTTACTCTGGCATGAAACCAATGCAATGGAATGAAGACTCATACCTGTGGTCACTAATGTGACCTAGTTGTACATACAAAGGGATAAGGGGGGAAATATATTAAGAAAGGGTGTCCAAAGCCCAAATATGTTCTAAAATGACTTTCCAGTGTGATACTACATAAAATCAACATTTTTTTTGATAAACATTTTGGTAGCATTTGTTGGAGATGGTCTATGTGTCTCACTTTTCACTCATCATTGGAACTGCAGAATTTATGTCCCTATCAATTACAGAAATTTGCACCACCTTGCCAGCAAACTGCAGCTGTGCCTGAAGCAAGACAAACTGGGTGACACAGAGGTCACATGGCATGCAAAGTTACAGATAGAAGCAGATTCCAGCAAAAAGCCTGACATCATTCTAGCTGTTAGGCTGTGCTGTCTCCATTTCACTTCTCTCGCAGACAGTTTCTCACTGAATCCAAGACTCTTTTGAGTTTTGCCCTTGGTTTCTGTTCTCATAATAGTTACACTCATTAAATGTCAAAGGAGACTCATGAAGGCAACAAGAAGATAGGTCAAGCAGTACAGAAGAAATTTCTGTGTTAGACAAAGCAATGAGACACAAATCATCTAAGATGGTAGTCTGGAGAAAAATGGCTTGGCAAACCAAAACGAAGGCCGTAAAGACACAGAATCATGGAATCGTTTGGGTTGGAAGGACCTTAAAGATCACAGCCTTCAGTGAGAAAATTCACTTAAATGAACCAAACATGAGAAGGTCCACACTGCTCTTTGCTCCTTTGGGTTTGTTTTTCTCAGTTTAGATCAGATCTGCCTTTGAGCTCTTTCTGCCAAACTCTTGACAAGTTTAATTTTGAAAACTGACAACAACGAGGAAGCTTTTAACTGTTTTTATATTAATCTACTTCAAACTCATTTTTATCTAGCTACAGGCAGGGTTTAATCAATTACAGGTTCTTTCTCTAAAGAAGGCCTTAGCTCAACCACAGTTTACACTGTGGCCTACATTACTAAATTCCAATGGCATTTAACTTTTCAAGGTCTTTCTTTAGAGTGGTAACACTAAGTTTTACATGATACACAGACAAGGGTTTAGGAAATGCCAGATGGTTACTCCTAAAAGGATTCACTGATGGACTACACCACCACTAATGGAAAACTGAAGAGCACACTTAGCCAGAATGTTGTCAGGCACTAGGATTTCTTGCAACCCATCACACACACACACACAAAACAACAAAAAAAACACCCTCTTTCATGCTTACTGGGAAGCTCCTGGAAGAGCCTCATTTTGCATTCCCTGCAAACCCCCAAACTCCCTTGGATTTCACTAACAATTTTGAGTTGCACAAACATAATTCCCTCTCCAACCAGGAACTTCTGCCAGAGCCACAAAAGGCATGACTCTCCTACAACTGTTAGCCAGAAGATTTAGCCTTTTTGAGCTCAAATTGTCAAGCTATTCTCTAGCTCTGGTAATTCCAGGTTCAGTTCCTGGTAATGATTAGGACAACAGTTACTTCATGGAGAACACAGAATCCATCTCCAAGCATTTCAAAAATTCTTTATATAGAAGAACACCTTTAGTTTTATTTTAGTAGGCATAAATGTATACCCACATACTCTCTCAAGATATGATGGGGGGGGGGAAGCATTGAAAACTGATTTGTAAGAGGAGATGCAGATTAATAATATAAGGTTATATAACACAAAATGGCACATAATATTAGGAATCATTAACTGCAATAAAAACCAGATGTCACTGTGTCTATAACAACCCTGCAAAATTCTACTTGTCTGTTACCTCTGGGGTTTTTCTTTTACATATACACTTACATGTTTAAACTTGCTATTTCCATAGCAAAGACCAGTCAAGGAGCTTCCACGTCTGAGCTTATGAGGTTTGATAATAATTTTCTACATTTGCCTAGCATAGAACAAATTGATAATACTTTTCTAAATTTGCCTACCATAGAACACGTAACAACTGCAAGCAGCTGACTCAAAAAATCACATAATATTATCTATGTATGCATTTACAGCTTGTGTTTAGGAGGAAAAACACATTCAGTGAGAGAACGACATCTTTTTAAGCATTTAAACAAAAACACACACACAAAAAAAAAATCAGAGCAGAATTAAGGCTTACAGGCAGAAAGATATACAGCAATAATTGCATAACAGCCTCCTTGATTTTCTGCATTGGCTTGAGGAAGCTCACTGTATGAGCACACACTCTTTGCTTGACTGTAGCTTAACACAGAAACTGCTTAAAATCCCAACTCTGGAAAAACTTCTGAAAGAGCTTAATTTGAAATTCTGCTGCAGTCAGTGGGACATGCTTATCCATATTTATATGCTTGGCAGCTCAGGACCCAAAAGATCTACAGCAGGTTCCTCTTTCCCCATGCACATTGAGGTCTTTTCAAATCCCACCAACCACTTAAGGAACTCCAGGTCTCAGCTGAATAGAATGCTTACAATAATCTGGAGTGCACAGTCTAGACAACCCTCATCCTGAGAACATATTTGCTACCACAGGGCACCAAAAGTCTGCAAAACATTGTAAAGAAGTAAAGAATTTCCTTCCCTTTGGAAACAGTGAACTCCATGTGTTAACCTGGACTCTCTATCAATTGCTTTTTTCCTACCTCCCCGAAATCTATTAAGGGTCTAATATCATACTGCATTCCTGGAGGGATCAACAAATCTCAGTATGTAAGCTAATTGCAATCCTTGTTGTCTTGAGCAGTAAAAGTCTACGTGTTTACATCTTTCATCAAGTTGAAAATGATCACCAAAGCAATAGGATGACTTGACTTCTGTCTTCATAGAGAAGAAAGTGCAAGCTGTTGCAGAAAAAAATAACATTTACTGATGATATACAAATTTTAAGACAGAAAAGTGTGAACAAACAAAAGCTGTTTCATCAAATTCTGTAACAGAGATACTCAAAGGAAATGCCAATATGCCTTACATTAATAGGATGCAGTTGCTGGCAAGTAGTTAATCCTTTCAAAATCACAGAATCATAGAATGGTTTGGGTTGGAAAGAACCTTAAAGAACATCCAGTTCCAATCCCTGCTGTGGGCAGGGACACCTTCCACTAGACCAAGTTGCTCAGACCCCCACCCAACCTGGCCTTGAACACTTCTAGGGATGGAGTATCCACAACTTCCTTGAGCAACCTGTTCCAGTGCTTCACTATCCTCACAGTGAAGAATTTCTTCCTAATGTCTAATCTAAACCTGCCCTCTGTCAGTTTAAAGCCATTGCCCTTTGTCCTATCGCTATGTGCCCTCGTAAAAAGTCGTTTTCCAGCTCTCTTGTAGTCCCTTTAGGTATTGAAAGGGTGCTACAAGGTTGCCCCGAGAGCTTTCTCTTTAAAAGACATCAATGATGCTGAAAATGATGAGACTGAATTACCTCATTTCCCTGCATAGTACATTCTGTTTGTTCTACCATGGGAAAATCCCCTATTTTTTTAGTTAACTTCAAAGTTTATTTTGGTGCAAATTTCCACTCCGATACAGCCATGTGACCACCTGACCTAAGCTGTAGTGTGGCAACACACATACATACTACCCTTCCTCCTGCAGCATCTTTTGCAATGTGTGCTGTTCACAAGCCAAAGGCTCTTTCACCAATAGACCCTTTATTGGGAAATTAGGTAAACTGGCCAACTATGTGTACCAATTAAAGGTAAAACACTGATAAAAACTGGCTAGAGGAGCAGAGGTTTATAGCAAGAAAGAGGAAGCTTGATGAAGGGAAGAGCAGGAAAAAAGATAAAAATGGTCTCTGAAAATTAGAACAATTTAATTTGTGTTGTATACATCATGTATTTACATGTCACCATGATAATAACAGGATCTATCAAGAAACAACATCCCTGTATGTGCAGAGGCCCAAACAGCCCAATGGTTTTGTACAGGGCTCTGTTGGGAAGACTTGTCCAGGAAAGGTCTTACCCAAGACCCTTACCAGAACCTGGAGGCAGTTTGTAACATGCTCCCTGGCAGAGCCGAGACACCAAGAAAGTGGGATGACGGCTGGGCATGGTTTTATGGAGCCTAGCAAGGCCCACACAGTGCAGTTGTGTGCCTACATCCCTTTGCAGACCTATCTGCTCGAATTTTACTCGAGTTTACACAGGCCATCTGTGTAACAGCCCAAGTGGCAATGCCGCTGCACTGCCGCCCACTGCACCAGTGACTGAGCAGCAACGCCGTCTCGCTCTTTCCAACCACCTTCTGCCACAGATCTCTCCACTATGAGCCACTGATTTGGAAACAAAAATCCATGCAGGGACATTTCTCATGGAAAGCAGAATTAAACACCCTGGGCACCAATCTGCAAGGCAGTGGGGGTCTGAGAGGCAGATGCCCGAGCAGGAGCCGATCTGGTACCGGTTAGAGAGACACTGCTTTGAGTACATTTTGAAAAGCTTACATATTGCACAGTTCCTTAGCTACTCCACACTGTGCTTCTGTACTCTGCACTACAAAATCTCCCAGTGCAGTAGGTGGGCTGGCTATTTTTAAAGTGCTTTGGATGAGTTTAGGCTGATTATTATGCCTCTTTGATTTTCCTCATTTTTGCAAAAGAGACTGAGTTTTGACTCAGAAAAAATTACGTCTGGCAAGAGAAAACAAAGTCAGTCTTTATAAAAAATTTACCCAGAACACAAACCTAAGTACATGACA
Organism: Grallaria varia; assembly: GCA_013396735.1. Lineage (NCBI taxonomy): Eukaryota > Metazoa > Chordata > Aves > Passeriformes > Formicariidae > Grallaria > Grallaria varia. The sequence goes on from VWZG01002315.1 coordinate 377,586, forward strand.
AATCATTTTGATAAGTGGTTAATAAGTTAATAAAGATACTATTCATCAACCCATTGGAGTTGAACATTATAGTGATTTATAATTCTCTGGAATGTTTTTTACTGGTGTATTTATAACTGCTTACACCACATGGTCCTCACATGGCTAACCAGCTTTGCAGGATCTGTTTGTTATTTAAGAAAAGCATATTAATGATATCTTAAAGTGAGTGACCAGACAATAAAATTAAAGATATATTTTATAATCTAACTAAAGAATTTACTAGATCATTCTTTCAATAACTGTTAACATATTAAGCCAGCGGCAGTGATGCATATATACATAATAAAGAAGAAAGTGAAGGTTACAATGGAAAACTATTCAATAGCTGTTGAAAGTGGAACCTGGTGATCTGCAAAGCTCCCTAGATGCTGCTGAAGCCATTCTCAGGTTAAAGAGTTTGAAGCTTAACCTCAGGAAGTGTTTGAATAATAGAGTGTCTTATTAATTCTTGCTGGCAGAGGTGAGAGAAGGATGTTGTATGCACTGTGTCCTTTGTCATGTAGCTGGCACTGCTGCACTCTCCTAGGGCTCTGCCAGAATAGCTAAGGAAGACCTCACCACTTCTTCCTGCTGCAGGCACTCGGTGTTCAGATTGCACTGACAGTTGCTGCAACAGAAGGGTTATGAACTCTTGCACTTCCACAACTCAATTTCAAACAGACTTTCAGTGCCAACAGTCTTGCACAAAAGCTTGTTTACTGATCAGGAAAATGAACAGAAAAATAATGCAGTTGCTCCTGTGTCAAAATTTAACTGGACTGTACATATTGTAGGACCCAAGGTCCTATAATTCACATCCAAATATAGACTTGGACACATAGGAATACGGCAATTTTAATACAAAGATAATTTCTAGAAAAACACTGTTTGAGTTTTATTGACTACTTAGAAAGATAAACTAAACAGCCAGCTTGTCCTGGAAAGCATCAGACTCTTTTTCACAAATGACTGTGATCTGGTTAGTGGGGCACAAAGCCGGACTGAGAACATCTATATTGCATGCACTCTCTGGGTCTGAACTTGGGGCTTGACCCAAGAGATTTACCGCTGCTGTGTATGCATTTGGATGATTACCTTCCTCCTTGTCTCTATTCTTTTGAGACCTAGCACTGTATTAATGCTTTTCCCTAGTTTCATCTAGATGACTCGACTTTGAACTGGAACAGAGCAGAGGAGACTGGCTTGCACAGCAGCCCCCAAACTTTATCCATACAGCAACTACAATAATTAACAGCCACTTCTGTCACCGCCTCTTTGCACTGAATGGAGATCTCTGAGCAAACAGATCCTTGCACACTAGCCCCAGGAACCTTGGGAGGCTGCAGAATCATCAGTAAGGAAACTCGCAATCCAGAGTCTGACATGAGCTGTGTGGACTGATGGTAAGTTACGTCACAAGCCAAGCAGCTGAAGTCTGAACAAAGTGCAGCTGCAGGCAACCCCTCCGTTCTGTTTCCAGATCAGATAATGAGTTGTTTGTGATTTTGAACACTTCTGTTTGTTTGTTTTGCACCTCTCTCTGAGACCCTCTTTGTCTGACCTGTATGCACTCCCAAAAGATCTATCTGAACCAGGATATTTCTCATTGCAAATGCTATGTCAGCAATTTAGTGCATCACAGAGCTTCTTATTAAATTCAAATTTGCCCTTGTACTTGGAGTCCTATGGCAGGTACTTGAGAACATCACTGGTGTATCAAAAGCAGTTATTCTCTCAGTGGCTCCAAGGATGATATTGCAGAGTACCATTTAAGGCATCCCACTTGCAGTGTGAACAGTCCAGCACTACTTCTTTTCTATGCACACAGCCCTAAGACGTGCAGTCACTGCAAACCTTTCTGTTGGTAAAGGTGCAATGCTGACACACACTCTTAGAACTGTATGGGGTCATGTCCAGTCAAACCCTGGTCATTTTGCAGCACAAATGCACTCTGTGTGTTTATACCATGCCTGAAGCATTTTGATACAGTTCTGTGTCATTTTTTAAGGTTGTAAAGTCCTCCAAGACCACAGAAAATCTCTAGAGAAATGAAAACAAAGCAGGAATGAGATGTAGAAAAATAAAAAAATTGCTACACTAGTCTGTGAACTTCATGAACCTATTAAAGAAACCCCACATGCAAAATGCAATATAGTGCTAAATTCCAGCACCCATTACTCACCCTGCTTTTGCAACATGAGTAAGTCATGAGGGGAATAAGTTACTGCTCTGCATGAGACATCCGTGGTTCGGTATAACCTGGACCACACTGCATGAGGGATTTTCTGTCCCAAAAGCAAAGAAGAAAATTGAGTGAAAAAGAAAGTAGAAAAAGATGACAATGTGAAAGTTCTAGCTCAACCTATTGTCACAGGGACAAAATATGAGTTGCAGTTACATATATATGCCCCGAACTCTGATTTCAGAGTAGATACACATACCTTGTTGTTGTCATGCATTTGCCATGGGACAGATGAGTTTGCTGGACATTAAGTACCTTCTATTTTTTTTATAGGGGGGGACAAGAAGGATCAGATATTTTTTATCATCTTTAAAGTTACTGGAATTTCTTTTCAACCTTGTTCTAGCTACAGCTTAGTTTTCTCCAAGATTCTAAGCATACCCTACCCCTTGATGTGTGGGCTAGGCAGGTTTTAGAAATGGAAAAGAAACAAATTAGGAAATTGCCTCTTGCTTTTTTATTCTCTCCTTACTTTCCCAACCTTTCACTGTTGCACATAGATTCCAAGTTGCATACCCACTGAGAAACGCAGGGCATGTTAAATAAGGGGTAGTTTGATCCAGTGACAAACTCTCCTGCCCATTCCATTACCAGGCATTCCATTGTGATTCCAACACTTCCTATCTTCCTGCACTTCCTATCTTCTTTCTGTGGTCTCTTTCCCTTTTCCTCTTTTTCTTGCTTCTTTTGCTCCTGTATACACAAGGACCCACCTCTGCACTATCATAATCCATCTCACAGTTAAAAAAAAAAAAAAATTGTGACCTTTTGTATCAAAAATAAAAAGCTAAGTAACTGTGAGTTATGAGAAAGAAGGAGGTTGGACTTAAGAACAATGTACCAAAGAAGCAAAAATGCCCATATTGGGCCAATGTAAACTTTCTGTGGTAGTCGGGGTGGGGAGGGGGAAGGTGAAAACACATAGGAGACTAACCTGTTAAGTTCTCAATGTTTCCTTCAATTAGTGGTTTGGGGATTTCCCGTGTGGCAGCTGGCATCCAGACTACCATACTCCATATCCATACAAAAATTTCTTCAATTAATTTTTCATTGACCTCTCATTTTGTATTTGTGAGAAACAGTAATTCATTGTCATCTGACTCTTTTTACAGAACAATTATGCGATGCTTCCACTAGCACTCTGTATGACTGCCGACATGCCACATCCAATCCATAGAGCCATAAAGTTTGTTTCACATCCAATCAACAATCACAAGCTGGTATTTTCTTCCACAATAAAACCAAAACAACTATCATTATATTCCATCTGTTATCTGGCTTCAAGCGAGTGTTTAAGGGCAGCTCTGGAACCATACACATTTCTCAAACTACCTCTTCTAATTCATTACTCTGTAGTGCCAATGGCCATGTAGTACAAATTAACTCGTACGTTTTTGGATGTATGCCTGACGGTGAATGCCAACCCCTGATTTTCCACAGTCCAGACTACACACACTCACAATGGTTGTAATGCTTATGATAGTGCTTTGTTAAATGGCAAATCTGAAAAGAGGGTTAATGTTGCCTTAAGAAGATCAGATGAACAAGGTAGACACTATAGTAATTTTAGTCTACTTTTCAAGAATTGCTGGACAGTATGTGATATATCTATATGCAGAACAGAGCTTGTATGTTCTTGTATTTCAAGAAATTTCAACAAATTTGAATAAAACCCCTCAGGGTTCTTTCAGGTTTTGTTGGCAGTTTTTCCAGAATTTGTGTCATTTCTGCAGCTGCATATCATAGGGTTTTCAGAATGGGTTGACTCAGACACACCCAAGTATTCTTGTAAGGCTCTGTTATTTACAAGCCACTTTGTTAAAATGGGCAGTTATGATTTGGCTATACTCATTACTTCGCTTTCATTGTCTTCACATACTTTCATATATCTTTGTCTTAATACTGCTGGGATTCCTAGCAACATGAAGAAACTTAAGACTTTCTGCTTCAAAGAATTCATAACCCAAACCCAAAGAGTCCCACTGACCAAAGTGAATTTTGGTTCAAGTTAAACATGCAGAACACGGTCAAGAGTAACAGCAAAATCTAAACCTCATTCAGAGGGATAATATGCTCTGTTTCTATCCTTGTGATTTTCTGCAAGGATGCTTCCTTCACAGTGGCTGAAATTCTGACTTCACCAACATCACCCACTAACCCTCTAGGGAAGATTTCGCAGATAAGGTTTCACTGGCACATGCACCTTACAAGTTAAATCACTTATTCTGTTATTTCTAGTTTGAGAGCCAGCTGCGTAGACAATCATCAGAATGTTTACTTCTCAAAAGCAAGTATGAAAAGAAAGATATGAGGGACGAAGAATCCTGAACTCAAAAACTTAAGCAGTCATTTCCAATTTTTCATATATCTAGTGCAATTTTCTTAATGATTGTGGCATAATTCTAAATTACTAACAGGGCATTTGTCTTTTTCATTTATTTTCTTTTCTTCTTTTCCCTTTATGTTTGCAGCTGCAAATCAATGCAAACTCATTCAGCAATTACCCAGGAGAAAACTATTTTGTAAAGTGAACATTGTGCTTTGAGGACCTCTCTGAGAACTTTTACCAATGTTACCCCCTGGGCCTTTCTGTCCTCCAATCCCTAGTTAGAAAGCTTGCATTCTCACTAGCTATCCCTTTTTAAGTACGCTTTTGTAAAACTGCACTAAAGTGAAAAATGTTCATGAAGAACTTTCGTTTATTATTTTAAATAGCAAAGGTAGCACTCCTGCCTCAATCCTGGCATCTTATAGGTTTTCATTTTTTAAAATGTTGGCCAAAAATAGCAATAAAATAGACCAATTCCCAGTTTCCTATGTTACAGCCAACAAACTGATTACATTATTACTGGATAACATCACCTCTTTGGAATCAGGCTGCTAGTTGAGGTCTTATTATAGCAGTGAATTCACACTGCCACGGTTAGCAATGTCAGCATTTCAATTGTAATACTCTCTTCCTCCTCCTTCTCCTTTCTTTTCTCAAAGGACTGAAATTTGGACTTAAAAATGAACTTAAGGTTGAAGCACTGACAACATAATCCTTGTCCCTAAATCCCTGACTTATCATTCTAGCAGATTTCTGACAAGTAGATTCAGAGTATTTTAAAGTACAGGCCCAGTCACACCTTCATCCTATATCCAAAACTTCAGCGCGTATGCAGAGAATGTACCATTATCTTCATGGGTTGAGTTTCTTAATAAATGAGCTTTTAATAATATCATCACTATAGGGAGCCACTACTTTCAAAACTGTGCATCCAGCTGTGGACTGGAAGACATGTCTTGCCACAGCTTCAAAATTCTGTTTCAGAACAGGGATGTCATGCATGTAGCATGTTTCTCACAAGCACTGCTTGTTCTGAGCTACGCACTGTAAAGGATCTGCAAAGGCTCCACCTGGGAGCTCTGAGCAGAAGTGGGAGACCTGTTGCGGGCTCGCCGCGAAGGCATCGGCCATCCGTTCCGGCTGGGGCGTGCCAGGAGGACTCCATGGAAACCGCGGGCGGCTGAGACCCTGCAGCCCGTGCGCCGAACGGCGATGGCACCGGCGCTGCCCGGCACGGGCTCCCCGGGTCCCTGGCCCGGCTGCGCCCCGCGTCCCCTCCCCGGCCGCGCCGTTCAGCGGGCTCCGGGCTGTGGTTTGCCTTCGTCCGGGTGTAGGCGGGGGCTCTCCCGCGGGCACAGGCCGGGCACAGCTCCGGGGCAACGCTCGGGGCCACGGCCGGGGGTCCCGTCCCCGGCCCGCCCGCCCGCAGCAGCCCCGGCGCCGGTGCGCGGCCCCGCCGGCCGCCC
>VWZG01002315.1:390565-414540 GCA_013396735.1 Grallaria varia
TTTTTTTTTATTCTGAGCTGCCAGGAAAACAATACAGTTACTCTTGCCGGTGAACTGGGTGCCGTGCCTGCCGTAAGTCATGAGACATATCGCCAGCATGTTTTGGGGTATGCAGCTGACACCCAAGCTGATACATCTTTTCCCAACAATCAAACGTAGCTTGCAACCTGCAGGCAGTGACGGGAGATGGCATTTCTGTCACACTGGGCATACATGCTTATACCGTCTCCTGTTGCTCTGATGGTGATTTGAGAGCAACCCACCTGACATATTGCCTGAGCCCAGGCTCTAAATTTCATCTCCTCCACACAGGCGTTAAGGAATGAGCTGTGCAAAACTAGGCTTCTCTATGAGACTGAATACACAGCTCTTCCCTGTTCTCCTGAGAACGACATATCTTGAGACTGTGCTGGACATTGGGAAATTCTCTCACCCCAATACTCATGTCAACTGCCCTAACGCTTGTTTAGGGAACCAGCAACAATGACTGTGTCCTAAATTTCATCAGTCTCTGGTTGTCTTGCTTTAGAATCTTCTGTCCTAAAAATCTCTTACCAGGCATGGGTATTGTTTGTATCCTCTGCTGAATCGATATGGAACATTTCTGCGCACTGTGAAACAGCCACTGAATATTTCTCCCGTACGTCTGTGCCAAATTCAGTGGTTCTTACGGAGATCATGTCAAGTCAACTTGTAAAGAGCTTCAGGGTCTGTAGGTAACACGAGCTCAATAAATATCTGCCTGGATACGTTTCCTTACCTTTTTCTCCAAACATACCTCTGGGTTTGTCAGAGAACCCTGGGGAAGCTGTAACCGTGATGAAGGCACTAACAGCATGAATACATGCAGGATTAAGAGTGCTACCAACTGCAGCATGTCACTGCTGCCTGCCCCTTACTAAAGCACAAAAGTCTTGTGACTGGCATGTCCCCCACTTCACTGGGTTACATGACACATGCCAGAAAATGTGTCAACCCACTCCCCATCTCTTCAGCATTATTAGCCCAGGGAGGGAAACGCAGCCAAAGAACACGCACACAACTTTGACAGGTTCTGCCTAATCCACCCACATAATGACATTTCTTATGCTAAGTGCCAGAGCGGTGTAGGGAGGCCACTGTCTGTACCAGCTGCTGGCAAGTCAAAGTTAGTTTCATGGTTATGTTTAAGAGATAGCCTGATGTTACATTAAGAAGTCTTTGTCTCCTGTGGTGCAGCGCTCAGAGAATAACATCAAAAGCCTTCCTAATTCACCCCCCGGGTCATCTGATTATAGGCATGGCACAGAGCCATGCTGCCCCAGGAGGCTGTGAGCCACGACGACATCCATGACTATCCTCTTATTCCATGGAAGGAAGTAATGTGCCTTGAGCATGAAACAACCAGGAGTAGATTACATCCTTCCTCATGTCAGCTTAGCCCTGCTGGCTGTTGGGGCAGGCACTGGGGAGGCAAGAGCAGCCTCTCATATCCCAGCCTTGCTCCTCCCTACCCCTGCCTCAGGGAAGCTGTTCCTCCCCATGCTGGGACATGCCATGTGGGCAAACCACACGAGAGGGTTTTGCTCAACCAGGCGAGGAAGATGATGCTCTGGCTATCTTCTTCAATGTGGCGCAGAGTTACATGACATGGTGATACATCCTTCTCTTCTCCAACAGGCCAGACATATCTCATCATGAGGATGCTGTGAGTTCTCCATTCCTTGGCATTTGTCCTTGTAATTAGTCTATCTGTTTCTGATTTATTTATTTTCAGGCAGTCTTCTGCACCCTTGCTCCCTCGTTTGGGCACATGGGGCAAACCACAGACTTGCCCTTAAACTACAGAGAAAAACAAAATCAGAAACAGACTAACCACAAGAATCAATAGCAAGGGGCAGAAAGCACGTGATTGGATACTGGAGCTTCCTTCAGAGATCCATCTGCCTCTAAATGTGATGTAACGAGGCATCTGCAAAAGGGGGTAACAGATTCCTCCTCGTAACCTGACTGGCAGGGTAAAACTATGCTGGCTCAGGGAAGCCAAGGCATGTTTAAAAATCGTTTCTAAGGAAGAAAAAGAAGTCCACTTTGTGCTCACAGAGCTAAAGCAATCGCTTTCAAGTCTGACGTGATTCCTGTTAGTGTTATTGTTGCTTCCTAGAATTTAGGCTTGAATTTGGCAGAAGTCGAGAAGCCAAGACATACACAGAACCATTTGTGAGAATCAGTGTGTCTGTGTGCATGGGCCAATTCTTTCCTGAATAAACACCAGTCACTGGGCTGCTGGGTGAAGTGGCGATATAAGATGGCAGTCAGACATGTAGGCTCATACCCATGAGGAAAGGCTATTTAAGGATGCAAGTTACCTTTTTTCCTACAAATAAACACAACCAGATAATAAACCACATCTCTCAGTGCCATTAAAATATATGCGTTATATTCCATAACTATTCCTTGTCTGTCTCCCAACAGTAGCATCATTGCCTGGGAGGGAATATCAAGACATTAATCAAAAATAGATGAGCAGTACAAGAAATGCAGAGCAAGCTAATGAGTATAAATATCTTCCCACATATCCAGAATATAGGAGCTGTCTAAAAGCATTGTGATTAGAGTCAGTACACTCTATCCAGCCACACAGACACCATGCAACACTGTCGTTCCTATACTGAACATCTCATTTGAGTCCCTGTGATTCTGCAGCCCTTCATCAGGTGAACAATGTGAAGTCCTTGTTCATGTGATAGACCAAACAGTAGAGAAATCCTCCAGACAGACCTCTGCTTATTTCTGACTAGGAAGGATAAATCTTTCCTTCTTTTGGAATCCACAGAAATACAGATGCAAAAGCAGGACATGGATAAATGAGAAGATAAGGTATTGCTCCTGCAAGAAGAACATCCTGTCTTCAAAATGGGTGAGTACTTCCAAACTTTCCAAATATTTCATTGCCCTCCAAATAGATCATAGACCTGCCTCCCTCTTCTTCCCAGATACTTTCCAGCATTTTAAGCCATAATAGAAGCAAGCAGAAAACAGAAGTTTCTTTTGGAAAAAAAAAAGAGATATGAGACAAATAAAGGGAGAAAAAAATAACAAAAAACTCCAAACGAACAAACAAACAAAACAAAACAAAACCAAAAACCCTGAGGATGCCTTAAATTCCGTAGTCAACCTCCTGGACACTGCCACAGAATTTTGCATATCTCCATGAAGATGTAGCTGCTTTTGGTTGATCATAAGCAGAACTTGGGGCAGCTGTATAAACAACAGAATTCTACACCTACAGGTCTTCATTCATTCCCTCCAGTGAGGCTTTTAATTTGACTGGCAGCTAGCCTATCTGGGCAGCTGATAAGAGAAGAAAAAAATGACCCTCCAATCCTTGCATCGCCACTGCTTTTCCTCTGGTTCTCATCACAGAAGTGTACAAAGAATTAAAGAGCTCTCAATACATTTGCAGCCAAATATTTACCCTAAGTGAGGTAGATTATATTTGCTTATTGTACCTATTGCCATGCTGGCATGTGTTCAAGACTGTAATTCCTTGGAGTGCTATTGAATAGTTTAAAAAAAAAAAAAAAGACAAAAAACAAAAAACAAACAAACAAACAAAAAAAAAAAACAACCAAAGAAAAAAAACCAGCTTTGTTTATAAAAAAGAGGTTGCCAATGAGTGCTCATTCGGTGTTGTCCAGGGTATAGTACCTCTTGAACCCACACGCCTGGCCTTCTGGGCGCTTGGCGTTCTCTCGCTTCACAAACAGAGCACTGGGGACAGTCCTGGGATGCAGCCAACCTACCTTAGCCTCTTGCAGGGTTATTAAGAGTACTTTGAAATTGTCTCAGGCATTTCATGGAGAGAAAACATAATTAAACAATGTTCAGAGGAAGCATTCTTTAAGGAAATACAACTTCATCTTAGCTGGCTTTTTTGAGATCATACTTATTTAGACAACATTTTTAATGGAGACAAATTAAAATATTATTTACATTAAATGATATTTAAATTATTGTTTTCCATAAAGTGAAAACATTTAAGTGGTTCCTTCTTTTGTCTAATCTTGTTTTGAACTTTATATAGTGTTCATGTATTTAACATTTCTCCTACTAAATTGAATATTTTAATGTCATTATAACTTTTGGGCTTTCTGGTGTGAGAATGATTTGACACTTATGGAACACTTCCATCATGCCAAATATATTTTCTTTGAATTTTCAATCCCTGAAAACTTCAACACCTTCACTTTTTTCCCAAGTGCTGGAATTTCCCATAGAATGAGAATTGTGTTTACTGACCAGCTCTGCTAAAATTTCTTTCTCTATTAAAAAAAAAAAAAAAAAGAGGGAGAGGAGGACGGTGTCACAAATCTACAACCGTAAACTTGTCAGAATGCATTTCTTATTGTTGGCTCATATGTTGCCCTCTTTTGGTAGCTTTTGTATTGTACTACACATAAAATATTTAACAACTGCTGTAGCAATTCAACATTCAAAGGGGACTGAGTAGCGAATGTTAGAACTAAGTAAATGTATGAGGAGAGCAATAGGTTGTGAGTTAGGCTCTTCAATAGCTTATGGAGACATCTTGTTGGGAGAGGAAAAGCACTAGGGAATGAATGAATGAAGCAGTACAATATAAAACTGGACTATAAAGGTTAATGAGAAAGAAGAAAAAGGAGAAGGATCTGTATGCACTCACTCATGTGAATAATTTAACCCCATATCCTGACTTCAGTCTTGTGATGACAAACACAACTTTCGAGTATTTGTTCCATCAAGGTTTGTAAAGGGACACCCCACCCCAGTTGTCACTCACTTGGTTTTTCCCTGTTACTTATTTCATAATCTATGCAGAGGTCTTATTAAATTCATATGGATATTGACTAGTCAAGCCCAGAAGTGTGCCTGCTAATTTTCCAAGGCTAAATCCCTAACAAAGTCAACACTTTTTTTACTAATACATTTCTGAATGATAAATATTACAGGTTTTTATATGCAGTGAATTGATAATACTAACTATAAAATCATTTGACACTTGCTGCATTATAAGCCTAGAATCATTATTTAAGCAAAACACTGAGGTGTTCATTTTTTCCAGGAGAGAGGGTTTTTTTTCCCCACTATTTCTGAGTAGAATTTGAAAAAGAACCCATCTCAGTCTGTGGCAATGATTAGGAGTCTGAGGAGATGGGTATTAACCTCTATTGAGTTTCAAAAAGAACTGAGTACTAACTCCCCTAAAATGCCATTCTTAGAGAACAAACTGCTTGCTACTTCAGATAATTCTCAGTTTAAAGCGCAATAAATGGTTACACAGAGGAGATATTCCCACCGTATCTGTGAACCCAGTTCAGCATTTCACAGCCTTATTCTTTAAAGATTAATTTTCCTTGGTTTGAAAATCAGCATCAGGAATTCAGCCTCACAGGAACTCTTTTATGAACAGTTACAGAGGTGATTTCAGAGCCCAGAAGGGAACCATTCTTCCCACCTTGAATTGTGGAGCTTTTGTGGCAACCATATATGATCAGGAAATCTTGGGATAGGAAAGAACTCCCAGCCTTCCAATGTAAAGATGTAAATTCTCCTGTGCTTTATTCGAACCTATCCTAAAGCCCCCAGAAATGTGAGCCTCCCGTTGAAAGACCATCTGACAGACTTCCAATTTACACCTTAAAAAAAACCAATTCACTCTAAAAGACATGATTTCACTGCTTTCCTCTCTCTCAGTTATATAGTGTTGGCTGGTTTAGGATTTTGCAGACCTTTGTTCCATGCCTAAGAATGTAGCAGCCCAGCCTTATGGAAATAGATGACTGCCGGCTGATTGCAGTGCAGCCAATATGCCCCTTTCAGTGGCCAAGGGCTCACAGATGTGACTTTTTGTCACGTTTCCTCGCAGGTCTAACCAAATCCCTCCTGCTCCAGAGTAATGAAGTGCTTTAACATATGCACTGTTCAACTTGATATGTAGTTCCTTTGTCAAAGCCACCTAGCAGGGCTGTAAAGAGAGTTGTAAATCTGCAGCACAGCTCATACACTTAAAGTTAAGTTTATGCTTAATGAGATGTTTGGTTTGAGCCTGACTCTCCCCCCAAAGTGTTTTATCCAGCCTTTGAATCGTTGCGGGATTTCTTCCAGCTCTTTCCAGTCAGTCAGTGGCGTCAATATTGAACCCAGAATCGAATGTAATAGCACAGAGCTTTACATGGGCACTGTTACCTCCCTGCGTCGTGACACATCTGTATGTGCACAGTCTTTATCACTATGCAAATTCATAACTCTCTCCCATCTAGTCTCCTCTCCACTATACCTTGAAATTCTCATCAGCAATACTGATGACCAGGACACGTACATTCCAATAGACCCTCTTTTTTGTTTTCCATTTTTTCTTCCATTTTTTTCCCCCCTGCAAGTTGTTTGGGTGATTTTGTACTCAGCTTTCTAATATCTCCCAGTCCTTTGATATAATTTATCTGCTGTCTTCTGTTTGCGTTCCTTCCTGCTTTAATATCATCAGCACATTTCACTATTGTGCTGTTTACCTCTACTTTGAGATTACCATAGAGATATTAAATAGAACACTGTCTGTCAAGAGTCCCTGCCATGACCCATAATACATTTCTACAAGCTACAACAATTGATTGTCGCTCTTTGCTTACATACTTTCTCTCATTTCAGTCTACACAGCAATGTTCCCCGCCAAAACAATTGGAGTTCTTTCTCTCAACATGAATACCTGAAACAGTGTCAAATGACACATTCAGTGCTCCATACATGCGCTCACCCACATTCCCACCCAGTCTGTGTGTCTCTCAGCTCACTCGCTGAGCACATGACCTTTCTTGTTGAGTGCCAACTTGGAGCATCCTGACCATAGCCTCGGTCCCCAAATCTGTAATATACAGGATTTATGATGCTGCATATTAACATGAAAGGCATGTTTAATATGTTTTATCTTCTACAATACCATACCAGTTGCTGGTCCTGATACTATTTGCCTGAATGTTTCCTTGGGATTAGTTGGATGACTTAGCTGTATGAAATAAGCAGAATTTGGCCTAAAATATTTAAGACATTGTCCTTGATTTATGGCTTTTGAGGTCAGAAAGGACCATTAACTATTCTGTCTAACCTCTTCTGTGCCATAGACATTACCCCATTTCCCATATCCTGAGCTCAATAATTTCTGCTTGGCTGACACATGTTTTCCATAAAGGGATTCAGTTTTGATATGTGCACAATCACTTTCTTGGGCAGTTTGTTTCAGCAGTTTGTCACACTTACTGCTACAGATCCAAGCCTCAATGCTTGCTTAAATTTACTTGGCTTACATTTCCACCCACTGATTCTTGTAATACATTAATCTGATGCAAGGCTTTTTTTTTTTTTCCTTGTTGTGAAGGTAATTATGCACTGTAATCCAGACACCTCATTTTGGTAAGGGGAACAAAACATACTTTCCAATCTACAAGCAGGTCTTACGCCTTTTCTCCCACCCTTTCTCAGATTTCTAGCACCCACTGCGCTGCAACACACCACAGCCATACAGTCAACTTGTATGTCCCCGCTAACTTCTTCAAAAAGGATGTTATTCCTCTTTCACACCATCAGATTGAGTCCTGTGTCCAGTTGCTTTCCCACAATGATACCAAAGACTATTCAAGCACTGCCCTTGGGATATGACTTCTATTGCGTCAATACGGACACTACATGATTTAAAATTCCTCTTTTCTGCAGAGGTCCTGCTCACCGAATATGGGCTGCTCCATCTTCACAATTTATTTATCATTCCACCAATTTTAATTTCCTCCCCAATTTACCAAGCATTGTTTTACCAGGGATGTACTTGTCTCTCAACCACTAAGGACAATTCTGTGGCCTGCCAAGTGTAACACCCATTTCTGCAAACTGACTCCAGAGCTTTCATTTAGAGCTGACAGCTGCTTTTTGACATCTATCAGTTAGTCTGTTCTTAATCCACTCAGCAGTCACTCAATAACTATTGTACAGCACTCATTTTTCCTAAGTGTTTAAACAGAGAAGGCAAACAAGTGTATTTGCATGCTGAAAAAATGGACTTAGAACTTAAACCTTGGAAAGTGTTAAAAAGCCTAATCCCCACTGGAGCCTAGATGCTTATAAACACACAGACTTACGTGACTGGTTGTAGGTCCACAGTTATGAAACCTCATGCTTTGTATATTTTTCTGTTGATATTAATTTCTCTTATTTGTGAAAGGCAAAACTTAGACTGTTGGATGGACCACACATTGTCTTTTGTAGTTACACACACAGAGCTTTCCTTTTGTTACTCTACATCTCCACAGGTAACTATTATTTTTCAAAAATAATTGGCAATGTCAGTGTAAATCTGTTAGATGATAATTGTCATATTATTGGGTGCAGATTATGTAGCTTTAGTGACTGTCATCCATATATTTAAATATCCTAAGTATTCCCTCATCTGTTTCACTCAATAGGATTTATTTATTTGTGTCACAGTGTTTCTTTCTTGTTAATTGCTTCAAGTTATTTTATGTAATTAAAGACAGATGGCAAAGCAAAGTTCAGTATCTCATCCATTTGTTAATCGGTGGCTTATGCAGCTCTATAAATGTAGCAGGGATGTTATGATTTTGGTGTTTTGTGTGCTGTGCTTTAAATTAAATACTGGGACCAATTCCTAGTTACGCTGAAGCCAATGACAAAAGCTTCCATTGACCAGGATCTCACAGTAGGAGACCATGGATGAGGAAAGCTGTGAGCCAGCTCAGTGTGGTGTTGATACTTCACGGAGGCACACAACTCACCCACCCCTACACCCAGGTCTTGTCCTGGACCTTTGCATGAACAGCGTCCACTGCTTGTCAGTGGGAAACGAGAAGCCAAGTCAGGGCATTGATGGAGAGGTTTATGGAAACCCACCACTGGTTTCAGCATTCTTTGGGTTTATGCTATTCTGGGGGAATTTTATTTTTTTTTCCATATGCAAGGGAGCAAAACATCTGTTTTCATTAAGGACATCTTGTTCTTCAGATTAGAGGAAATCACTAGGAAAGGAATAACAAACAAAAGTCTCCAGAGGAGAGAGAAGCCTGCCACGTGCTCCCTTGTGCAGCCATCTTGACCTGATCCAGGGTGCTGCCTGCAGCCTGCGAGCAGCACAGCCAGCCTGGCTCCGTCGCTCCCGCTCACTCCATGCACCACTCACTCCACACCCAACCTGCTCATGGGCTGGTTTCACCCCGGCTGTTTTTCACCCCCCAGATGAATCTGCAGAGTGCTCTCCTCGCCCTGCAGGCTGGAGTACACGGTAC
Source organism: Grallaria varia (assembly GCA_013396735.1). Taxonomy (NCBI): domain Eukaryota; kingdom Metazoa; phylum Chordata; class Aves; order Passeriformes; family Formicariidae; genus Grallaria; species Grallaria varia. The sequence continues at coordinate 399,871 of VWZG01002315.1, forward strand.
TATTTGGATGCCCTTATCCTTCCTCTTTCACAGAGAGAAGATTCATCGCATTCTTGCTGGTCTGCCTGCCCGTCCCCTGTGCTCCCGCACTGGGTGATGGTACCATTTGCACAGCCACCAGCGGCAGCAATGGGTTTCTGACCAACTCGCTTGCTCCTATCGTTCAGTCCAACGAGCAATTTGGCTTTATCTGTTTTGACTCAGTACGAGCCTGCTCCTATTGTTTCTCACATTCTTGCGTTTCCACCGCAGTATGTGACTGACAGAAAAGCAATTCCTCAATTAGACTACAAAGGGTGTGCTGGGAATTGCAAGTCAGCCTAAGGATTTGTGCGCTACATCGAATTATCACAACTGACACAACACTTCCAGCAAGGGAGTTTGGAAATATCAGAACCTCCTCCATCCCCTTGCCACCACCACCACTCCCCACCCCCACCTCCGCCTCCCACTTCCTTCCTTGGGAAGGCCAAATTAGAGAGAATAAGGATTCCTCATCGCTACCATGAGTCATGCTCACATTGAACACGTGGCTGATGAGGTCAGCGACAAGGGTTACTGGGCTTCAACTATAGAAAAAATGGATTGTTCTAAAAGGCACCACAGTCAGAGCAACATGAAAGAGAGGAATGCAGAAGGCACCAAGGCCCCTAAACCACCGGTGAAAGGGAAGTGCAGATGGACTCATGTTTCTCACAAGAATGAGCAGAGGCAGGTGGCATGGGACACTTTGCCCTCTTATTCAACTAACCTTTTGTCCCTTAGCATAAGCTTTTATTTTCTCCCCATGAATGTCCACAAAAACAACAAATTCACCTATTTTGCTCAGCCTGGGATGGGATTTTCTAAAGCATTAGCATCACTTATTCTCAGGAACATGCAGCGAGGCATATTTGAAAATAACTAAGTAATTTTTGCCAAGCAGGTGTCATGCGTAATCCCTATTTAAAATTCAGGTATTGAACTTGAAGCACATGCTTAAGTCCCGATAAAGACAATGTATTTTAAGCAAAGTGTAATTCAGCACATGCTTGGTTGGCTGCTTGAATCAGGTCACAGCTGAGGAAGGATTACGTGCACCAGCAATCCAGCAGTGGATTTTAGGATGGCACTTGAATTGCTAAGTCTACTACAGCAAATGCTTTTTTTCCTTTGTTTTTACTTGTGTGTGTGTGTGTGTGTGTTTGTGTGTGTGTGTGTTCCTGGAAAGCAAGTTTCATCCTTCAGGAAACCATCTGTATTTGGTACCTATTTGGCACATTTTTACCTATTGTAGAAAATGACAGTTGAAAATTCTGAAGTGCTTTAACCACAGAGAAAAAAATCTTCTAACATTGATGCTGAAACACAACTTCAAGTTTTAATGATTGATAGTTCCTTTTTTTCTTTCTTTTTTAATTGTTAAATGCTAAAGCAGCAAGAAAACACACTTTACAGTCTATTGCATTGGGCTCTTTTTCAGTAGGTTGGCTCCTGCCAACAGCAGGTTCAGAACTGCCAGTTCTAATTAAAAACTTTATTTTAAAGATACATTTCACAGTTTATTCATGGCACTCTGAGAAATTTAAATTGCTGGATTGAGCAAATGGATATAGTTTCTTTTCTACTGATTCCCAAGTAATGACATTAATTAATGGTTTCAGCAATTCATGATTGATCTACTATGTCTGTTGAAATCAATTTCTTCTTTTAGACAAGTCACCTAGAGTGGACTCCCCAAGCTGTGTCTATTTCTTCTCTCAGAGTTTAACTGTGTTTTATTTTCATTTGTAATTTTCTATTGCATCAGTCTAAAAATGGCCAAGGATTATTCTCGCCTCAAGAATTTCTGTGGCAAATGCTTTTGACAGTCCCACTTGTAAAGGACAGACAATTGCCATCATAAACCCTGCATAAGCAGCATTGTGAAATCTGTGATTTATAAACATATTGCATAGCAAAAAATATTTTGATAACCCATGCTTCTCCCTGTTGTGTCCAGTTCTCCAGCTCAGAAAAATACAAGTGAAACTGTTTTCTGCCTTCTAGATTTAGTGGGAAAACAGCACCTTCAAGAGTGAAGTCTTTCCTGCACACCAGATCTAGAAATGCCACATGTATGGGTGCCTAAATTTTACTTTAGCTTATTTCTCTGCCACCTAAGCTACACGTTGAATGGAGTTTCCAAGGAGCAAAATGTAGCCTAGCCTTTGGACTCGTCTTGATTTTGCAATTATTAATCAAATGCAGAGTATGAACTATACTTCTATAACTTGTTATCTTGTATCCTTTGTAACTTTTCAGGTTAAAAATATGGATTGTGTGATTATATGTTCTATTAAGGAATGAAATAATATATCATATCTTTATTATCTGGTGAGCATTAGCTACTGTAGAGCCTAATACCAGCAGCAAGCCCACCAAAAAACTTATCTAGTGACAGTATCAGATCAGAAAAAAAATCATTACAATTTGTTAGTGCTCTGTCTGCATTCTCACAATGACAGAAACACATCTCAGTCGCTTGGTGAACTCAGACGTTTGTGTTTACCAGCAGGTTCTAAAGCATGAAGCAGGCTAGAGATTCCTTAAAGAGTTACAGACTACAGACAGCATCTTCATAAATTTTGTCATTGAGATTCACTCCTGCTTTCTGATCACACAGAAACCTTCTGGTTTTGGTGGCTGAATAACAGCCCTGAGGCAAGTACAACTGTTAACATTTGAAAGTGCTAGCTGGGAAATATTTAATGCATTTTTAGCTACTTGTAACACCATTAAGCTGTTGGGGGGAAAAAAAAAAAAAGAAAAAACCCAACCAAATAAACAAACAAAATAACAAACAAACCAAATAAACAAACAAAAAGCAGTGGATCCTATCAGACGAGCCAGCTCTTCTACAGACCTCCAGCAGACACTGCCCAGGTCTTTGGTGGCTTACAAACCACAGCTTAAAGTCCACTGCAATGTTTGAAATCTCACTCTTAGAGCAGCTGAAAGTTCTTCACACCTGTATTTCTCTATTTACAGTAAGAGCTGGATCTGGCTTTAATTGCATGATAAAGAAAGACATATAATTTTGAGTAACAGACATTTAACTAAACCACCAATATATTCTCTTAATTCAAAGCAGGAATAGGGGGAACATCTCCAAATCCAAAGAATGTATTATATCATCAACTCCTTGTTTTTAAGTGGTTCCAAATCATCAAAAAGATTGTGTAAGAGCAGCTGATTCCCAATATAGATATCCTTTTCTTGGGCACTAAGTCGTGCCAAGACCCTGGCTGAAATTTTACAAGCGTCTCAGATTGTACTTTAAATAATAGTTATTAGTCATAAGGATTGGCTACCTTTCTTTTCTTTGAAAAGAAGCTATAAATGTATCATCATTTATTCATTTCTGAAATCATCACATTGCTCTCCAAAAGAGTTGGGTTAAATTTACAAAATTTAGGAGCATATGTTGTGGGACGTATTTATGATGCCCCAACCCCTAAACTCAAGTTTAAGAGAATGTGTCCCATCCCAGTTAATCCTATGAAAAGCATTTTCAGCCAGAAATAAGAACTTTTCTGCAAATTCCTGAAGGTGGGATTTCCTCTTCATTTATATAACACAATTTCAACCTTGAATAATCTGATAATTACTTTTAGTCTTGCATTGGTGCACCAGTTTTAAGATCCAGGCATTAACTAGGACTCCAAGTTAATAACAGCTATATGAACATGGAGGAAGAAAATTTTCCCTGCCCCAAAGGCTTTGCAATGTAAACTCCTAATTTAAAGTTGATAAATTTTACACACCACCTTACATAACAATCACAATGCCATAAAAGAGTGAACACATGCTTGTAATTAAAGCCATGGCAGTCTCATCCCATTGTATGGAAAATAGCTCTATCATAATGGTCCTGAGTTCATGCCAGAATAGCAGCTAATCATGGGAGAAAGATGATCTAACACTTACAGAACATGAAAACAGAAATGAAACATTCTGGTTCCAGCCTATTTTCTCCACACTTGTTGGGTGATCTCGTGCGTGCTACTTAAGCTTTCTGTCCCTCAATTTACCCATGTGCAGAACAGCAATAACAGTATTTATTGACTCAGAAACGTTTTGTAAGAATACATTCATAAATCATTAAGTCTCTTACGTATTCTCAACACGCTTTCTATGCAGCACCCGTTTTAGACACTCTGAGAAGCACACATGGACTACCAATTTTAGTCCCATAATCCCTCTAAAAAGTGGAGTTCAGGAAATATGTGGCAGGAGCAAATAGGTCTGTTATGGTCAAATCCTTTCTATTCCTGTCCTATTTGCATTTCAATTCCAATACACAATATGGATAAGGTTAGTAAATTCATTTTGTAATTACTTGGTTTATAACAGTTTACCAAATATATGTTCAGAAAGTCAGACCAAGATTTTCCACATAAAACTTGTGAAGCAACTCCTTGATTCTTAATATGTATGCTGTTTTCATAAGAGATACCAAATTCTCTGGAAATGAAAAAGGTCACAATAATACCTTACAAGGAGAGAAAATTTGGTAAATGCTAGTGCGGGTGACTTTTCATCTTAAAAGAATGTAAGAATATTGCTCAGTAGTCACAGCATCACTGTGTGCTTGTACCTAGCAGGAAATGCCAATACTAGATCATCAAGGTCAGTAGTTCCATTCATTGAGAAAACCACTCATGATATGAGAATGAATGAAGTCTCTTGAAAGTCAACAGTCTCTGATTCTCTGAGCAAGTTTCACAGTTCAGGACAGAGCCAGTCTATCAGTGGCATAGTTTCAGCATGTATTCGCCTGTAAAGTCACGTCCCAGTAGAGATAATGAGGTCCCATTCATGATTTGCCAAAGAAGTGCAGCAATTTAAGCCTGACTCTCTTCTGCTGGAAAATTGTTTGAAATTTGGACCTGATCCTACTTTCACTGAAGTCAGTGATAAGACACCACCTGATTTCAAGGGCGCAGCAGCAGACTTTTTGTAACACAGAGATCACATTAAATTCACTTATCCTTCTCTCACAGAGTGAAAAGCAGGTCACGGGTCTGACGTTTGCAGCAACAATGAGGAGGCTTTAGGAACTAAATGGGATGTAGCTGATTATTTCAGCACAAATTGAACTGAAGTACTAATGACTTACCGAGCATTATTCTTATATGTTGCACAACCAGCACATGATGATGTCCAGAAATAGCATAACACCATACTTTGTTTGGTAAAAGACTCAAGGACTGATACTCCATTCACTCTCATCAACATAAGTCAGAAGGCAACCTCACTAAAGTAATTGAGTTACATAAGAATAAAATTAGTAAGAGGAGACTTAGACGTGAAAAGGACCACTCCAAGCAGTGAAAGGGAAGAAGGTGTTGTCTGCCCCCAGCACTGTCCATCTGAGTCAAGGGCCACCCCAACCATCTGTGTTCCCTGGTGGGACTCCAGCAGCCACTCCTGTCACACAATCTGTGGTAGCTTTGCTCAGGGTGAAAAAAACCCAGGATGTTTGAGATCAGAGACAAACCAAGCAGATGGGACCAACCCAAAGAAAGCCACAGGGAAGATCAGGTTCTTACTTGAATTTTACTGTGACAAGTAAAATTCTCACCTTGGTCAGACACAGGCAAAGGTACAGTGCTGTTCTGAGCCACTTTGTCTGGCCATAGAGCTGACACATGGATTGCATTGAATATCCTGGAGATATGGTCTCCTTTTGGCACTTGTCCTATCTCCCTGGTAAACACAGATGCCCTCAGTAGAGAGGCCTTGACTGCTTCTGACATCGGCTCCTAATTCCCTGTATTTAGTGCAGGGTATTCAGGCAAGTTTTTCTCCAGTGCTCTAATGAAGCTTACCTATATACATTATTCAGTCCTTGGTGAAAATGCATATTTCTCAGTCCGGTATTCAGCTCCACCCTTTCTTAGCCATGTCACATTCCCTACTATGGCACAGTGAAACGCTCTGCTCACTGCCCTGCCGTATCCCCCTTTACTGCTCACGCAAGACCCTGCCCCAAATTGCAGGGTGCTATTAGGAGTCACCAGCTTTTACAGAGAGGATCACGCAGCCCCCCATAATGGCATCCTGCTGTGAGTAGCAGAGGACACACAGGTGGGCTACAGGTGACCACACAAGATCTCCCTGAGACACCATCTGTCAGTAAGTCAGGGAGCGCTGGTCTAACACCAGGAACTGAAAACTGACCTATGAGCCAGACTCTGTGGCTGGCAGAGCCATGCCCGAGCCTATTCAGTGAGTGTTCCCACCTTCTGAACTCAGAGAGATGCTGAGAGTATCACTATCCAGTCCTCTCATGTCTTTTACACGAACCCAGTATCATGTTCTAGCAAGACAGACACACTATTTCAAAACCAGTAGCATGCTCAGCAGAAGACACTTCACTCATTCTTCCCTTTGTGCACCACAAACACTTGTACTTTCATAGCTGTGCAAATCCTCTTTTATGTACATAAAACCTAAAATTAAGATGAATGGTTCCTGTGCAGAAATTTAGCATTCATTATAATGAACAACTCTGGCTTGTAAAGTTCAAGAATCTTTTATATCCTGGATAAACTGTTCACCAGTATTGTGTCTTTAAGCAGTATTTCAGCTATTTTATAACTATCTGCAAGTCAGCATCTTCCATGGCTCAGAAAAATTAAATAAATTGAAGACTTCAATTAATTCAATGCTCAGCAGAACTGCAGCCTTATTCTTGAATGCCAAGCCACACTACAGAAAACTTTGTTAGAAAGCAAAGAGAATGTTATTTTTCAACTAGAACCTGTGTGTGCGTATAAAGAAAAACATTATTCACAGCTATAGTTACCCATGAAATATGAATACAGAAGATTATAAATGCTGAAAATCTCATATAGTACTTTAGATTAGGAACAATAAACTGCATTTTTCTATGATACCTTACACCTGAGCAATTTTAATTACCTTCCAATAATTAAATCTGTCTGATAACATCACTGTGATATATGTCTTCATTTACAGATGGGTAAACTGAGACTGGAAGTGATTCTTTGTGCCAATTTGTGCCTCACCCAATCAATCAAAGAACAGAACAGCACAGAACTTACGATGTTCTGGCTTCCACTTCACTGGTCCAACTTCTACCAGATCACATCTCATGCCAAAAGGACCTCATGCTAACAACCTCATTGTATTTGAGGGTGAGACCCAGAGCTTTCGACTCCATTATTGCAGTAACACTTCATCACTTGTATTCCTGCCTATTAGTTGAGCATATACAACTATTTTTACAGCCAAAGAAAATAAGTTTAGGAATTCACATATTTTTATTTTAATTATTAATTATTTTGTTTTCCAAGTACCTCATTTAAAATACCATTGAAAGTCTTTCTCTTATTTGTCAGAAGTCCCAGTAAATTTATTCCCCTTTTATGTGGTACTGGATTATTTACTCTGCATTTTCCACATGGAACAAGCCCTGACTAGTAACTAGATGGCAGACATGACATGTCCAAATCCCAGAAACCTGCTTATTTGAGTTCATAGGTCTGTTGAGGGTTTGGCTTTTTTCCTGATCTTGCTCATGTGAGCTCCATCGTTCTGTGAATGCATCAGCCAGCCTGCCTGAGCTAGTCACGGGCAGAATTAGTAAAATTAGGCATCTGCAGATGTTAGACTACCAAAAATGAATATCAGTGCCATATTTCAGGGGCTTTCATTCCTCAAAGGACTATGGGATTTGGCAAGGTGGAGGGAACTGGGATACTCCTGCACGATAGCTTATCAACCTGAAAAAGAATGGCAAGGGTTTATAGGAGTTAGCAGCAGCATGGCTAATGAGCACAGAGCAGCCTGACATGTGGAATTATTGAGCAATCACAGCTCCCACTTACTTCAGTGCTTTTGTAGATCAGATCCTCAAGGTCGTTCGCTTTTTTGAATAAGCCAGTTGTGGTCCATATCAGCTTGTTCTCTTGGCAATAGTGGTCCATGCCATTCCTTGATGGCTTTGGCCAGCCATGACCAGCACAGCTTCTGATCACAAACCATTTGACACAGTTATTTTTAGCATATGAGATTCACAGAGAGACTAAATGCCCCGGTTCTGCCAAGTGATTGAATGCTTGTTCCCTTGTGCTCAGAGCATTTGTCTCTCCAGGTCCAGTAAACTGTTACTTTTGACTAACTACGACTCACCATCTTGCTGTGCCTGGGAGAAAAGAATCAGATAATAAAAGCATTAGGGTATTTGTTTATTTTATCACTTCGTTTATCTTCTCAATGTTATTGTTCTGTCAAGAAATCAAAAGATGAAGAAGGGCTACATCACAATTACACTTCGACTCACACAAACCAAGAAAGATGGGTCAATGGTGGCTGTCATGAGCTGCACCCATGGCCACTGCTGTCGCTTGGAAGGACTCTCGTTCAGTTTAACTCACTTCTGGCTACTCACCAGGAAAGGCCAATAAAGCGTGAACCTCCTTCAAGATGATCTTCTGCATTGTTTTCTTTTCTGCATCAGTAGGAAAGAAAACAAATTAAGCAACACAATACAGGGTTTTTCTCCTCTGACTTACAGAATGCTACATATTTTCTCCCATAGACTACTACTGCCGTACGTCACTGCCACTGATTTATCTGTTTCACTATATGAGAAGCTCATCCTTTACTAGACTGAATCACTGGAACTCACTGTAATGAGTTTAAATTTTCTACAAAAAAAATGAGACACAAAGGGATCTACCAAACCAAATCTAATCGCATTGCAACGTGGCTACCCACCTGGATACAGATCCCTCCTTTGTCTGATTTAGAATACAGACATAGGCATGGGGCTGCCACACAAGTACTTTATTGCAGAGCTTCTCTGCCTTTTTTCATCCTTGTTTCCCCATTTTCTGCCAATCTGTGCCCTCTTCTATCTCTCAACTCCTCCCCTAGTCTAGCTCTGAAAATGTAGCTCTTAAAATATCCTGACCAGCTCTATGGACCTCTACAACAACTAGGCAAACTTGGCCATCAGAGGACTATTTGCCAACACATTGACTGTAGTTCAGAGCCTCGTTAGATCCACACAGGGAGCTTCGAGGGTATTTGTTTGGGATGGGCTGTGAACCTATCTCAACCAAAGGTAACTCCCATTCCCTGGTAGATGGAGGAGGTGGTGCCAGTAACATTACTGGGTTCAGAAATACAACACAGCCTGTCATAACAAGTTGCTCTGGCAACATCTGTTAACAGCCCACAGAGCTATGTAGCACTTAAGCCAGATATAGCCATAATGTAGTTTTTTGCACTGAGCTGCAGCTATTTGTACCTTTCCCAGACAGCAGTATATTATTTGCTCCTGGCCTCAGAAAACCCCACCATTTCTTTCAGGGATCATTTGCATTTCTCTGGTATTAGCCCACAATGCCATGCCAGGTACATCTCAGTAACAGCCTTTTTGGAGACATCAAGCTCAGAATTATACCAAATTCCTTCAGACAGTCCTGACAATGCTCAGCCAGCAGCACAGTTTGGTCCAGACATCATTGCTTCTCAATCAATGGAGCTAATTTCTTACAGGAACTCCTCCCAGCTTCACCATCACTTCAAACCCTTAATCCAGTTTCATATACTCTATCCAATATTGGGGAAGCTGCCCTGGCACCACCAGGAAAGACTGTAGAAAACCATTTTTGGCTTTTGAGTTCATCTTTATGATCATTTTGGCATCTTGCAGCTGCTGATGGATTTTCACAGACCAACCTAGCCTTCTGTAATTTGTGAGGTTGCATTGACATGAATATTCTACCACAAAGGTAGTCTGTAAAGAGGGGTAGATGATAGGGAAGGAGACAGGGACTCCTGTTTTCTTGTATTTTATCAGCAACCTGTCACAAGTCACAATTTTTTTAATACTTTTACAATTTTGCATGTTCAATGCATGAAAGAGGTGAGTGTAAAGACAATTTCCAGAGCAAAAATTGCTCAAGTATATTTCTTTTGCCATAAGGGAGCTCTTCTGGGTGCCTACAGAGACAAAAGTCAAAAGAGGTTAATGCATGCCACAGCTGTGCCATACCCTTCCTCTGGCTCTAGAAAGCGTGGTGGGTTTTTCCACTGAAACAACAAGGGATTTTCCTATCAGAAGGCAGTTGATATCAGCAGATCTCCCAGCTTATCTAGATGTTGCATCTCTTCCAATTTAAATGCTATATCAGTGGTTATTAATCCTGCATTGCAAAGAAATAAAACTAAGGAAAACATTCTGGAGGATGCTCTGGATTCCATTAAAGGATTGAATTTCTCACTATATTACACTTTTTCCATATGGCTGAAACATGGAGCTGAATACACTCATATACTGCTAGTGGTATAATCCCAGATGGTGACAAATGACCTCATTTCAACAGCAATGTATAGGTCTTTATGAAACCAATGCTTAGCCATGCTCTTGGGATATTCTCTCCAAACAATGAATGACTGGCAGATAACATAATGTTTAACTTCTGCCTTCACTTTTGTATGCAATTTATGGCTAACGCTGCAGAGCTACTCGTTTGTTAAGTACTCTGGCTCGTAACGACATACAGATGACATGAGATACTCCCTTAGCTGCCAGTGAAGGAGCTCCTTTGGTCTGTGAAGGTCAACTGTGGTGCACACAGTGTGTCACTATCTGTGTGTAAAGATACGCTCTGGCAGGGTAGAAGTGAGCTGATAACGTCTCACCCCTGCTTGGGCCCTTCAGCTGCCTCTTGGGGAAGTGTGAAAGGCTGCCAAGCTCAAGATGTGCTGCATCCTGCAATTTGGCTTTCCAGAGAAGAACAACCCCTCCCCCCAAACTCACCCACGCAGTTCTTTACCCCAAGAAGAGGTCATCACACAAAAAGTAGATAGGAGAGAAAGAGACTGCACACTTGACTATAACTGCAAAAGAGAGAAGTCTGGAGTCCTCTTGAGATGTTGTGTAAAAAGAAAGCAATCTGGGCTGTCTCAATTTTTACAGAAAGACCTCTGTGCTTTTGTGGACTTCATGGCCTGCCAGATGGAGACGGCTCCAAGAAACACTGAGCTCTTATTGCCGCAGAAAACCAAGAACTATAACCCCAAGAACTGCAGGTGTAGGAGGGAATACTTGCTCAAATGATGATTCATGTCAGCATCTGAATAAATAAGGTCAGACAACCAGAGATTATTCCAGTGGAGTTGATTTGTTTGGTGGGCAGAAAGGAGGGGCTGGTTTTTTGTTTTGTATCATTACACTGAAACCCTGGCCTACTCTGAGCTGGGTTTTTTTTTCCCTCCCCCCAAGAATTAGTACTCATTTATTTTAATTAAGACCTCAGTTCAGTAAAACATATAACTGGGTGTAGCCTACCTAAACTGGAAAAGCTGTATCATAAGCAGAAATCCTAAGGTTAGCATACACTGTGTAGTCAGTGTAGTCAGTATAGCAGTATAATAAAGCCTTTATAAACATATCTGCAACTGTTTTAAAGAAGACATCTCCACTACAGACCATTAAAAATAAAAAATTTCTTGCCTCAGAGGAGTGAGAAAGGACAAATTAGTCAGCGCTTGTACAGAATTGTGAAGATACAAATCGTGGGACTGTGTTACCAGTAAGCAGAAGATGCCAATAGGAAGCAGCATTGTTAAAGGCACGAGGACAAACAATGGTTTAGTTCTCGCATTTATAAATGATTCTTCTGCTATTGAAAGGTGTTGGCCCTTCAGCCTAGGAGACTGAAATAATTCTCTTTCTTCATCTAAGAGAGCCTTCATGGGCTGTGCATACTTTCTCACACTCCCTCACTAGTGCTCCTCACTCTTAGCTTATAGATGCTAGACAGTAGCCCATTCTCCATTGCCCTTTTGTTGCTTGGCCTCTGCTTCAGCTGCCAAGAAGGGTGCCATTTAGACTCATTGTTATGGTAGCTTTTATGATCTAGACATGGTGTCTAGGATTGGAGACTTCCTAGCAATTTTGCATATGCTGCTACGCTGCCATCAGAAGAGAAGGACTCCTGGTTGCCAAAATTGTGGGCAGAATTCAAAGCAGTGACCTACAGATGAAAGGCACCCCATCTGGGCTAGCTAAGCCATCCAGCCCCTGAATGCCAGCTCTTCATTGAATGAAACTGTATTGTGATGTGATGCTCAGAAGGGAAAAAAAAAAAAAGTAAAAAGAACCAGTTTTAAAATATCTGTGGATAATGACTATCTAGAGTTAGGGCTACAGACATTCGGACCTAGCTTACATAATATTTCCATCACGCACTATCCTCCCATTCCACTCCCCACCTCAAGCCAAGGTGCTGGAGGGAGGTCTCGTTCATATTTATGCAGCATGAATACAAAATCAGAAACTTTCCACAGAAAGGTATGGTGCCTTGGCATGCTGGGGGAAATAGTAGAGCAAGAACCGTTTGTAAGTTCAGAGGAAGAGAGGAATTAAAGAAATTGGAATAACGGTATCCAAGTATTTCCTCAAAAAACAGGATGACTGCAGACCTTTAAACCCAAAACACTGAGAGCAAAATATGCCACAGCAGAGCAAAGCATTCTTTCTCCCTATGTTTGATACATTGCTCACTTAGACAAGAAAAATCCTTTTTCACCCCATTGTCCTCAGCTCCTTTTTCACCCCATTGTCCTCAGCTCATGCCACACATATGATCCGTTCTCTCCCTTCTTGAAAACAGAGGCCAGATAAGGAAGCTGACTGTATCACCTGGAGTTAATTTATGCTGTTCTCCACTGTGCCGTGCTGCTGTGCTGGGGTGGAACCTTCTCAGATGTTGGAATGACAGGAGAAAGAACAACGAAGCAGCAGAGTATGTGTGGCGGGTGGCCGAGTCATCCTATCACCACGTATTTGTGTAGTTTCTTTTAGTGCCATCCAATCTTTCCTTCTGTCCCTAAATGGCCTGTGTTGAAAATGTCCCTGCTTACAGTTGCTCAACTGGAATGAGGACAAATTGTTTGCAGTGGCCCCCTTCCAAATGCTTGTGCTGTAACTTTTGTCTTGACTAGTCTCTGGAGATATCTCTAGAGTGAGTTTCCTATGACTCGTTTGCGCTACCCCTAAGTCATGTCAGATTTTCTCCCTCTAGTCTTTCAACTTTGTGGCAAAAATCTTGTTTAAAACACCCTCATCACAGAAAAAGCCAGTGCAGGCAGAGGCTTAATGCTGTTATGTCACAAGTTCCCCAGTGAATTAAAAGCGAGGGGGTTGGGTCTCGAGGGTGCCCGAGGTTACAAAGTGGTTCTAGCAGGCAAGGAGACCCACAAGAAGAAAAGGGACGGCCACACCAAGCAGCTTTGAGCTACTAAGTCCTGGTAGTGTTAGGACTGCATTGTCCTGCATACAGCTACATCAGCCCCTTCTGTGGGTTTAAATGCCTGGCCCCTTGGCCCTCCAGGCGGCTTCAGTTCAGCACTGAAGGGGTGGTGAAGGTACTCTTCCCCCTCACATTCACATGTGAACTAGTCCAAGATGACACAGCAGCAAAAAAAAAAAAAAAAAAAGAAAGAAGGAAAAAATGCGCATTAGCAGAGCCTGAAGAACTAAGCCAAAAAAGGAAGGGTTTATAGTTCCAAAAACCATTGGACGAAGTTTTGCACGTAGACTCATTAATAGACATTACAGAAGAAAAGGTTCATTCCTCCCCTCTTAGATGCATGACCTGTTAGACATATATGTATCAATAATATTTTCCAAGGATAAGTAAATTCAAAGGCCATTGTTTGGTTGTTTTTAATGGATGTTAAATACTAGTTTTTCATCAAAAGTGCAAACTGTTTTTAGAAAAGAAATACAGAGCTGATGCTATGAAATGTTCTCTTTCAACACTACTAGGGCAGAAAACCAGGCCTGCATAAACCAGGCTGTCTCTTTACACATTTGCAGAAGATGATCGGAGCATTCTCAGAGTGAGGGAGAGTGAAGCCTGGAGATGAGACAGCCATGGCTCCTCAAGGAGCCTCTGGGCATACAAGGGCTGTGATGGGGAGCAAATTGCAGCACCATCAGCCCTTCCTTCCTGCCCTTTGGCTGGAAGTAACCAGCCAGCACACAGACCTGTTGCACATTCCCCAAGGGGCAACTTTACCCTGCTCAGGCTTCCCAGGGCTCCCAAGTCACAGGGGAGTCCCCCTCAAAGCATCTCACCACCTTTGTTTTGTGTAACAAGAAATGGGAGTGGGGAGGAAAAAGAGCAATGAAGCTCAGTGAAGGCATTTCATGGTTACAGTCATGGAGTTGTTCATTTTGGATACTGGGTCATGCATCACATTGCGATGACATCTCCTGCTCTGTGACTGTTTTCTAGTCTCTTGATTCGACAAAGAGAAATAATCTCCACTGCAGACATATCCCTGTATCTCTGAGATAACATTACCAGCTAGAAATGGACAGAACATGGCCAGCCAAGGCATTCCAGGCACTAGGGGTTGCTCAGTGTTATGAGGCTTAGCAAACATAAGGATTATGTCTGACCTTGCCATTATTCTGGGGCTTTAAAGTCTTTACCACTGGTACTCTTCTTTTTTCTTTTCTTTTTTCTTTTTGTTTCTCTTTTCTTTTTTCTTTTCTTTTCTCTTTTCTCTTTTCTGTTTTCTTTTCTTTTATTTTATTATAATTTTCCTGTTCCTTTTCTCTTTTTTCTCTTTTTTCTTCTTTTTTTTTTTTTT